>OY982566.1:12032371-12398173 GCA_963859945.1 Euplagia quadripunctaria | reverse complement strand
AGAAATCTGGACAGTCTGTATATACTTATGGTATGCTTAATTATGTACAAAAAGTATCCTAATTTCTAAAAAGCAATTTCTTACAGGCCATCTTCATTTATTCCAAAATCACGCTACGTATTAGGCATATTAATGATTACTTTTAATAATTCTGAATCCAAATACATCAGACACATAATTCGATGTTGTTAAACATTATTTAGTACTTTTCCAGTGATTTATCATTTTATCATTATTTACCGTATTCGGCTATATGTGAGCAAAGCCGAATACGGTAATACGGTAGAATTAAATATCTTCATTACATAGATGTCATGAAATTTCATGTTTGAACACTTACTGAATATTTTAAAGAATATATAATTGATTCCGATATTTTAATAGTAAAACGACGTATAAATAATATCTTGACTTCTTCAACTGATAAAAACATCAAGAGTTCAGTATAAAAGAAGTATTATAATTTCTTATATATCTTAACCACAAGGCATACCATCACAGCATTATCGTTCTCTCACCGGGCTCCTTCATCCTACTAATATTTTAAACTTGAAAGTTTGTGAGGATGTATGGATGTTTGTTACTCTTTCACGCAAACACTACTGAACCGATTGCGATGAAACTTGGTATGATGTAGATAGCTGGAGACCTGGATTAACACATAAGCTACTTTTTATCCCGATATTCTTACGGCATCGGCACTTTACGCGTGTGGAACCGCGGGGCCCAGCTAATATAACATTTGTATTTACCTCGAAGCTACTTCCTCGGGCGTTTCTTCAATTTCGAGTACCCAGCTGACGGAGTCATGTTTTTCTACGACTCCCTTGACGGCGGGTAGGGGTGGTGAATCGGGTGCAGGTGAGGCGGCTGGCGAAGGGGGTGAGTCCGGCTCTGGTGACGCGGAGCGCCCAGAATCACCCGACGATGTTCTCGCACGCATCGGTGGTCGCTCTATGTAGCCGCCACCCGCGAGTAATGACACAACCTGAATAAAAAATATTTTTGGATTACAAGTAGGTACAACGGAATTTAAGATAAAATCAAATGTTGTGAAACCTTTTACCTAAGCGCCACCATATATACAAATTTGACGTAGATACTGACTGTGGCTCGTCAAAAGGCATTTTAGTGGCAAAAAGACAACGGTAGCAAGTACCTGTGACTTCTGTCGAAGTTTATATCGTAGTTCCTCGTTAAGCGCAGCTAGTCGCGCGGCGTGGTCGCGGTCCCGCGCCGCTGCGTCACGCAATCGACGATTGTCGTCGCGCAGGCGATCGGTGTCGCGTTGACGAGCAGCCGCGCGCTCTCGAAGCTCTTCAGCCGCGTGTCGTGCCGTTCGCGCGTCTCGCTCGGCGGCTGTACGTCGCTCTCGCTCCGCGTTCAGTTCAGACCGTGCGTCGCGCAAGGAAGCGACTTCCGCCTGCTTCAGTTCAATTACTGCTCGAAGTGACCGCACCTACAAATAAAAAGGGTCTGTAGATTGCTTACTAATGTGATGATGGTGAACACATTACATACTAACGTATGAAAATTACATATCATTGTGAATATTTTTCATGATAACTCGAGTAAGCCTTTTTTTTCTAATCTAATTAAGCATTTTTGTAAAAGCG
The DNA here is from genome assembly GCA_963859945.1 of Euplagia quadripunctaria. Taxonomy (NCBI): domain Eukaryota; kingdom Metazoa; phylum Arthropoda; class Insecta; order Lepidoptera; family Erebidae; genus Euplagia; species Euplagia quadripunctaria. The sequence goes on along the minus strand of OY982566.1, from coordinate 12,396,557 downwards.
GATAGGAAATTTAATAGAAGAAAATCAAGAATGCGATAAATGCGGTCTTAACAGTACGTACTGTGCGGTGTCATGCAAGAGTTTATGAGCTATTTACATTGAATGTTCTTTAAACAATTACCTACGTACGTATAACATAACATTTTTTCTGTCCTAAAGTTTTAATACTTACTACGCTTTTCTGTAATTATAAATGAAATGTTAATTACTAACCTCAGCTGCCAATTCGTTAGCATCTGTGCTCAATTCCTCATTTGCAGCTAATCGCAGTTCGCAATCTTCCGCCTCACAGCACACAGGGTCGCACGCTGCATCGCACATGTTGCAGGACGTATCTTCCGAACTGGCGATTGAAGAGTTGTACAACTTGTTGTGATCTATCTCCAATCGCGCAGCTTCTAGTTGCGCACGAAGAGTACGCTCTATTTCGCTATGCGCGTGTAGCCGCGCTCTGCTCTCGGCAACTTCGTGTTTCAAGGACTCGATCGTATCCTAAAAACAAAATCGATAGCTTATGAATTAAATAACTACCTCATTTGTACATCATACAAGGAAATTGTATATTTTAATAATAAACTGTATTTTTTTACTTGAAAGGTAGCTATTACATTTACGTTACCTTGAGCCCCTTGATGTCATTAGCGAGAGCTGCCACGTCCTCGATGTGCTTAGCCTGGAGACGCGCATTTGCCTCTTCTTTCGACGAGACCTCCATCTCCAGCTCTGAGATCTTGCTCAGGCATTCTGCGACTGGAAATATTACAACAGCTCCTTTTAATACCAAGAAAAAGTAAATAATTCGCTCGACCAGTATTACCAGCTTGGCAACGCTTAAGAGGCTAGAGGAGTTTTATTTCGTTTCTTTTAAACCAAAACGTGTTTGACATCAATAAGTTCAAGAAAAAATAACAATACCGTGAGAAGTTCTGTGACATGTCATTACCATCATTAAACGAATGCATTGTTTTATATCATACATCACTCTTTGTATTTTGTTTATTTTATTGTATAAACAGGTGCTTTGTTGTTTATATTTTTTTTTGATCGAAAGTAAATATTCTTTCTTGTATACCAAAATAGAACAGTAACTGATATTTTTACATAAAATGCACAAATGTCGGCCTTACCACAAAAATCAATACTTCCAGGCAATCTTAGTATTCTGAAATAGGATCAAAATATTTCTAACTTATATTTGTATTTCTAAGAATATAAGTTAGAAATTGTATTGGTGTAGCTTACTGGTATCGAGATCTTTTTGCGCGCGCTGCTGCCGGTCGCGGTCGGCGCGTGCGGCGCTACTGCGTTCAGCCGCCGCCACACCACGCCATCGCTCCGCTTCCACTCGCCATGAGCTGCCATTTAGAGCGTCTAACTGGAAATTTAAAATTATATATTGCACTAAGTCCATTACAATGATCCTAGACTTCAGAAGACCTTTTAATAGATATAGAGCTATACTATATTCCAATATTAAAATATAAATATAACAGTTACTTAAGAATGAGATGTGTATAGCAATAGTTAAAGAAAATAACTAAGTTGGATTATTTTATAAAAAAAAGCTGTAACTATATGTTTATCGCTATTGCCTATTTAGAAAGTTAAAAATATTCTTCAGTGTAATTTAACTACTTCACCCATTCCCAGGGAAAGTTAAACTGTGTTAAAACCAGTGGGTTTTGCTGGGTGGTTGGGTATTGGATACTAATAATATGAATGGCACAAACGCCTACACGCTCGACAGATTCGTCTTAGTCAACAGGAAAGCTGCATAGTATACTAGTTCAGATTTCGCCACTAATATTGCGCTTATTTCACACAACACAACATTTCCAAAGGATGTATTAGCTTATGGTTCATAGTGGGAACCACACCTTGATTGTAAAACTGTGGTAACTCATCAATATTTAATTAATTCAGTTTGTAGTTCGTTATTTATAACAAATTAATTACACTACGCATTTTTTACATATGTACATAATAAATGTAATGTAAAAAAACTTACTCGAAACACTAAATACTGGACTAAAACGCCCAGAGCTTCAACACCCTTAGCTGCGTGCGCGAGTGCAGCCGTATGCTCACGCGGTGGCGCGGGTGGCGCAACAAGCGCTACGGGCGCCGTGCGCACTGGCTGCGGCGTTTGCACCCGCTTACTTCGTGGCCCCACCGGCGCTGTAACACGTGGTGGCTCTACGATAAAAAAGGGTTGGTAAATATTTGATTTTATATAATATATATATAAAAAAAATAAGGGGTTTTCACCAAAAATATGACATCAATAAATATCTTATTATTAGTGTTGAGGAACGTATGTTATGTCCCTCCAACACCAAAGGAGGATCCTCAATAGTTCAGCTCGTCTTCGCCAGATGATGTTGAAGTATGTTTCGCTGTATGTGGAAGTCGCCACAATCAGCTTTCCCTTCCGGTGTGCACTAATATCATTATTACCTATTACACAGAACATTGTGTCACTTAAGGGCGAGGCTTATTGCCAGCGGGCATTACCTACTAGCAGTTATGAAAGCGCTAACTGTGTCGGCACCATTCGGAGTCACACAAATGACCGTAACATGTGCGAATGTGCGTAGGCTGTGATAGGTTGTTAGACTATCACTATCGCCCACGACACCACAATAACCCATTTCCCTTCGATGATGCTTAAACAATTTCCCTACGATGGCCAGCATTAATGTTCCCACGTTCGTATATGGACGACAGATTTGCGTAGGACCCCATAGAAGAAATCAGATACATAGTGCATACTAAGTCTAGTCGCCGCATTGACCTCATCAATTTGCTTGGATCTAAACATTCGACGACTTTTCTAACCGCGCTTCTACCTAATACCCGCACGTGAATATTGAGACAATTTTTGGTAAGAAAAAATCGTAAAAATAATAAAAACCGCGTTTGAGTATAACTTGAGATAGGGAAAAGTTTGGTGTTTTCAACTGCTTGATGACGAACCTGTGCCTTATATACTATGTTTTGTATAAATTACCTTTTATTTAAAACAAAATAGCAGATTGGTTGGATAGGACGGCCGCACGAACTCGTAATAGATTTCATAATGTTTTTCAATTTATAGAGATAATCTATGTTTAGACAATTTACAGAACAACATGAAAATTCATGGCCTCTAAAAATACACAAGGCTTACTGTTCAATTGTTTCTTATTCCTAACCACGATGACATGTTCCTGTCACGACTCGACTAATCAGTTAATCGACCTTTGAAATGCACTCTCATGTGTTAAATGATGGTAATCTATTATAGTGTAATTCATTGTTTTTAAACACACGTATGTAGGTGCATATGCTTTAGTATTGTTTTTAAATGAAGCCATGGACATATGATTAAGTACAACAATGAGTTCGTAAAATAAGGACATTTTTCGATCACCATATTATTTGTCTACAGCAGTCTGAATCTAAATTCAGGTTTTTGCTAAATGTCGAAACTTTTTAAGACATCGCATTGTGTTGTATATATATATATATATATACATCTATAATAGGATGCTCACTCTCATAAAATTAAACATAACTATCTTTATTAAAGTCGTATTGTGATTTGTGAATTTGAGCAAGATTGAATATATTGAGAAAAACTTTAATTTTTTATACCTAAAGTACTTTTTCATTCATAAAAACAAAATAACACACGAAAGGGACAAACGCTCTTAAATAGATAAACCTATGGGATCATTACAGAGAATCTATTGAAGACATGTTGTGCAAAGTAAACAAGGCTTATGGTGCTACGTAATCGCCTATTGTAGTTCCAATGACACTTTTTTTTCATTTGTTTTATATTTGCTCAATATTACAACGTTCTCACGCAGACAAAAAGAATAAATAAAGGGAGACAATCTGAGGTAATTTTCACATCGTGCTTACATATTATTATCCAATGTGGCAATGTAGGGCAATATTTGCGTGTTATTAAAGAAGATGAATAGTCGCGAGGCTTGACATAATCGCTATTAAAAGATGTAATCAAACAACGAATATTGCTTTTAATTTAACGACTGTACAATACGTCAACTCTCATAATAACGTTTTGAGTTTATTATGAAACGTATTTCTTGTCATAACTAAGCAAGATAAGTGATTACTTTAAATTTAACATGTAACCAAATTTTTTTCTCATAAGTTAATAGTCACCAGGCTAACTTATTAAATATGGACATATCGTGAACTATCAAGTCGACGACGCGACGACGTGCATTTTCAGGAAGTGTAAGGATCTCCCTGCCTAATTAATAATTACATTATACTCGTGTCTTAGACGTTTTGACGTGTCGTGTCTTAGATTATATCGAAATCCTTCGAACTAAAAAGTTAGAAGGATTTCGATGTAATCACTACGCTGAGCCCTCAGTGAGGTAGGCAATAACCGTAGCAGTTTATACATACAAGCACCGGAAAAGAACACATTTTCACGCAACACAAATGGGAATATCTGCTTTGAGTTACATTATGTATAGCAACTTTCTGTTAGGTCGTCGCCGATTTTCTGTGACGCTTTGGACAGCAAGTACCTAGACTTTTAGACTGAAAAGAAACGAACCTTAAATCGCGCAAATACTCCGGAAATTTGATGGGATGATACTTTAACTATCAGGTTGTATTGAGAATGCCATGGCATATTGGAAAATAACACTAAATATCCTAGAGTTTAAACCACCTAAACTACGTTATGGCTTTTCGACACGTTGTCAGGCAAAGTGCAAGATGATATCTGCTGTTTTCTAACCTACAATATCACTAGCACAATGACTTTGAGTTGTATCAGAAATAAACTTAGATTGATTCCGGTTTTTAAAAAACCTTTTCTTGAATTATACAACTAACTCGCCAAAACAACTGGAACGAATTGCATCAAAAAATACAATTAAGACGTTATCAAGAGCATCTTCATTACAGAAACTTGTGAACGTTATACAAAATTGTATGTACTTTCTAAATTTCGTTAGCGGTATACGATGAGCCCTTATCGCCGACTTATAAGAAGTGAAACTGTCGGTGTTCCGAACACGTACCGACATTGGCCGTAGGCTCCTTTGATATGAATATTTCAAACAGTATTGCTGAGGCACGCACCGAACATCAATTGAAATACTATTACTTTTATTGTTACTAGTATTGTTTATTAGTTATTAGTTTTATTGTTATGCGGAGTTTGTCCTATTTACTAAGATCTATGTTCAAAGAGAATCAATAAGCAACGCTATCGATCAAATTATCCGTGAAACCGGTTTCCTGTGAGTGGAGATTTAGGGAAATCATTTGTTATACGACCTTAAAAAAGGAGAATGTTCTCTATTTGACACGTAATAAAACAATACAATATTTCTATAATAATGAATGCTGGAGGAAAACAATTTCACATATAGTTTTTATTCAATATAATTTTTTACTCTATGTTAATAGTAAAAAAACAACTCTACACACAGGTTGCAAATAATGTTTCTGAGTTTTCACGACTTTAACGAAACTCATTAGTTAAGTTGTTTACGTTCCTACTAAATTTTGTGTTGCGAAAGGACTTCCCCAAGTAGGTACTGTCTATTCAAATGTTTACATTCTTTTAACATGGACACGGATATAGCCAAATAGCTACTTACTTATTCAGTAGCTCCATCCTTGTCCATGTTAAAATTCTGTGCATGTAATCTACATATTTATATGTTCAACGAAAGAAAAGTTACTGTAAGATCAGAGATATTTAAAATTCAAACTAAAAAATATAAAAAAATTAAGCAGATGTAAAAAGTCGGTTGGTTATAAATTCATAACTGTTCCCACGCGGTCCATTGCATACTGTCAGTGTTCACGCGTCATTAGAGCTGTAGCTACGGCCAGCGCCCATTTCCGCCACGTGGTCCCACTAAAGTTTACACTGGTTTTTTTTTGTTATAATCCACTTGTTTAACAATAGCTTTTTGGTATTGAATGTTTTGCCGAAACTGTAACTTTTAAGAGACGGGTAGGTATTCAAGTATTGTTTTAATGCCGACTTTTCAGAAATATGATTTTTTAGATGAAAAAGTGACAGTGGTAGTTAAATTTACGAAAATCTACTTAATACTGGGTACTTTTTAACCGTTTTAAAAACACATTACCGTATAATTTGCATACACATTGTAAGGGCTACAGACATAAGCATCCTGACATCCATAAAAAAGTACTGTCCCCAGGATTAGACCTTGCAGACTACTTTATTTGCAGGGGCTAAAATAAGGACTGTAAGTTTGTATGGAAGGGATTCTAAGTAGACACACTAGCTAGTTTTATTATACATTAACTAAGAAAATTGCGAAATGCAAAAGCAATGAGGATTTAAAAAAAAGTAAAGGGTTTTAAAATATGTAGCTGAAATTGGAATTACCTAATTAGAGAAGTAACTGAAACACATTTTATCTAATCTCACACAAAATCAACTGTCGTTTTATTCTTGCCCTAAGTAGCAAAAAAGCGCTATACATCCACAGAGTACGGTAACCACTTCCTATAATATTGACCAGTTACTTGTTTGTCAACTGTCAAGAAATGATTCCGGTACTTTGCGTACGATTTTCGTTGACAATTTCAACGAACTTTTACCGTCCGTAAGCAAAACGAATCGTTTCTTGATTATAGGAACCGGGCATTAGTAGTTCCAAAAGACAGTTTAGATGAACAGAAACGTCAAGCTCAGCCCAGGAATTACTGTCACGTTAACGCTAGAGTTGAAAGACATGACATTTGTTATTGGTAGTTAAAACCTTCGATCAAATATACTATAGATAGATACACGTTCCCTATCAAAAATCGCATCAAATAGTGACACCAGATAATACGCTGGTATAACAAGCTGGACGTTCATATAGCAGTTGAAAGGTTTATCAAATGATGTGATTAGACAATGCTTGTTTAAAATGCTTCAAAATGAACAGAAGAGTATTGAATATTTACAAGTTAATGTGAACTATTACTAGTCATTGTGCTCATAAAGCATAATTATTGTGGATGATGGCCCAATAGTAATTTTGTGAATGGCCGGTTAGAGGGTCAAGCCAGCGCGTGGGCATCAATTGTGACCGTTGAAACGTAAAATTAACATACGCCAGGGCTGTCATACTATTTTAAATACAATAATTTTGCAGCTGCATTGTTTTTATGTTAATCCTGTTCGTTAAATCAGATTCAAGGGTGAGAATATGACGGACTAAAAGTGTGAAGCAATGAAATCATACTTCAATTTGTTCGGTGTATTTGAAATTTGTTACAGTTTGTTTTAATAAAAAAAAAACTGAATTATTAAATTATAATCATTAAAAAATATGTTACTATCGAAGCACGAATTACATTGACTAAGAATGGGAACCACTTTGTGTTTGCAATATTAAACTACACCGTGTTTTTTTTTTCTAACACGTTTTCATAAAACTTGTATCTTTAATCAACCCTATGAAGTACATGATACATGTGAGTATTACACGTATTACAAGTGAATGCTGCGCCTACGCCTACAAAGTACATACATTTATGTAGAATATTTGATCAAATGATTACTGACATTTTTATCTCCGGTGACATGTAGTAGTTATACAGCATCTATAAAATATCCTATCACTTCCTGCAATTATATGTTTAATGGATAATATTTCTAATTGCTATTACATATTAGAAACCAGTAAAATAAACTATAATTTCTCAGCACAACGAAACTACACAAGCACCTTTCCTTACAAAGTCTGATTGACATTAACAGACAATCAATTCCATTAACACATCAACTACCATTAAACAGAGATTATCAATATTTCCGCAAGTTAATACTGCCTGTTTTCTATCTTAATACATAGGCTGCACTAAAAGTATCGGGAATGGAATATTTCCACTATTCCTATCATATTAAAATCTTTTTAATTGAAAACTCCTTGGTTTTAAAAATAGAATACCATTTATTTATTTAAAAAAAAGATTCTCGGTCCTCTCACAAGGTCTTCTCAAACTTGTTTAGTCGTTGAGAAAATGGAATTGACTCGAGAAAATTCAAGGGCGATGATTTATTATGACTTTCGAAGCGGTTTAACACAAAAATAGTGTGTTGACCGGATGCTTTCTGCATTTGGTGATGAAACGCCATCCAAAACCACAATTTATCGCTGGTTTGCTGAATTTCAACGTGGACGTGTCAAGCTCAGTGATGATCCCCGTCAAGGTCGTCCAAAAACTGCAGTCACCCAAGAAAACGTTGATGCTGTGCGTAAGCTGATTGAGGAAGATCGACATGTGACATACCGCAAAATTCAGGCAAATTTAGACATTGGCATGAGTCAAATACAAATAATCTTGCATGAACAATTAGGTGTAAAAAAGTTGATTTCCCGATGGATACCGCATTACCGATACCGCGTTACTTGGGGCGTCTGAACTCTCGAAAGATTCCACGCAAGAATCCTCAAATGCTGTATACAACATTGTATCAGGTGACGAATCCTGGATATACGCGTACGAACCCGAAACAAAAAACCAGTCACGAGTTTGGGTGTTCGAAAATAAGTTAAAGCCAACTAAAATTGTTCGTTCACGGAGTGTTGCAAAAAAAATGTGTCAAATGTCGCGGAGAATACTTCGAAAAGCAATAAATACATTTTTAAATAGTAATGTTGTGTCACTTCCTTGATTCCCGAAATTTTCAGTGCAGCCCACGTATATGCCAAAAAATAAACAGATTTCTAATACTACTTGAATGATAAAATCTCTAGTCAAAGTGAAAGATTAGCCTTTCGGAAGAGTGCAGTACATCGCATTAGTAAGTTTGAGTTTTTGTTGGCATAGCATTATTTAGAATCCCTAAACTTATAATTTACTTTATAATTTATAGAAATCATCTCAATTTATAATAAAAAAAAATGATATGGATTGTAGATGTCTAGAACTTTAGAAATCACCTCAATCATCTTTACGGTGAAATGTGATTTTAGTACTGATTAATCCGTCATATGGGTAATATCAGAATTATTGGCCTAATGGTAAACGATTACTGGTGCCTATAAGCAGTTGTATCCCCAGTTGCCAACCCTATTCTCCTATCCCGTGGAGCTCTGGCAACCCTATACAATCTTACACACATAATACGAGTACATATCTATGCAGTGTTGGATAACTTTGGTCGTCTCGGGTTGATTCCATAGTCAGACGATTTGAAAAGAAGTTTGGTATAAGAATCAGGCCTCTCTAAACCTTTTTGGATAAGCAGTAAAACTATTTTTGTTGGCCTTTTTAAGTAATCTAAATGCTACGGAGTTACAGAGTGATGCATTAGTATTCTGGGTGGGATTCGATTTCGTGACCTTTCGATTGCAAGTTTAACCCTTCACTGACATTAAAGAGTCTATATTTCATCGTTTATCAAAAAAGAATGTGTAATTAATGAGTAAGTAAATAATTTTGAAAACATTCAGTAGTACTTCATGTCAGCATTAGGCATACCACGAACTAGGTATACGAAAAATAGACTACAACGGACTAAGTTACTAAATTAGCAATTTAAAAACCTTATAGATACAAACCGCAAAAACAGTCATTACTATGATGGATGCAGTCAATTGGTTGTTTTGTATCAGTATTCTACTTACAGAGTAGGGTAACGGGTCTCGAGGCGACCGTGTCTTGAATACTATATTGGGCTAGACAACACAAGTGTCAGAATTATATATTATTTGTTTTCAGTTCCGGTGTTGTACGACTTCCTGCAGTATGTCAACAATGAATGAGTGCAACTACCTTTTTTAAATTTGAATATTTCAACATGTTTGATGGGTTTATTGGCTTTGAAGGAGACATAAAACTGCCCGACCAGAAAAATAACTTTATAACCTAAAATAATTGTGAAAAATCAGTATCTTTATATATCTCAATCAACTATACATTAAAAAATATAGTGGTCATTTGCCCTTCGCTTTGCACTCCACATCACCCTGTTCTAATAGTAGCATAGTAGATTACGTGAAGAGAATTCTTAGTACCCCTTTTTAAAAAAAATCGCGGACGTAGTAACGTGAATTTTGGAATTTACAGTTTATATATAAAAGAAGTGCAGGAAGCTAAAATTGTTAAACAATACGTCTTAAAACTTTAAAAATTACGTGGAAACGGCTTAATGAAATTACACGCGTCCAGTATATGCGTTGACCTGTCATGGTAAGTCTATACACAGCTCAAATTATACTCGCCAACGAAAAAACCATGGTCGAAATTCGACCGCCACGCGATCTCAAAGCAATTGTCATCAACTATGTTTGATATCATTTTACCTTTTTCTTTGACGTGTGGAAACCCCCATGGGTCATTACCATTACCTCACCGGGTCGAATAAGAAGGTGGTGTGTAAGACACAAAGCGACTAAAACCATACCTATGTTCCGTCACGGGGGAAAAATTGGTATTTAGAAACTTTAAATGCAATAAAATATTTGAAAAACTCAGCACTGTTTAGTCTATTTAAGATCAATCATTTCTTTTCTTTTATTAAAATGCCTTCCAAGCGTTTTTTTTCTTTTATTAAATACTATCTTTTATTAAAAACTAGTCGTATTTTATCTTTCTCTCATAATAAACAATTAACACTATACTATAACTGAAACTGTAAGCTAAATAGAGAGCTGAAGTGGTCACTGCAGTGCTTTTTATTTCTTTATCATAAATCTGTTAATAAATTTGAAAATAATAAAAAATAACTGTTTTATATCATGTTTAATAAAGGACACAACTGTAATAAATTCTAGGAAGAATTTATTAGGATTGTGGCTCCTGCCTGTCTACGTCTAAATGAGATACTATTTTCGGATCTGTTTTTCCCAAAACCTCGTACCTAATAACCTAATATTCGTTTGATACCATCTTAATACAGCAGTTTACATAATATATTGGCTATAAAATAAAAAGTCAGACTACATTTGGGTGAATTAATCCCATAAAAACGTTTTAGGGTTCCGTAGATGTACTAAAACACATCGTTATACCTTTTTTTATATTAGTAGTATTATTTGTACGTCCAAGATATACCAAATATAAGTATTTCATTGACGTACTTCTTTATAGACATGGGATGTATTAAAACAGATTTAGATAATTTTCATCTGAACCCTGGCAAGATGACCAATACTCAGATAGCCCTTTCCTACAAACTTCCACAATGGCGATCATTAAGCGATTAATACACGCAGAAAAATTTAACAGGCCCTCTCCTCTTTACAGCTACGTATTTTTTTATACTGCCCCCACCCAACGCTATAATTATATGAGCAGGGTCAGTATACCTGCATCAAGTTCCCCAAACCAAGGTCCCGATACGCAGGGACTTTTATACGGCAGGTCTTACCTCCAACGCCATGGCGCCGGTAGAAAAATTTAACAGTTAAAAATGCCTGGCTTCTCATGAAAGAAATGTAACAGGCACTTTAGGAGAAGCCCGGCATGATGTGATTCAGTGCGCACTTGGCCAAATCTTTATTCAAGATCAATAATGTGCGTTGCGTAAAGAAACTCAAAAGGATATAAATGTTTGTTCGACCTAAATTTTATGTAAGCGAAGTTCCTCATCAAAGCGTTCAAACGTATTTAAGTAAATATAGCACTATTTGAATTACGTATTGACAGATAAAGTAACACTCCTTTCCTGTTCGGAGAAAAAGAAATAATTGGAACTGTTTCATCAATTGATTAATTATTAGTTTTATAGAAATGTTAGTTCCATTTCTTCGTGGGAAAACCATGCTTCGGCACGTATGGGCCGGCTCTACCGGAGTGATACCACGGCCTCTCAGAAAACCGGCAGTGAAGCAAGGCCGTGTGAGTTACCGGAGGCCTAAACCCTGCCTTCTCCCCTCTTCCCGGTCTTCCCCCCCCCCCCTCTGCCCTACTCCCAACTTAAAAGCCAACAGCGGGCGGCGGTAGTCATTTACCATCAGGTGACCCGTCTCCTCGTTTGCCCCTACACCATAAAAAAAAGAAAAGAACATTTCTATTAAACTAATTGTTTGTGAATAGATAAAAACGTGGATAACAGATTATCTATTAATCTTTTCCAAATAAGGTGTGCACTAGGACACGTTTTATTACGGCATTCACGATTTTGCACTTTACTAAAAGTACGGTATACTGTAGGAGGTTTTGGTTTGACGAGAGCCCCATATGTAAATGATCGTCTTCGCCGTGGCGTGCAGTGTCCCGTAATTTTACCACAAAAAGAAGTATACTCCAGCAGTGGTCTAAATATAGCATTATCATGCACAGCAGTCTTAAAACTTGCAAAAATTTTAATGAATGGACTTCAGACACACCATTTAAAATTTATTTCCATGACACGGTTCCCACATCACACTATCAGCATGCTACTATTTTGTTTAGTCTACCAAACTGTGCTCGAAATGATAAATAATATATTGAATAAATAATAAAGTTTGTGGCTTTTTTGATTTTCTGCACTTCTGATGAACTTTTCAACGTACTATACGTGTACACTTTCATCGAACTGTCTGGACGGGAAAGTTTTGCAAACTGCGCCGGCTAATCATAAAAATAGGTCTAGTTGTCATCCTACAAAAAGTGCAGTGTACAGCACTTTAGTGGTACTTCAAATGTAGCTTTTACCTCCTAAAGCGACTTTTCAAGTAATAGAGAAAGCTTCTTAAATACTCGTATTTCGTGGAAATTGCCTTCTTCCTTATACATCGAAGCATCGAGCAGGAACTATATAAATCTCTTGACATTGAATTTCGCAGTATCCAGCTTTGAAATAAAGCTGGATACTTGGGATACAAACTTGGCAACTATGATTGATATTGCACTCGAATATCTATATAAAGCTATTATAACAAATCCAAAAGTTTATTTGATTGATTATTTGTTTGTTTAAACGCGTTAAGCTCTGGAACTAACAGTCATGTTTGAATATTTCTTATATTGGATAGAGTATTCATTGAGAAAGGTTATAGGCTATGTAACATCACGCTACGACCACTAGGAGTGGACAGTGACCCCAAACACAGGTGAAACGGCGGGGACGTCCAGTATTAAATACAAGTCGAAATACGTTGAGTCTTCATCAAACAGTAGCATTCATTCCATATGTTCCGGATAGTAACAAATCTGACCGCAATCGTTCATTTACACTGTTATTTCTACCGTACCCACTCTAATAATACTATAATCCATTCGTTTGCGTCTAGTGCGTAGTGGTAGTGAGAGAATCACAAATCTAATTTTAGTTGTGTTTGTATGTGTGTCAGGGGGCCGCGGCGCGTCGTCCGCCCGCCCTAGAAGGGTCATCTGCCGATAACGCCGTAATATGTCTAAATATTAAGCAAAAAGTAACACATTTACAACACTAATGTTTTTCAAAATTTTCCTTCGGTTACTAGTACAAAATAAGCATTCCATTACTAGGATGCAACAATTAGGTATATACTTTTATAATCTCCTGGAGTCATGGCTAAACACCACAGTTTTGCACTGTATATATATAGCTACTGCACACTCTAACGTGATGTTGTAGGCCTTTCCCCAATAAACACCCTATCTGACGCAAAAAAACTTACAAATCAAACTAGTAGAATCTGAGGTTACCGCTATCAAAGAAACTCATCAGTTTTATAATATTAGTAATTAAGTTTGAATAATAATTATCTATTAATGACTCTTCTATTACCTCGATATACCGAATAACCACCGACACAATATTTAATAGTGATAATGATATAAAATGATATCTGTGTTCAACTTACGTAACGCCTACTATATGTATATTTATAAAAGCCTATGAAACGGGAGTTGTATTGCAGAATTGTTTCCATGAAATCGTACCGTGCGACTGCCATTGTGGAGCCACAAAGATTATATCTTAGTGAAATCACAACTCGTTTGATCTTATCGCATCGCATTTAAAAACCTTCATTTCAGAAAAACTGTTATGACTAACTCACGGAAAAAGTATTATACTCGCAACTCATAAATAAGTAAATAAAATTATATTGAATTATTAATAAAGACAATTCCATCACCATATCTCAACCACATCGTGCTAAAAAGCCCTAGAAAAACTAATTTCCCCTTCGTGAGATTCTATTTAAGCCGTTTTCCCCTTTTAAGTTATCTAGAATTAAATGAACTTACAATGGGCTGGCTATCCCTCTCAGAACTTTATTAAAACTGTGAAAGACATCCTCCATAGCAGGTTGGCCTTGGAAGGCCCCGCGTAACCCAAGAGGCGTCTGAATCTGCTGACCAGCCTGTGTTGCTGCTCATTGTGTAGTGTTGCTTTTTGTTTTGCTATTGTGTCTTGATGTATGCACATGTTTGTTGCGTTGCAATCCAGGTCAAAACTCTGTATTTGTTTTATGTGATATTGTTGGTTGTAATGTGTTTTGTGCATTTAAATAAATAAAAAAAAAAAAAAAAAAAAAAAAAAAAAGAACTATACGGCCTGTATTATCATTTTCCCTTTATCGAGATATTTATAAAAAAGTATTTATGAGAATTTCCTTTAAAGCCTGTCAGTTAGACATACCTTTCACTTTTCTGAAACATAATATCGTAGGCACATACAATACAAAACGCACACAATACGATGCAACTGAAGAAGACACAATGGAGCCTATTTCCTACATGTATGTTAAAAGGTCTAAATTACCATTCAGAATAAAGAATGCAAGTCATTTGAAACATATCTGAAATGGAATGAAGAGCAGATAAAACATATATTTCTAAAGGGTCGGCGACGCCCATACGAATCTCTGGAATTGCAAGCGTTCATAGGTTACGGTAACAACTTACTATCAGGCGGGTTGTATGCTTGTTTGTCATCAACGTGGTATAAAAAAACAGTCAGTCGTAGGACTGCACGTCAGAAGTGAAAACATAACTTCACAATGTATTTGCATATACATACACACACACATCTGTATATATATATATATATAATTAGATTAAAAATAAAAAGTAGGTAATAACATATCTAAATGTATACATAGGGTACACTGGAAGTTCTGCGCTCCTGGCCGCTCATAAATGTTTGAATTTCGAATGTTATATTTTTTTAAATATAAGAAACTTGGCTCCGTCTTACGTATTTTCGATCAGGTCACGTGCCCTGACGCGAGTTGTCCTGACGCGAGTTTAACATTTTTTACCCATCCCTAAAAGTGCATAACGCCGCTAAAGAAGTTTTCACTTAAAAAAAAATGGTGACAGTTTGACGTAATATTTTGATTTGTCTGTCATCTATAGAAAATAAAATTACTCGTGACGGCATGAAGATTTACAAAATATTAAATAGTTTTATATGGGACATACGGTAACGGTGATGTCATTGACCGATGTCCGCTTATTGGTAAAACCCCTCTTTTAGTGGAATGAAAAAGTTTTCTCTATTAATAGAAAATTATTTTTTTTTTTGTTTTAATGGTCCATTAATTTGTAGGCTTTGTAACAGAAAGACAAGGAAAATTATATAGTATTTGGGTTCAACTATAGCAGAAAATTACTCCGTTGGGACTACTAACGAGTATTTAAATTAAACTCATCCAATATACATACTTTATAACGATAAGAAGGTACTTAGAGGAGATACAGTGGAAATAGAGTAATGAGATGGTCACTTGAAGAAGTTTCTGAAAGCCATACCTGAAAGCTACCTATTAGCTAGAGGTCAATTGGTCCCTAAGGTAGTTTGGGTTGGAGCCTACTGACCCCTAGCATATATAGCATAAGCGTGGGTATTCAGTGTTTTATTTGTGCGATCGGTGTTCTAAACAAAATATTACTACTTTACTAACTGCACCAGTTAGTAGAAGCCATGCTGAATGCCAAGCAATGAGATGTTCAAAAACTTTCATACAAAGACATGAAATTTGTCTCGCTTACTTCATATTTAGTGTAAGCAAAGTAATGTAACAAGACAATTGAAATAAATGAGTTTTTAAAACGATGAGGTCGTTTAGATTTAGACGATGGGCTGCTGACCTTTTGTAATTGTGATGATTCTCTTTAGTAATAACTTGAGACAGGATTATATGTAACATACAATGCTCGATAAGCATGAAAAGTATCAAAATATGCAAAACAAAAAAATAAAATTTTAGAAAAAAATCTTGGTTTGTTTTTTGTTTTTTTTATTTTTCAATCTACATTATGTTAAATTAAAAATAATTTCACATTTTTGTTTCTTTCGATAAGAATGACCTCCAGACACTGCCCTGCCATTTTGCGATTTAAATAATATTTTCCACAAAATTTATCCCTTAAATACTCCACTTCCAATTTTACTTAAAGATTTCAATGTTACAGTCGTCCGTAAATTAAAATGTCTTGAACAACTGTCTTTGCTAACTGTAAAATACAATATTTTCTGTGCTGTATTCAACTATATGACTTGACAAAATCTTGATTTAACTTTCAAAATTATACCTTTCTTGGAATATATATCCTGACTGAATGTGAATGCTTGACCTAGCCACTGAACGAGCAGGTGTCACACGGTGCGTCATTTAGGTACAAGAAAGTTGACCCATACTGACACAATCGCAATGTGAACTGGAGTTAACACCAAATCCGGGTCTCATAGATTGCCAACAAGTCCTGCATAACGGAGATACGACCGATATTTGCCTTAATTACTATTTCACACGCATTGCGTACGCGCGTAACATTTACGAATTTGAAATCACCCTACATCGGTCTTTATTTAAATGTTGGCAGCTTATAATGCCCAGGTGGTATTGTATGCGGTTGCTAATTCTTGTTTTAATTATGTGTAGGAAACTCTTAAAAAACATAAACATATTCCAGAACATTTTCTCATATCAAACTCGCCTTCATTTATACGTACTGAATTAAATATTAAATTTTAAAAAGAAAATCCATTCACACATCGCACTTAAAAAAGTCAAAGTTATTTAATTGTACAGATTAAAAAGCTTTACAATTTGCACGTTTCAAACGTGAAAAGCACAGCAAGAATAACGCACCTTTTTCAATACGTGTAAAATGATCTAAGTAGGCACTTTTTTTTTTAAAAGGCAAAGGAATGATTCCTTTGTCCGCGATAAACGAATCATTACAAACCTTAAAACAATTGACACAAAATAAACATAGACAACTATTGGGGCAACTATCCCATATGGGAATAGAACCCACAATACTCGGCGGTGACCACTTAAACCATTGCACCACCCGTGCAGTCAATACACTATACTAAAAAAATATAGTTTTGTCAACGTTATAATCATCACAAGAGCAGAATTTCTAATAGCTCCAAAAAACAGCTAAATATAGTTCGTTAGAGCGAGAACGCAATAACCTCAAAGATTTACGGCCAGTTACCGTGAGTAATATAGCTCTATAGTAATAATAAACTGATGAACTGTCACTTTATAACTTGCCACCAACACCATAGTGACCCCATTTCTCACGATGACTCGAATGTGTGAGAAGATTAGCAGACGTTGTTTACACCAGATATTTTTACACAGATTAGCACAAATCACTTACGCAATTAGTAGTTTTTATCTTTCAGGAAAGATGTAGAAAATCGTGCGTCTAGTTGCGACACTGATACCATGTCATTTAGGCACTTGACATAACAATACTACAGGTATCTAAACGTTCCAATTTCAAAATAGTACTTTTACAAATTCTCTATTTTACAAAAAAACGTTTGCTAAAATATAAATGAATATTGATCTGTATTGGTATAGGGCTCTGTTTTCGCATTTAGACTCAGGCGGTCCATTATGCGTTCAGGTAAGGCTGACTAGTTGAGCCAGCCTAGGCCTGCCATCACTTAAATCACCGACTCCGGACAAGAACTCAAAAAATCTCGGACCTATGTCTGAATTGAGATTCTTTTCCGGACACCTTAAAAAAAGCCGATTCCATTTAAATGTTTAGCTTGTTAACGATTCATCTAAGAATTATAATAGTCCCCTGGCACAGAGTTTTACCCGGACAATTTTGGAAAACCCCGCCCGGACGATCCCCGGACGCCCTCTAAGCTTGGACAAATAGGAGTGTCTAGGAGTGACCTCGCACCCGTGAGGATATTTTCCCGTTATGTGGCCACTAAATCGCACTCCAGGATAACGTGGGCAGCCGTTTCCTTTGCGTTGACACATCGTCTGCATAGAGGACTGTCTGTCGCATTGCTGGAGAATAGGTGCCGGTTTAGGGACAGGTGGCCGGTAATGGTCATACAACTATCCTGATGTCGAGTCGGTTGAGACTGAGTAGTCTGCAAGTTAAACGTGGTGAGACCTCCGTCAGCACCGGTTTAGACTGCCTGCAGCCAGATCAGTTCAGGAATTTATTGTACTCATTAAATTTGTAAATTTTAAAGTCAACTTTAGTCAAAGGTAGGTTTTTAAAAGAAAAGACAAATGAAAGCAAATGTAATGTAATCTAACTTGAAACAACATTTTAATAATATAAACTAAACATTTCTAGACGTGTCTTATAAAAGCATGAAAAAATTATTTATTGATGCAGGAGCCATTTGCTTTCATTTTTAATATGCGAAACCGAGATTTTGTGGTTATTTTATTCATAAGATTAGCTGTTTTCAGATCAGATTTTACCAAGTATAATCACAATTCACTTTCGAATCGACTATTTCCAAGAATTTGTGTTGTGTATCGTGGGAGTTTTTTTTTGCGATTTAAAAAAGTGCCACCTAATGTTAATCTAATGGTCATATCCTACAATACCAAACAGATCGAAGTTATCGTTTGAAATTCAATACGTTAAAAAATCCTAAAAAATATACGTCCTTTTTCAAGTCTTAAAGCCCTTCACTAGCTACAACTTGACTCTACTTTACTTTCACACAAAAAAATATATAACTACAAGATAAAATACAGTATACGTTGTCACAGAACTGATTTGTTTATGGTTCCTATAATCAAGAAACGATTCGTTTTGCTTATAGACGGTAAAATTTCGTTGAATTTTCAAGAAAATTTTTACCGTCCGTAAGCAAAACGAATCGTTTCTTGATTATAGGAACCGGGCATTAGATGTCAAGTTAAAATAAAGCTAGTAGAGATGCAAGCTAACAACTCTTAAATATCAGTAATGTAGGTGCAAACTACAGCTTTCTCTTAAACGCAACTTATTTTAAAATATCAAGTAGGTACGCCTTTTAGTATTAAGTTAATCAACCGTTTCTTAATAAATTGATTTAAATTAAATCCCAATTCAATAAGTTAAATAACATACAGGTATACTTAACTGGCATATTAAACGAGTATTTTTTTTTATTTTCGTTTTGCAGATGTTGCAACAAAATACATATATAATACAAACAGTACAGGGAATTCTTCACATCACAAATCACGGGAATGCGTTCAATGACACCTACAAAATAATTTTCACTGTTCATGGTCACAGAAACCACTAATGGGCTCAATATGCAAACAATGGCTTGGCAAATACACTGGCTCACGACACGTAAATCTGTCATTGTGGACTAACAATGTTCTTGTATAGCTCACTCGTCGTCTTAAAGAGCCCATGCGGCCAATCGGCACCTTTGTTCGTATCTTCGAAATTAAAAAGAACACGCTCACAGGAAGTATGATATTTAAGGACACTCACAATTTCCTTATTTTGTTTCGTAATCTGGGTCACGATTATATATGATCGTTAATTTAATATTTACATAACTTATTCAAATTAACTGACTGGAAAGCATTTCATGGTGCCTGCAGTTTACGTAATTTGCTTTACTGCCAAATTTCTACGGTAAATAGAACGCTAATAAATTGTATGTAATGTGAACGAATGTAGGTACAGCTATTTTACAATGCCTCTAAACATTTGCTTGTACCAAATATTTTTAAGTCTTTTCAAAGCTGTAGTATTCTCTAAACTAGTATTCTACAAATGATATATTAATAAGACTCGTTAGACGATTTCAAATAATTAATGATCAATTTTAATGAAATAAAGATATTGAATTTGAATTTAAAGAAATGACATAGGCAAGCATGTCATGGAACCCTGAAAAGACCGCTGCTAAATAGCCCGCAGTTATCCCCAGAGCTTCATAGAGCGAGAGATAGAGACAACCGACTTACGAATTTTCGATCAGGTCACGTGTCCTGACGCGAGTTTAACATTTTTTACCCCTCCCAAAAAGTGCACAACGCCGCTAAAGAAGTTTTCACTTCAAAAACTATATACACACAAATACTAATTAATCAAAAGCCTCGTAAACACCTACGATAATAAAATATGAATGGGACTTGATGCTTACATTTTGCACAAGAAATACAAAAAAAAAATTCAAACCACCTCTCTTCTGATGTGAAATTCTGATATGCTGAGAATAACAGAGTCATAAATTAGTCATTGCGACGAATTTCCTCGCGGCCCTCTATTAAATTTGTCACATGTCAAGTTATATTTACATTTGAAAGTGATGACAGACCAGACGTGTCATCAAACGGCCCTCCCCCTTGCCAACTTAATATAGTTCTACTTAAACATGAAATAAACTTAGTCTTAGTTTAGCAGTTTGTTTTACGACAATGCGGTGGGAACATCCTGTGTGCTCCCACTAATTAACTTTTAATAGGCATAATTTCTACACGAGTACTATACTAATAGATGTTAGGGTCATCACCCACCACTGAGCACCAAATTATGCAATGATGGTATTTCCCCAAGTATGCAACCGAATATATGTATAAAATAGATCGTGCAATTGTGTTGATTGTTGTTGAAAAAGTATTTTTTCAAAAACGAGATGGTACTCCATTTTGTTAATATTGTTTGTGTGATCTTTGGCTTTCATGTTTAATCGTAGGACACAACAGATTTCTCCCCCAAATTGGTCAGTACCTCCACCCTAAAGGAGACCGTAGTTAGGTAACACTAATATCGTAGTGCTGTTCTTTTCTGTTGACTAGTAGTATCGCTAGAGATCCTGGGGAGGGCTGTAGGGTTGA
Source organism: Euplagia quadripunctaria (assembly GCA_963859945.1). Taxonomy (NCBI): domain Eukaryota; kingdom Metazoa; phylum Arthropoda; class Insecta; order Lepidoptera; family Erebidae; genus Euplagia; species Euplagia quadripunctaria. The sequence goes on along the minus strand of OY982566.1, from coordinate 12,375,549 downwards.
CAAAGCACCAATAGTGTAGCACAACTGAGTCGTGGTCTACTTTGCCAACTCATTTGCAAAAAGGCCCCATACCTCAAAGGGATCTCTTAAAAACTTGGTTAGTCTTAGTGGGTAATTTTATAGCAGCTATTTATTAAGACGCATTAAAGCCCTTTTCATTTTTTTTTAATGAAAAAGGACTATATTTATGTAGTTTTCGTCACTTTGGTTATAAAGAAATATAAAAGGTATCACGTAAAAGACTTGTGAATTTAGATTCGAAGTTAGCTGTTTAAAAAAAGAGTCTCCCAATTGGTAGGACGAATCGAGACGTTACGTCGTCACAGCTGTTTTATGACGATTTTCTGCGAGGAGAACATCTCCCGCAAGAAGGAGGTGACGGTGTGGATTCGGTAGAAAAACTTCCAGGTGGAACCTTTTCACTCGCGCTCTCATGCGTACGCTAAGAGTGGCCGTGGGTGTAGAGACGAGTTTTATGTTCTTCACCCGAATCAGAGTCTTCCGTGAAGGGGGTGTCTGGACATCGCCCAGTTACCGTCCGCGAGCCAGCGCTGTGTGGATCATTGGAGGCAAAACGTCGCCGTACTGAGGATCAACTCATAACCGGCGCTGTGAGGCACACCGTGTGGTTGTAGTCGGTTTAAGCCTGATATACGGCCTCACCAATAGGCCGGTGAGGTAAGCTTCCACACGAAAAACAAATGAATAACGTTACCGCAGCCAAATTATGTCGTTATTTCACGTGTAAGCAACCAAAACAACCTTTTTTTGTGCGCTCCAGGTTGTTTTACCGCCAATACAGTATAAAAAGTCCTGCCTGCCTGCCTGCCTGCCGGGAGAAAGATGTGCAATGCCTATTACAAGCGACAAATTGCTGTTTTCCGAAAAAAACGCGAAGTCGCTGGCACAGCTAGTCTACAATAAAATCAGTAGTAGAATTATCAGTGGAAAAATTGGACATATAGCTACACTACGAACTAGTTCATTAGTTGAAAGTTGCATCGATCCTGTTTATACAGAACAAACACGATAACATGAAATTTTCGTAATTTCCGTTACACACAACAATAAAGTGTTACTGAAATAATAAAACAATAGCTTGAATGGGAAAAGACAATCGTACATTCGTTTATACGTGAGCCTGTATGAAGAGATAATTAAATACAATTTGAACGTAAGTGGTTTTAGAATTATTACACGCATTTACTCTTATTATTAATATTCGTTAACAGTCTTAGACTTCTTTATGTAGGTGATAAACTTTAACTAAAAGTAAAACATTATGTATATTTCACACGAATCATTATAGCTGTTTCCGAAGAACCAATTATATATCCTACTAATATTATAAACGTGAAAGTTTGTGAGGATATATCAATTTATTAAAAACGTAAAAGGTAAAGCATGACTCTCCCACGATGGATTTAAATATTTATTAAATTTAAAAAAATCTAATTATTTAAAAAACGAAACAGTTAAGCGTTATAATATGTATGTTTATTAATTAAGAATCAACAGAAATTTGCATATCAAAGACATATTACTTTTATGACTTACTAGGCCTTGCCCGTGGCTTCGCCCGCGTGGGCCTAGTTTACTATGGTAAAAAGTATCCTATATGTTAATCCAGGTCATAAACTGTCTGTGTGCCAAGTTTCATCTAAATCCGTTTAGTCGTTTTTGCGTGAAAGAGTAACCATCCATCCTCACAAACTTTCGCCTTTATAATATTAGTAAGATATGAAACAATTCGCATACATTAGTGACAAAATTAGCAATATTTCGTAGGGGATGATAGGGTTTACAGAACAAGACTTACGAAAATTTTCAGAATGCATTATCATCATTATCTATCATTATTTTCTATTATATTATCATTTCTTATTTACGGGACTAAAGGCATAACCGACTACAGAAAATGTCCTCTTCAGCTTGAAGGGCTGATAGTGTTTAGATAATTATGAACAAGGAACTTAGTAATCGCTAAACGGACGTGTTCTAATGTTCAAAAATTTCACGCGCGAGATTTTCCGCACAAACGCGGGAATTCCGCAGGTCTCATCAACTTGCGGGAAACGGGAATATTCAAGACAATGATGTAGAAAAATATAAAACTTTACCTAAATTCTTACTTCCTTACTTAATATTATAAATGCGAAAGTAACTCTGTCTGTCTGTCGCCCTTTCACGCCAAAACTACTGAACCGATTTAAATTAAACTTCGTACACAGCCTGAGAAACGACATAGGCTACTTTTTAATGCGAAAAAAAGAGGTGTAAGGGGTTGAAAGGTGGGGATGAAAAGTTGTATGGAAGTATCGTCATATTTAGAGCTAGAAGCTTGAAACTTGTTTTTTAGGCTGTTGATTCGATATAAATACACTATTCCACGCGGACGAAGTCGCGGGCACAGCTAGTATACACATATATATATATACAAAACTTGCTCCAAATAGTTAAAACCGTTTCCGAGATACCTACGTGAAATATACATATACACAAGAATAGAATAGCTATTCTTGTGTATATGTATATTTCACTTTAAACAAGCTTGTTTAAAGTTATTAGATGAACGCCGTTGCCGGACTGAAATGTTGATAACGTTAAATTATCATGTTAATAAGAGAAGTCATTTATTACACTTCACAGGTCGAAGCTACCAATTACTAGCTTTCTATAGCATCTATGCAAATGGGTGTATTGACTCTTTCTTTAATTGAGGCCGCGTGTGTCAATACATATAATGTAATTAAATTTGCTTGACCACAATAATTTTTCTGTGTCTAGGTGTAATTTATCTATAATATGTATTTAGAAATTGTATCATGTTTATCAGCAGTCAGGTTTCCATAGTTACAGGTCTAGCCTAGTTTGGAATCAGACGGCCATGTGTGAGATTTGTGGTGTTATTATGATTATTATAACGTTTATCAATAAACAAAATAGATGTCACAATAAGTAAAAATGTAGGTATGTAGTAATGTATATTTGGCTTAGATTAATTTATCTTCAACTTCAACTTTTGGTTTGTGGCTTTGTGGAGTTACCACAATTTTGCCAATTTCAAGTAGGTATACGGAGGACAAACTGTCAAAGGATTTTATATAGAGCTGTGGTAGAGCCAAAAAAATTAATTTATCTTAAAACTGTTAATATGTCCTACGTCAACTGTAGTCTCTTGTCTTGTCAAAAAGTCTTTTTAGTCATACCATATATCTGTGTCAGCTCTACTCGCATAGGACTTGATACCAAATCCTAAATAAATAGATTTTCTATACCTATTAAAAAAACATGAAGAAATAATCGTTTTCGTGTTACAAAGCGTAAATAGACAAGCAGAAATACGTTGTGTTTCATAATCTGTATAGGTAGAGATTAAGAATAGAGAGGTTAAGAGCAAGGAAGACCAACTCCATATGGATAAAATGACGGAAATAACTACAAAATTATTATTTCCGAAGAAATTGCTAAATCAAATGTTCCAAGTGTGAAACATACTTTTGATCGTCATATGTCACTCAGTAGATTAATGCCGCATTCCTATAATCAAGAAACGATTCGTTTTGCTTACGGACGGTAAAATTTTCGTTGAAAATTCAACGCTATTTTACCGGCCCTAAACAAAGCGAATCGTTTCTTGATTATAGGAACGCGGCATTAAACGTTATAAACATCACTCGTAGGTAGTCATTTATAGCACCCTTATTGTATGGATCAGCTCAGTGTCAATAGCATTTACCGCACCGCATACAATTACAGCTACACATGATAATCAAGTGATGCCTAACTTTACTCTTCTTGTCCAGTCAAAAAGATCTTGTGTTCTACACAGACCCGTGCTTACAATATGCAAAATGTTTTTAACATACATTGCGGGCAAATTAATTAGATTAGATTTATTAATTTCTATGCTTTTAAAGAGTGAAACTTTTTCGGTATGACATATTCTTTACTCTTTCCTGTGAATAGAGAATAGAGATAAAATCTAGCAATCTTAACTCAACTCTGACAAAAGAATTCAGTGACACTTTAGGGAACAAACTACTACTTTGTTATCAATAATCTCAAGTGTGACCAACTGTTTAGTAGATAATCCTCACATTGATGCCAGCCCATCTATTTATTAATCACAGAATACATCAGCCGACCTCGGAACTTGTGACGAACACCAGGTATTGTGCATGTGTTGGCAAGTTTCCAATGTTAGTGTAAAAACGTACAACGAAAAGCCGCCAAATATTTTTTTTTTAACAAACGGCCTCTTGGTACAAAGGAGACAAGTCGTCTGTTGATTTTTCGGAAGTAAAGAATAGTCGATTCGTTGTGTCCGTCAATTTTATGTTTACAATGGCTATGCGAATCAATTATACAAAGTACGACGTTGTTCAATACCCATAAAGTTAAAGAATTGCTTAGTAAACACAACTTACTACCATATACAAAGAGGTTTATGTGACTAGTTTGTCGACTAAGTCCTGACGTAATCACGGTGGGTGAAGCTTAAGTGAAAATAAACGATCTGCTCGCGAATGTGTAATGTATGGACTAACTATGACGTTGTCACATACAACACACTTAAGTTCCGATATCCAAATTATTCGATTCATGGATGGATCATATACAAAGTAACAAACATTTTTATACCATTGAAATGGTAGATAAGCGGTTACCGTAAATACATAGTTATAGACAAAGGTATAAAATAAACGAAAAGTGAGAAATATTACACACACAAGTGATAAAAGATATTTGGTAGTTAATTACAAAATAACAACGTCTTGTATGCTCTACGATTATCTGGTAAAGAAAGAAAGAAAAGATCTTAAAATATTATGACTCTTTGTCTGTTTACAACTTTTTTAAATATTTGTCTTTGGTACACAGATTTAAACGCGCGACATCTTCACATCTACTTTGTACACAAAAACAATAATAATTAATTATTATCAACTCTGAATTATATAGAACTTCAAGAGCAGATTTATTTATCTGTGTGTACAAAGTTTAAAGTAATAAGATAAATTTGTTAGAATATTTTTTTAGACTGTACAATAGGTAAACATATTCCATACAAAATCGCCTAAAATTAATTATAAAAATCGGTCGTATCTTTGTTATTCTCTAAGACAGACAATAAAAGACGTGATCGCTCAGATGCATGCATCCTATGGCACTGTCCAGAATTCCGGATTCGTTAACATGATAAGTTACGATCGTTAGTCGATAGTAAGAAAGTCAATCACAACCAATATAAATATTACGAAATTATATGTCTAATTTACGCTAGCCCTTTAATTTAAGTTTTTAAAGGGTTGCATAAAAGCTTTTTTTGTTTTTTAACTTAACCTTGTTTTAAGGTTAACATGTGCTATTATTTGTGTCTGTTTGTGCCAACATAGCTACGAAAATGATGAACCGATTTACTGCTTTTTTTCGCTTGAAAGATCAAAATCGAGAGTGTTCTTAGATATAAAGTTGAAGGAATTTTCGAGTCAGAATATTAAACATTTTTAATTTATGATTATTTGAAATAGATCTGGTATTCATGTGTAACCTACTGAAGATAACTAAATAAAGCCTAAAGATCATGATTCGGATTTCATTGGAAAGGGTAGAATACATTAACCACATAAGTTACTGACCGTACGTTTGCAATTTCAACTGTTCTGTAAACAATGGTTAACTGTACAGCACAGTGCAATGCGGCAAAAATTATTCATGGAAAACTGTAACCTTGCTGAGGGCAAGGTCGGACGGAAACTTTCGTATTTAAGCCCTCCGGTAGTTCAACGCTTCGACTTCCGCCGCCAAGGTCACCAGACAACAACCTTTTAAAGGAGCAAAAAGAGTTTTTATATCTAGGAATACTCGATATTCTCTTATTTACCACATCCATTACACTGTTCTCACTCAAAGAACTGCTAATATTTTGAATCGTTTACCGCTAAGATTCAATTTGCGAAATGCAATACAGTTCAGAATTCAAATCCTAGATCAAGTAAAATATTCTTTTTTTTCACAAGCTGATTATAATTAAGTTACCAGTAACTTCACCATTCAACGAAAAAGATGTTTCTTTGCCACCTTCAAATTCAATGCCTTTTCATAGATATAAGGCTCATCTGAGAATTAGCATTCCTGTTTCGTTTATAATTGTCAATACACTATGTATTATTTTAATACAGCGGTAAGTACAATAGAAAGTAACGTCTCAAAACGTACATTATGATTTGTAAATGATTGTACATCTTTACATACGCATTGACCAACCTACATTTCTAAATGCCATTGCATTCAAACACGCAACGGTCTAAGAGACTTCTAAGCCGTTACGTACAAAACGGGAAGCCACTTTAAAAGGATAAATTAATGGGTGTAATCCCTCTGCTAAGCCGTTGTGCACCGTTGACACTAATTTGACAGAATTCTTAAGGGCATATAATACTAACCTCGTCCGTCCACAAACATTTGTGAAGTTGCACTTACAACTAACTCATAATGTATTGTTCACTTAATTCACTACACTTCCTCACTACATCCATACGTGCACCCATCCTGCAGTGCAAATATTGGCCCAAACATTCACCAAGGCGCGAACAACGTAAATAGACGTAACAAGGGACTTTCCGAACGTGCGTTCCGAGTCACGCTATGTGTTGAACTGACGTTTCGCGTCCGTTGCGGTATTCGAACGGTCTTCTTCATCGACTCTGATCAAGCAGTAGAAAATTCGACGATGCGGAAACAGTATTTTTTAATAAGTGAGAAAAAGTTGCAGAAAATCTTATAGTAACAGGATTGTGGTACCTTAAGTTAAAATACCCATTTCGCTGATCAAGTTCATGAATATATATTTTACGCACAACAAATAATATGAATATTTTCATGTTCAGTTTGTTTGTTTTTTTATTGAAAAATATTGAATGAAGAATAAAAACTTTATAATGACACATTACAAATATGGATTGTGAAGCAGTAACCATTTAGCGCGGATGAAATTGCCGGACACAGCTAGTATAATATTAAGAATAAAGTTTGTTTTTTTTTATTTACGAATACTATTGAGTCGCTTTGTATTTTTCTATCCACTACCAAAATACAAAACTGCATCTACCTTAGATTGTAGAATCTAAATAAATTGTGAGTCCGTTATTTTATGTTTGGAAGTCTCCCACTGTAATAGTAGATACAGGTATTATACCGAGGTGCACGAATCATCTTTTCATAACAAAAAAGCATTTGAAACAATGCAAACAGTATGTGGTGGGTGCGTTTTGTATTAGTGTTATTGTTTATTTGTATTAACGTCGCGTACATGCATATGTGAAACTTTTCCTTTTGAAGTGACGGTTCAACGCACCTGTCGCTGTCGGAGGAAAGCTGAGGAACGAGATAGGCCTTCGACACACGCACTAACATAAACTTGTCATTTTATTATAACTGCTTTTTTTCTCGCAATTCATGCCTCAAATGTACATTTCTTAAATGCTAGCTTGCGTGCTTATCAGATTTCTGCAATATTTTCCTCTGATTTGTAAATGAGTTGCGTGTTTTCAATAATATTAATGTAATCTTTGAATATTTAAAACTAATTTTCATTAGTGTGGTAACACTTCTCTCAAAAAAAACTGAGCATCTCCATCGAGTGAAAAAGTATATATATATATATAGCTCATGTGCTCATTTTTTTTTTTGGCAGAGAAATGTTAATTCTCAGGACAGGACTCAAACCTATGCTTGAGCAGTACATTGCATTATACGTATACAAAAAAATTCAACATATCTCCCCGGATTAAAACAGTCGTTAGAGTTAAGTTCTCCTTGATAGTTGACTTCAAAAGCAATTACCTCCACACTACAGAAAACCCCCCTATGCAAGAGTTGGCAATGCAAGTAACCCCACCTTTGTAGTAAATATTTATAGGCAGCCGGTTGTGTACTTGTTTGCCAACTTACAAAAATATAACGCATTTTATATACATCAATCCTCACAACCGCGGTTAATAAGTATACACTGCCAAAAGAACTTGACGATTATAGAGTTGTGATGTTAGTAACACCAAATAAATATATTCCCAGTTAAAACACAATACACCATAGCAACAAGTCTGATCTAAGAATACGACTACAAAGGTCCTAAACAGCGAACCTGCTAATTACTGCTAACCACACCACACTTACGTATAAAGGTATTAATTATAACTCCCGTCATACGCAGTAGAGGCTTCTAATATGAGTAAACCACTATTCATTAAGCTACAATAGGTACTTCAGGCTCTAATCAGGGCTATTCGGCTAGTAGAGCTCCTAAACACGTCTGAAAAACTCCGTAAAACAGCACTACTGATGTAATAAATACTCGACCAATTTCGACTACTTTTAGGCATCGGTTATGGGGGTAACCCAACCCCAGAATAACCGGTATATATCTTAACCATTAGGCAATTTAGTGGTATAACAAAAGAAAATAACTTACTAGCAGAGTAAACCAATAATTCATTAGTCTCCAAAGAAGTTGTATCGCCTAACAATAAAAAATAAAATAGCCAACAGCGAGTAGTAGCGTCATGGTCAATCTACGATTTAGAACAGACTTATCCAACTTTCTCAAGAAGCTCCATTGTCTAACGAGCAAGTGATGAGAACAACCATTTTATTCAGCTTTACTATTCAACGTGTACCATCTTAGTTATCGCGTGTCACTAATAATGTTCTGTTAACGACAAACAATTAACGTATACAAGGCTCTAGACCTCGACAATCATAGCGGAAACTATTTGTGACGCGTTGTGAATACTTTGGTTAGTGCATCCGTTAGTTCCGTCTATGCACATAATACATTCTACTCACTATTGATAACGCAATATCAGCTTAATGTTGTCAGACATAAGAATGAAAAAGAACATTACGGTAGAATAGCGGTATGAGTGCAATCCCGTGAACGTAATGAAGGTTTTAATGGCAACACATCACGTTGACACTTGTCGTATAACCTGTCGAAATAACCTTAGTAGAAGTACATAAGATTGTCTCGGTATAATTTTATTAGAAAGAGGACTTTAAAACTTTAAAATAGAGATAGCAGTTCGTATCCTGGACATTTAAGACTTATATTTCTAGTATTGGTTCCATACTACTAAGATATCTAGAAAATTTTCATACACAGTATGCAACTTGTCTTCCTATCGCACACTTTTGTTTGTGACATTTAGAAGGAAAACTCTCTATTACCTATAATTACTGGTCTCTCATTATTCTTCTCAGTATTAAATTGTAACTCACTGGCCCCGGCTCTTCTTTAAAAGTTTTCTATTTGTATTTAATAATAGTTGTACTGTACTGTACTGTACCTTTTTACGAAAGAAACTTTCTACGTCTAAATATAATGAAACACAATTGGAACAGTAATTTTGTAACACCCTAAGTAAAACTTTACAAATGGTCGAGTCTCGGTCCGGCGCCCTCGCCTACGTCTACCATGCATATGTATGGCTTGAAAAACCGACTTTCTTTATACTTAGCATGTTTATAAGAATTTCGCAGATGCAATCTCTTTCTATATACGCACCCGTGCGTGCTGTGTGCAATGTATTGAAGTTTCATTATCACGTGAAATGTGTACCCTTCAATACCTATAAGTGAACGCATTATGCGTCAACGTACTTCATGATGATCAATAATAAACAATGAGCACTGTACGAGAATAGATTTTTGTTTTTATTAAAGAGATCTTTCTCTTAAACATTTTTAAGAAATATAACGCATTGTTAATGAGAGACATATATCAGGTCTATAGAGACACCAAAGGGCTTGCAATTGATAAGCTGTAGGACCAAAACTTACTTACTGTATATGTTACAAACGACAACCCATACTTAAGAATAACTATATTCTTAAGTGTGGTTCCACGTTGGTAACGCTCAGCTTTAAGCCGAGTAGTAGAAATCATAAAGACTAAAACGTGACCTATGTTACTTGCACCCTTTGGAAAACATACATATACGCCAAAGTATCGCACAATAAACAGCCAAAGCACCGCAAAAACTGACGTTATATCGCACTCCACTATCTGTTGCGGTGCCGCACACGAACAGAGTACCCTCGGTCATCGGTGCGTTAAAAAGGCCTCGTCTAAGAAAACATAGTTGTATCTATGTTTGGGATCGAGTTTTTGCCAAGAATGATGTATAAGATGAAATGATGTATAGAACTGCGCTAAGTTAAGAGTGTATTAACAACTAGTTTCAGTAGAAATTGTAAGTGGCTTGTCATTTATTAAGGCTATAGACAAGTTCAACGATGGATAAGCTGCTACGAGCAACACAACCTACGTGTAACACTAGGTAATAACTGGCGCTGCGAAAATCTAAAACATGGTCGCTGTATTGTATACGTATAAATATAGAAAACAACAGCCGCTTTCACAGCGACCAATAAAACTAACTAATATAAGGAAGGTGAATAAATGCATAATTATATCACAAACCTATCTTGGGGAAAGCTATTCTTTTTAGACATCTTAATATAAGAACGTACGACTCTACGAATTTGACGTCATTCGTTATATGCAAATCATTTAGAAACTAATCAAGGCAATAGGTCATTGTATGTTAAAAAGGGGCTTCTGATAGTCGTTCCCATAGCTGATAAGATTATGTAGATAAGACAATGTGTTTGTACTGACATAGTACACTATCTAGGTTTTCACGCAAAACAAACAAAGATTTTAAATACTTAGAAAGATAAGAAGTTTGTATATGCTTATGATTATGTCATGGTAAAGGTGTCCAAAAATATTGCACAAAGTTTACTGTAGTAAGTAAATTTTGTAACATAATAGGTCGTAAACTAAGTTGGACTAGGCCCATTGGCTTGGTTTTGAAGGGCCACTTTAAAGGGCCATATAACCCATCTACCTAATTTTACGTCACAAATAATTTTGAGATTTTAATAAGGCGAATACCCTTTGTAAAGTTGTTTATGTAGTTACTGAATCACAAACTATATTTACAGATATAATGGCTGTGTGCCATCATGGCTATGCTACACGTACGGTTTTCTATACATCACTTTGGCACTAATAACCTTTATAAAAATAACAACTAGTCCTTGTACTTGTGACTCTAAAGCCAACTACATATAAAATTACATTTGATTTGCTTTACTTTATTACGACACAACACACCTCAGTGGATAGTAAGGGTGCTGGCATACATAAAGTAAAATTACCTGTAAGGTAAAGTCGGTATGGATCGGTACAGATTACGAAAAGAATAAACCATTGATGGACACATAAAAAAGACGTAAACTAGCCGGTAAGGTTATCGGCACCTAGCAAAATTATAAAATCAATTCTTGGTGAACAGAGACCATGATAGTCTCTACGTAGATATACCTGTTTCATAAGTACTTCATACTGACATGTCAAGTAAAGCCAATCTTTGTTCGAGTGTAATGACGTTTTCGGTCGGAAGAAACATAAAAAAAAACTTTAGTCAGCATTACAATTACTTTTAAAAATTAAAAAATATTCTTATCATTATATTAATACGTGAAAAGAATTCTTTGTGTGAATTTTGGAATATTTACAGTTAAATATAGAAGAAGTGCAGAAAGCTAAAGTTTTTAAACAATATGTCTTACAACTTTAAAAATTACGTGAAAACGGCTTAATGAAATTACACGCGTCCAGTATATGTGATTACCTGTCATGGTAAGTAAGTCTATACAATGACAGCTCAAGTCATACTGGCCAATGAAAAAACCATGGTAGAAATTCGACCACCACGCTAGCTCTAGTACATTTAAAAGGTTGCCGCCAAAATAAGCTTATAGTATATATAGTATTCCATGTTGGGAAAATTGTTTTGTTTCTTGAACTGCCACTAAAGCTACCCCTATTATATTAACGGGACGATAACTACGTGTATCATAAAATCCCAGTCTCTTTATAATCAAGCTTGATATCTTATTTATTTAAATTAGTTACATCACTAAGCAAAAGACAGTATCTGATATGAACATTGAATAAAGATGTGTAATGAATGACACTAAAAGTGATACGAAGGATTTGCGCCTGTACGTTTTGATTCTGACTCTCACATTATGATCATTATGATCATCATCATTTCAGCCATAGGACACCCACTACTGGACATAGGCCTCCCTCAATAACTTCCAAGAAGACCAGTTGCAAGCGACCTGCATCCACCGTTGATCTGCAATCTTTATAAGATCATCTGTCTACCTTGTTGGTGGACATGCTACGCTGCGCTTTCCCGTCCGTGGTATCCACTTCAGAACCTTTCGGCCCCATCGGCCATCCGTTCTGCGAGCTATGTGCTCTGCTCCTTGATCATTACGAACATAATTTATTACTTTTATTGTATAGCGCCAATTTACATAATATAAGTGACTTGTATACTGTGTCTGTTTTAATAAATAATCAAGGCAATTTCAGGTACTACTTTACTGAACTATTTTGCAAAGCAATTGATACAGCCTGTTAGAAAGCAATTAGGAAATACTCTCACAATCACTGTTATATCTAATACCAGCCGCGCCGGTTTCACCCGCGTAAGTCCCGATCCCGTGGGAATATCATGGGAAAACCATGCTTCGGCACGTATGAGCCGGCTCGACTCCGCTCGTTACCACGGCCTCACAGAAAACCGGCCGTGAAGCAATCCTTGCATCGCATTTCGCTGCGTGAGTGAGGTTACCGGAGGCCCTAACCCTTCCCTCTCCCTTATTCCCATCTTTCCCCTTTTCTCACTCTTCCCCCCCTCCCCTCTTCTCCTACGCCCACCATAAAGGGCGGCAACGCACTTGGGACTCTCGAGTTGCAGGTGCCCATGGGCGGCGGTAGTCATTTACCATCAGGTGACACGTCTGCTCGTTTGCCCGCTATACAGTAAAAAAAAAATAAAAATGCGATCTTGATCTAATACTACCAAAATTGTTATATAATAAAAACTAGCCTATGCGTAAATCCAAGTCTCCAGCTATCTACATACCAAGTTTCACCGAAATCGATTCAGTGGTTTTTGCGTGAAAGAGTAACAAACATCCATCCATCCATCCATCCATCCATCCATCCATCCATCCATCCATCCATCCATCCATCTATCCAAACTTTCACATTTGTAATATTAGTGGGATTACAGATTTTTGTTTTCAAAGGTATGTTGACTCAAATAATATACAAAAATGATGGAACAAAAAAGTAGTTATAATAAAGTAGCATATAAGCTACACCTCCAAGTTCAGATTCAGACCCAAGATAACGAAGGCAGCCTATGATCAGTTTATGGTAATAGTAAAACAATATTACAATGATAGCTAATGAGAAAGTAACCTCCACCTTTCAAAGAAAGAACCAATCAACTTGCAAAAAGACTTGATCACTTAAATTTAATATTACATTTCACTCACAATTTTTAACTACCCAATCAATCATTTTTATGAGAAAATGCACATAATCGCAAGTAATTAATTTTGTACTACCGCTTTCTCATCATCAAGTTTAACCTGAACTTCGAACGAGATTTTCCATGCGTTGACATGGAGTAAAAGTGTAGCAGCAACATAGAATAACTGCTTAATTACATGCCATTAACGGTTAAAGGCCTTTCTTATTGAAGCTATCAACGGGTGGCGGAAACTGGCGTAACGTTTGCTGCAACTGTACTTTGCAATTCTCAGGGTAATAAGTATTTACGAACACGCAATCCTATGTAAATGCTACACGAGTAAATAAATACGTATATTTGTTAATTAATAGTTTTCAGTAAAAACACCTTCATCAAGGATTTTGACAGCATTCAACATATACAACATTTGTACGTCCTCCAGACACCCTGAAACACGTCAATGGCATCCACCAATCGATGTGATTGATGGATGTCATTGACGGGTATTCAACACACCATCTCTTTTAAGTGTCGATTACTGATGATTGATTTTTCAGAATGGCACTTTCTTAAGTGGGAAACTTTGTCGTATAAAAATAGGACATAAATACATAACAGAGAAAACAGACAGCACACAGTCCGATGAAGCAAAACATGATTTTTTATAAAACAGATGATGTATTATTCATTCACTTGATCTTTTTTCCATCGCTTCAACAAAAAACAATTAGAAAAATCTATAAACGCACTGCTAATAACTTACTCTATACTTACCTGCTCTAAAAACGTTTCCATTCACTTTACAGATGGACAAGACACATACGTAACTATCAGTGACATAGGCTTAATGTAGTAAGTACGATTTCCACCGACTTCCTTTTTCATACTTATTACCCAACGATACTATAAGTGTAAATAAAGAAAACTTTATTTTCCAAAAAATACACAGTAATTCCTTATCGAACTATTAAAATTAGGATTATTCTAACTAATATTATAAATTCGAAAGTGTTTCTTGTGGGTTTTTTTTTAACATCTCACACACCCGGCGGTTTGTGAGATGTTAAAAAAGAAAGTATTGTTCCTGAGGGATATACGAAATATCTTTTATACGAGCGGGGCCGCGGGCAAAAGACAGTATTATTATTAATGTGAGTGAGTTTGTTTGTTTGTTTGTTTGTTATGCTTTTACGTCTTAACTACTCAACCGATCATTGTGATATTTTGCATGCAACTTGTCAGGGTTACCTACAGAAAAACTTATAATAGTGCCTACGTGATAATATTTGACGTAGATAATGCATTGCATTGTAAATTGCAGGAAGTTTTTAAATAAAAAAAATTAAAAATAAATAAAAATTAAACATAAGTAATCTTCTATATATTAATGTTAAAAAACATGCCAATAATCCCCTAATTCTACAGTTTTTCGTATATGGTATACTTTAATATTATTAGAAATAAAAGTTTAGATAGTGCAATTCCCTTGGCTAAGAGTGTAAAGTATGGAGAATTGTTTGAAATAAGGTAAGTAATTATATGAAAAGTAAATAAAAGTCAAAAAGGAACATTATACGAATGTATTTCATTTATGTGAATTACAATTAAGCAAAGAATAACTCATCAATTTATACGGAAAATAATATTTTGTAAACATTTTTGAAATACTTAAAGGTTATGTATAGAAGAATTGCAGAAAGCTTAAATTTTTAAACAATGTGTTCCAAATTTGAAAATTAGGTGAAAACGGCTAGATCAAGCTACACCCGTCCAGTATAAATGTTGACCTATCATGGTACGTAAGCCTATACAATGACAGTTCAAGTTATACTGGCCAATGAAATGAACCAAAAATTAATTTATCGATCGAAATTCGAAGTTTCTATAAATAATGTTCTTAAAAAGTAAAATTTCTGTTTTTAAAGGTTTCAAAATGCAATACTCTTTATATTATATTGTAACGCATGATGTAGCTGAAAAGTCGTACCGATTTTTCAGTTCATGAAACAAGAATATAAAAGACTTCATACCTTCTATTTTTATACTTTTTTTTCAATATCGTATTTGTGTTATTTTGCAAACGGTTTCGGAATGTTTACTTGATCTGTGGGCAACGAGATAATAAACCACACTACATTGGTTCCTGCATATAGCTTATATGACGTCACTATAACACACACACACACATACATATAAGTTGTGTAATTATGTCAAATATAAGAGATATTTGACGTAATTACACAACTTATGTATTCACATTGAGTACAGCCGCCTTTAAGGTCGAGAAACTCAACAACCCATTACAAATGTTGGTACTTACGTATATTCTAGCCGTAATAAGTACCACTATTTACGTACATAGAGTTATGTTTAGGTTTTTTATTTTGCAGAATGCATTACTTCAGCAATGTATTTAATCATAACATTTGAAGAACTATAACATGCATGACAACAATGAGAACATTTAGGTTTGAAGTTTGGGGGTTAAACATAACATTTCAAATTATACTTAAAACGTGACCAATCCATCTTTATAAACTCTTCAACAATCGCAGAATTACTTTTAATTCTAGTTTGTATCTACTTTGTTAAGGCAAAAATACTTTCTATTTATTCTATGACCGCCCACAAAGATCAAAGATTTAACCAAGCCATTTGGTAGTTGTTAGAAACTATACCACGACGATAACCATCAATTCGCAATAAATTAAAGGATGAATCATTGCCACTACACTGAACCATGGTTATGTAATAATAATAACTTGACACATCTCACACGCCCAAACTAGGCGGAGCCTGTACTATGGTAACCAGACTGCTAATAAACATACTTATATATTTCTAAATACATACAAATTATAGATAAATTACATCAATACACAGAACAATAGGGCCGATTGGGGCGATCGCCCCTTCCAAAGTAAAAATCCCAAATGTTAAACTAAGAATTTAATAACCCAACAATCTTATGACCTAAACTTTTAATATATTTATTCCATATCCTGGAGATGGCTAACAAAGATACGGAGAATAGTTTATTTTTAATTATTTATTTTTTAATTATTTTTCAATGTGGACTGTCTTGGAATATATCAATGGAATGGGTACATTTTAATTTATAGTATATTATCTTGTCCGAATCGCCTAGGTACTAGGCAGAGAAGATATCTAATGTATAAATAGCTTTAGAAAGAACTTCGCAACTGGCGTGGGACGGTCTCATAATAGCTTCGAAAATTGAAATAGAATTGTATTTTTTTCTCAACCATCCTTGCCGGCGATTCACACAGTTTAATCACATTTAGATCAGTAACAAAACAATACAGATATCCTTGCAACACGACTACGTAATGTTACTAACAGTTTTGATGCAAGCTCTCAGTATAATACATTATGTGTTTTATGTCCGTGAGTTTTACATACAAACATTATTATATTGTTAGAAGTATACATATTGGTATAGTGGTATTTTTTCAATAAAAAACTAATTAAACATACCTCCGATAACTCTAAATCAAGTAGTTTAATTTACAAGATTCGTTTTTCAACACATTTGGAACAGTTTAATACATTCGGATAGATAATATCATTCGGTTTCTAAGCATGTCGCGGTTGTAGCAATATCGCAGGTGTACGTAATGTGATTGACAATAAAATAATAGAAGACCATCAAGTCGATATGACAATTGGAGGTCGATAGTGGTACTCTTCAATCTCTACTAATAAATCCACAAGTTTGGCTCTTTTGCTTGGTTTTAACAAGACATACATTACACTTAGTGTCGAAGGCCTTGATAATGGAGGTGAGAAGTAAATAGTAAATCCTTTGAATTTAAGCTCTTTTAGATATGTGTTGTAAGTGGTTTGGAGTTTTTCGTTCTTATATTAAGGACCGAAATAGTTTTTCATAGATGCGTTCTCCGGCGATGTTTTAGTCCATAAAACATTAAATAGTACTAATAAACCGCAGACGCCTGTTAGTATTGTTATAAAAGAACAAAGTTTCATCTTTGGTTTTATTTAGTAGTAACTAGCAGTTCCCGCGCGGCTTCGCTCGCATGTATATACATATTTATATATTTTGCACAGAACCCTAATTCTTTATCCAAAATAAAAGTAGCTTAAGTTATAATACCTAGCTATCTGCCAGTGAAAGTCCCACGTAAATCGGTCGGTCGGATTTGTATTGATGATGATGTAGATTTTGTCAATCAGTTCAGGTACCTATACCTCGGGAACAGCCATTTTTTCGGGATGTAAAACAGGTACTCTGTCTTTTTCTGTACTCCTGACAATGTGTTTGCAAGATTTCATAAGTACATAATTATGGGTTGATTAGTTAAGGCGTAAAAGTGAAATAAACCAACAAACTAGCTTTCATTTCGCTTCGCTTTTGTAATATTAGTTCGGATTAGGATCCCACTCACTATTGGCATCGTTCTCAGACGTGCTTCTCGGAACTAATGCGAATATGGGTCGTCCACAATATAGTATCTAGACAATAAAGATATAATAACCGTTTTACAACAACTACGCTAGTCTTTGTGTTGTATTCTTGCTTATCCAATCACATTCCACAATCCGTCCATCCAGTAAGTATAATGACGGAAAGGGTATACTGGCGTCATAATATCTTCAAACTATGCAATACGATGGATGCGGCATCCATGATACATGATCTACAATGATTTTAATGTTATGGACCTTCCATAATATCTTCGCTCTTGTCCTATAACAAGACATCATGAATAAAATTACATACTAGCTACCTGCCTATCTGAATCTTGAGTTTTATTAAAGTATGTGAGACATTGGTAGTAATTAGTGATGTGTCGGATATCCGTATCCGTATCCGCGGATATCCGAGGGAAAAAAAAGATCTGTATCCGTGTCCGTATCCGTTTCTTTTTAGCGCATCTTTTACGTTATTATATTTTACTAGAGATTGCGTGATCATTGGCCAGTATAACTTGAGCTGTCATTGTAAAGACTTACCATGACAGGTTCACATATACTGAACGCGTGTAATTTCATTAAACCGTTTTCACGTAATTTTTAAAGTTGTAATTGTTTAAAAATTTTAGCTTTCTGCACTTCTTCTATATATAAAGTGTAAATATTCCAAAATTCACGTTACTACGTTCTCGAAATTTTCTTAAAAAAGGGTACAAAAAATTCTCTTCGCGTATTAATATAATAATTACGTTTATGATATTTTAAATTCATTTTGCTAAAATTAAATATTATATTCTGATGTAGTGAGTTACCAAGATTATCGATAGTTATACGATACTATGTATTTGACTATCTTTACAACGAGATCAAACCCCAAATCTTTGTGATATTTATTTTAATTAGATTTATTTATTATTTAATTAGAATTATTAAAAAAAAGAACACGCGCAGTGCAAGGTGAAACATGTCGTATTATTAGTCTTCAACGTTGACTGTCTTGTCAAGGTATTGGCACGAGTATTGGCATCAACTGAGAAAAACTTGAGGTCCGTTTTCGTATTCGCGGATCTAGAAGTACCTATATGTAATGTGTAATGAACTAATGATATATGTATATGTAATGTCTATCCGTATCCGCGGATATACCTAAATGTTTAACGAACCCGCACATCACTAGCAGTAAAATTATAGTTTGCGTTTTCAAAATATCCGATATTTTAAGTTTTTTTCAATATTTGAAACAAACTACTGTTCAGCAGAATTTTTTTTTCAAATCTTAAGTTCAAGTTTTATAATATGTGTAGTAATGTGTAGTGTTTGGTTTTAGTTCACTAACCCTGTAACTTACTCCCATATAACACAAAACTAAATCCTAGTGTGTAGGTACTTTAAATACAATTTTTATGAACTGACTAGTCCAATAAACAAGATACTATAAACTAGTGAATTATATAGTCAACACAATATAATTTCAGATCGACGCACGTTTCTCGACGGATGTGTACGAATGCCTAACAGAATTGGCCTCACACGCTCCATAACTCAGAGTAATTCTCACTGAAAACCGAATAAAGGAACTGGCAAGTCTAAACATCACTGAAACTACGATGCCGAACACGTACAAAACTTGAATACATCACAAAAATAGTTTGATTCCTTTTCAATATTCTCAGAAATCGACAAGTGTCGAAATTCAATAAACATCAATTCGAAAGCTGAACATTTATGTTCTGTGTTATAGCTACAAAATTATGTCAACGTCCCCTTTTCAAACAAAAATTTAAATAGTCTCTTGATATTGAAATCAAAATGCATTTAGCATGCATTTGTTCTATAAATCTTCGGCGCTTTTGTCCTAGGTACGACATCAAAAGAACACTTGGTTTACATTCTGGGTACGGCAACATTAAAGTTAGAACCGATACAGTTTTCATGTAACCACATCAAAAAGAGCAAGGGATCTTATGAATGGTTGCAAGAAACAGTTACAAAACTTCTTAAATACTCTTAACTCGTAACTTAAACCGTTTACTGTTTCAGTCTACAAACAAATTATACCAACACCGAATCATCTATTCGAATCTATCTGTTTTTCTACCTGGTAAAAACAATTTTGAGCTTTTGTTAAAGTATTTTATAACCAAATACACATTTCTGTATATACTAAAAACGACTTGAATACGCAAGTTAGTTCCAAGTAACCTACCATTTAGGCGCCGTTTAAACAGAAGTACCTTGGCACAGAAGCTCAGAAACGAAGTTAAAGAAACAAAAACGGCGACTTCCGATACAAAAAGCTCGGCACTTCCACACGTTTGCTTCTGAGAACTAATGAAAGGTACATAAATAGTACATCGTCGGACGGAACCGCGCGTCGCCTCCGAAATGCAGTGTTAGACGGACTAATGATTGATTGGGATGACATTGAAAATGCCGATACACAACGATAAAGGATATCCGTTTACTTAAAAATAAGATATTCCGTTAAAGACAGCTTTATTAAAAAAATCTATTTGTGACAACCCTAGTAAAGCATAAATATTCAGAGATAATGTGTTTACATTCGTCAGTAGTCAGTTCGAACGTAAGTCTGTTTCAGTACATAAAAGACAGCGATATAGCATCTACCTAACATTTGTAATGTATAGACAGAAATTTACATCTAATCAGTAATAAAAACAACAATTTCTTCTATGCCAGATATCGGAGCCTCTTTTCGCACCTCTGGATTGAAATCGCACAAGAAATTCCCCAATTTTCACTTATTAGGAAGATTAATATGAAAATCGTTTCTTTTCTCATTTTTTGCAATTACACTAGTTAATGGTGTTTGTCTTTACCATCGTATCGAATATTGATTGATACAATTAGACTTACCGATTTATTAAATCTATAGAAAGGCTTATTTAAACGGCAGTGCGGCACTACTAATTTAGTGTTGTGTAAAGGAAGGGGTAATTTTAACAACTTTTAAACTGACGTCCTTGAAGTATCGATTGTTAAAAGTCAACTATAATGTTTTATTAACGAGCGGCCTTGTTTTCCAACCTAGTAATATAAAAATTAATATTACCATTAAGTTAAACATTACAGTCAGACACCAATCGTTTTCCATTCTTCAAAACCGCAGCGATGTACCTAACCATAAATAATGTGTGGTACCGTACACCGATGTGCCGATATAATTATTAAGCCAACACACAAAAACTGACAGTAGCCAGATACCGTGCCATAATACATTCAATTACCTGCCTGATTAGTCGGTAATCGTCGCACTGAAACTTGAAATGTTACTTATATCGAATACCGATAGTATACTATTTCAGTATAATGATGATATATGCGCACAAGCAATAAAACAACGACAGAAAGTTGACACAGTAATCGTTCTAAGGCGGAACAGTTGTGTGCTTATACTTATATTACTCACTTTTACCATAAAGTATATTTTTGTATGTTACGTTTATATATGCTGAGGCTATCAATCAAACCACGTAACAAGACAAGCAGTATTTTTATCTAACGGTGTCTCAATGTTCTTTTTAATATTTAGATTTTAGTGTCAGTATTTACATTTACTAACTTAACAAAAATCGTGCAATTGTGTAATAAATGTAGTATGTTTAAATTACAAACTGGCACTGAATAAATACTTAACTTAGACTTTCGTAAACAATTAAGTTAATTACGTTGACTCGGTAACGATATCATTTGTCTATGTCAATTAGTATTAGCACGATGCACGACTATTCGCGGTTAAATTAATGCATATGCGCTAAGAAAGCTCTGAAAAACAAGGGGCTGTAGTATTACTCAACCAATGTTTACTTTGGTGTGCTGAGTCAATTGGGCTAAAGTTAGTCCATACACGAACACATTTAATACTAAAAGATACTTTGGAGAACAATTCTAATACGATAATCTTGTTTCTTGACGTAATTTATTGGCAACCCATAACAATTTAATGAACATATTTTTTTCTAGATATTGCTTTTAGACACAACAGAAAGGAATACACATACATTATTTTAATAAAACCATGAAACGAGTCAGTCACAGTGAACACTTTAAATTACCACAGATAAGTACAAAATAATTCCGAAACAAGTTGTCTGGCAGCTTCTGATAAAATCCGGAAAAACAAGAAATGAATTGACGTGTTCTGCTCCACCCATTTTGCATGAAATAGTATCAAGCGCCATATTTGATTATATTATGTATATAATTATGTTACTATAAATTGAAATGGCTTGTTAATATTACGTGTTATATAATTTGTTATGTCGGTCTCGCTTAATGTTTAAATTACTAAGAGAGTTGTTGATTCAATTAAAACAGTTAAGCTAGATTTTGGTGTAATATATCTAGGTAATCTTACAAGTCTTTTTATACACCTAAGGTGATAAAACAGCATACGGCTCTTATAGAAAGTGGTCACCATCAGGCTAAAACCCTTTTAATACCTTTTTGCACTCTATGCTTTAATCGTCGGGGAACATGAAGGTAAGAAAAGTCGAGTAGTAGGTACCGAATTTTTTCCTGGCTTCCAAAACAACGTTTAAGTAAGTCTGTTAGAACTGGTAAATTGGTAATTAATCAAAATTATATTATTTTGCCAAATATTGTTCCTAAATTTATGGTACAGAAATACTTCAAATACACGTTTCCATTACAAAAACCGAGTTATTTATATTCGTTAATGATGGAGATAGCACTAGGTACTAATGAATACATATTAAACTGGTATTTTGTAGTTTATTGAACCCACTTAAACATTTTATAAAATTTTCATAGTCACACCAAACTTACTTAAAAACAAGTTCTCCCAACACGACAAAGTATAAAGATTATATTTTAAGGTAAATTAGATAGCGTCCAAAATTAAATTATTTATAAATATTTGCACCTCAAAACCAAATACGAATAAACAAGAACTCTGTGCAAAGATGCGTTATCGGGCGGTTATTCCCGTTACTAATATACCTCTAATGGGATTTCAGCACTTGAAAACTAGCCAGAAACGATAAAATGCGCATCTGGCTTCTCAGGCGCGTCCATATTGATATATTGCCTCACTTTAATGTTTAAATTTGGTGGCAAATTTTAACAGGTCGCTTCCGAGTTCTTTGAATACTTTTGTAAATTCACCCTATTCCCCGGTTGTTTATTTACAGTGAGTAGTATCCGTATAAATAAATGTACTAAGACTATCAATGGACATGAATACTCCCGAAGAGATAGACAAAGGTATATTACACAGAAACGTTTACGTAACAGGAGTAAACATATTGCCATCTACTCTCAAGACTCCGAAAACGACAGAAAACTAGTAATCCCAGTAGAAAAAACCCAATAATAATTGGACCGTACCGGTCTGGACCTTGAAGGAAGTTATATCACAGAACCAAAGAAGCAGTCTTTTTTTTTTAGTGACTTCAGGTCCAAATTAAGTTTGCGTCCATCAACAAACTCAATACTTTTTGCAAACTTTGTCGTACGCGTACACTTCAATTATATAAAACTGTTCACGTAAAATCGAACATCAATCACTGTGAGTTTTTATTACTACCGCGTTTCATAATTTCAATGCGGATATCACTATCATTATATGTGATATTTCGGTTCACGGTCATTACTACGTGATTCAGATCTTAAAATACGCTTCCTTTCGGGCTACGGTCAATCATGATACAATTTCTAACTAAGTTTGCTCTTCGCATGCAAGAGTAATGCAAAATGTGTCTTTTACAAATCAGGTACTCACATTTAGGTTGACGGATTGTAAGAAATAGTTTTGCGCTTTACAACACAATCGCCTGTATATCCCCGAACGGATAGTCATAGAAGCATTAAAAACCAACATTTTGTCTTGGTCTTATTTTAGGTGAGCAGTAGGGGGCTATGGTACACCTAAAGTCTGCCGAAACGTTTCTGTGTAATACACCTATGCCTATTATAAGGGTAGAGCAACCTTTTAGTCATATTTCCAGATTCCGTTCACAATAGAGTCCCACATAAAGCTATAGACCCGACGTAAATTTCCCAGGATCTAGTTCCTAGGTTGACTTTTCCCTTCTTAATTTAAAATGTCTCAAAAAAAATCAAATCGTTCTTGATGCATATATTTTCTCACAGAATCCAGCACACATCACTCACCAAATTAAACCCGATTTCACTCGCGATGTGTAAAATTGCTGTACCATTGAAATATCAGCCGAGACAAAGAAACAATGGAATATTAAGATTTATTAAGCATGTAGCGGTTTACGACTTTCCAAACAATCGCTTAGGCTGTTTTTACATGTTGTTTAATCGAGCATACAGTCTGTAGACCTAACTATGACCTGTGAATATTTGCTTAACGAAGCCACGCCTCTCCAACAGTTCCATCATTGCGAAAGTTGATATTTCCGTATTCCATACACATTTGTTTTAACGAGCCATGCCCATTATAATATAAGATACCAAGTTTCAAAAGCTGATGTATATGGCCTCTTGGTCTAGTAGATAGTGATCCTGGTTGCTGAGACAGAGGCCGACCTCCCATCCAGGATAAACAATTGTGTGATGAGTACGATCATTTGTTCTGTCTTTTTTTATGGGATAGGGGACAAACGACCAGAATTTTCAATGTTTTAGTATACAAAAATCCTACATGTTTTATTTTTATGTAAAAATTAATAAACTTTTCCTTTTCTAAAATCTCGATAAAACTGTATGGTGGAAAATAGGGTTAAAAAGTTCTTTTTTTTAAATTACATAAATAGCACTGCCAGGCTTTTTTTTCTCTTAGGTTATCTTTATTCTTATACTGCACATGAAGAACCATGTACATTTTTACTATGAATTTTACAGTATTCAAAGAATATCAATACGATATCGAATTACGCTTTATGTACTTTAAAAATAAAAGTGGTTGCGCGCGATGCAGCTGGCAACCCACTGCGCGAGTCTGCGTTTAATGTAAGGTCCGCCGGCGGACGAGCAGCTGGTAGATATTTAGCGCGCGCAAGTACATCAAATGACATAGGCCTAGTACAGGCTCTGCCTTTGGGATCAGATGGCCGTGTGTCTTAAGTTATTATTATAAATATATATATATATATATGTGTATATATATTTATATATATTTTAATTCCTTTAAAACAATTGAATTGCTGTTGGTAGCAAGGCTCGTAATGTTTTGTCAGATTGGTTTTACCGCAAATGTTGCGCCACCACCACGCTACTGAAACTCTCAAGCGGTAAATAACTACTATCATTTTAAACAAGAACTTGGGCACAGCAGTTTTCTATCCGAAAATTAGATGCATTCTAATCGATTTAATGAATTCTATTTCTGCGGATGAGTTCTTTCCCCATAGTCCCTAAAGAAATAAGGGTTATCAACGCGCGAGTTACACTATTAAACTTTTATAAGGGCACTGGGCACCGCTTACCACCAGGAGAGGCATGTGTTTCTATGGTAACTTAGTGTATAAAAGAATATACCTTAAAAAGCCACATTTGCCAGATTAAGTACTTTGTTAATAACAACAGTGGGATATACTTCAAACTATCTTGTCTCACGCTTTAACATTTCCAATGATATTTAAAATGAATTTAACTCGATAAATTTACCAAATAATTTGGCATACAAATTGGCCCACAAAATATAATTTGGCATGATACCAGGATCGTTATAAATGTCTATGGTGATTGGTTTAAAATTAAACCTAAAGATAGTAAATTAAAGCGGTTTAATCACATTGGTTTCGAATTAAAGGTCGACATATGTAAGTAAATAACACAACCATTACAAGTTAATGTATGTTTGGTTAGTTTATTCCTGTCCTTTCTCAGATTACCTGAAACAGATTACGTAGGAGAGCCATGTTTACGTGGGAAAGCCGTGCTTCGGCACGTATGGGCCGGCTCGACTCCGCTCGATACCACGGCCTCACAGAAAACCGGCCGTGAAACAATGCTTGCATTGCTTTTCGCCGCTTGAGTGAGGTTACCGGAGGCCCTAACCCTGCCCTCTCCCCTATTCCCGTCCTTCCCCCTCTTCCCCTACTCCCATCTTAAAGGGCGGCAACGCACTTGTGACTCTTGAGTTACATGTGCCCATGGGCGGCGGTAGTCATTTACATCAACAGGTGACCCATCTGCTCGTTTGCCCCCTATACCATAAAAAAAGAGCTTGAGATAACGCCATCTATTGCGTAAATGTAAACACATTTGTATGTCCTTTGTAAATAATTATCTACCCATGCCATTACACCATAATAACTAGCAACGGACAGGAAATAAGTTGAGACGAAGAAAACCTCATTGAAAGCCTCCAATTGGCATGGTGGTTGCATGGCTCTTCACCTTAACGGGGTAGAGAGGGTGGCGTGCTTCTCGCCAAAAATAAAACAAAAGTAAACTGTGCATTAATACCACTAAATCAATAACTTTCCTTAGAACTAAGAAAAGTGCATACCGATTCACCCAATAAAAAAAATGTTTAAACCGCATGACGATGTAATATGTAAAAACGCAAAAGTAATTTAAACTGGTATTCTTTTTCACAATGATTAATTGATTACTGTTCTACTTGTCAGATACAGAAAAAATCAGTGTTCTTACAGTGACACACATGTACATATCCATGAATCGATAATAACAGAAAGTGAATTATAAACGCAAGTAGCGTATCGATTATGACTTTATAAGCAGTGATATTATGATATATCATACTTATTACCATATTTATATACAAATATTTACAATGAAAAATGGTGACATAATAACTACTAATTACCTACCACATAATCGCTAGATTTTTTTAATGTCACTTCTAGGAAACGGATATTGAATAATATTATAAAACAATTTCCAATAACAGGCAAAATATTAGAACAAATACCTTATTTAACCTACTCATCGGATCGCGAAGATCGGATCTTCGCGATCCGATGAGTAGGTTTTATAGCCAATAAAAAAAAAACAGTATTCTACAAAAACTAACACTAAAAGCATACAGCAGAATAAATAATACCAAATCTCATTAAAAATCGGGCGGAACAAAGGAAGTATCAAAGATAAAAAAGAATCAAAGGACGACACACGTAAAAAATGCATTAATTGGTGACGCGGCTAAAACGAGAAGGCCCAAAATGGATGTAAGCTTATACAAAGTTCAAAGCGTAACCGAAGTGCTAATAGGCGAACTCGAATATTTATGTATGTACTTATAAGAACTTTAAGTAATTGACTAACATTCATTTTATATTTCCAACTCCATGGTCTCCGTTCTATATTTTCTAATAAAAACGTCGGTTTATCTATGAGGCATTACATAGACAAACCGAGTTTTTCACACGTTGTGCAAATCGTTCTTGTCTTTTATATAATAGAAAATAGTAGACACATAAATTATATTAGCCGCGAACTGACTGGCAAAAGCCTTGTATTAAAACCACTTTGTATCTATTAAATATGAATGAAACGGACTGACGAGACGAAATACTAAATGACAGCCAATTAGTAACTAAAAAATTATTTCATGGAACAATGTGGAACTAAAGGAAGTGATAAATATACTGTAGGAGGATCTTCAATGATGGCATTCCGGGAGATGCGCTTTGAGACAATCTTATAAAGGGAAAGATTAGAGAACTTGATGACAGATCTACCAAATGTAATGCTAAAATATTTAAGAATAAAAAATGTGATCGTCAGAAAATAGACAACGATACATATGAACTAAATGCAATGTAGGTGGTATTTGATTAATTAAATGGATAAATAATACATTTATGAAAGTGGTATTTAACTTTGTGAATCTCTCATTTTGAAACCTACGCACGGTAAAAAAGTAAGGATGCAAATTGGCCAATTTCAAGATCGCTCTCCCACACTCGCGCATAGGATATACTTTCTTCAATTGAAAGAATGAACCGCCTACACAGCGTATTGACACAATTTATACCGGTTTCATAATGGAAGACGGAAATTTCGGTTTTTTGATTTGTTATATCACGTTGCAAATGTATCCTAAATACATAATGCCTAGGTGTAAATTATATTACGTTAACTGGTAATGCAATAAGGCTGTAATGGTTTGATATTTAATGATGTATTTACCTTTCTTGAGAACTGAATAACAATAGATGTATGTTGAAATTAGTTAAAAAGAAAGTTTTTTAAGTTGTCAAATGTTAATACATAACATTTATTCTTAAATTTACTTGAATAGAATTTTCCCAGAAGCCAATCTCTGAACTATTTACCATTAGTTTGGTCGGGCCACCTCTCCTGGCAATCCAGGGCTATTAAAAGTGTCTTCCGTGTTCCCAAGGGTAAAGATTCCAATCTGTTACTAGTCAGAGCTAAAAAATCTATAACATATTACGTTAAACGTCAGAGCTGATCGATGGCAAAGGATGCTCTTCTTTTCATAAACATAGCATTCACACGCCTTCTTGTTTAGAAAAAAATTTGAACTTCACAAGAAATTTAAAATATTTTTTTTTTAATTTTGACCATTTCTCTTCCAACGATGATTTATTTCTTCCAATACATTAAATTCGCTCGATAGAAACAACAAAAATGTAAAATTTTATTATCCATACTAATTACGTAAATTAAAGTTGAACAGTTTTTTGTTTGTTCAAATGCGTTAATCTCTGGAGCTATCAATCAGATTTGAATAATTCTTTTTGTATTGGATAGAGTATTCATTAAGGAAACTTATAGGCTATGTAACATCATATTACGACCCTTGGGAGCGGAGCAATGTACATAAACGCAGGTGAAACTGCGGGAAACATTTTTTGTTCTTTATAAAAATAAAATAACACTACACAACTCACTCTTGAACAAAATGTTAACTATGCCCAAATTCGAAAAAAGATCATTGTTTTAAGATACCTGTATTTCTTCTACGGATTCGCTGTCCCGATTAAAAAGAACACATTAGAGCCACGTCTCACGGTATTTTAATATACATGGTCATACATACGCATGAATTTTTGTTATAACGGGGTAGGCTACGAGAAAAATAAAGTTTCTTTTACAATAGCTGGTCAAACGTCAAGGCGCTACTGCAATAAAGTTGTAGGAACTAAATAAAATATTCCTTTTTCTTTGCCATTGTTTCTATTCTTCTTCGTGAATGTTTTTTATATTTGTATTAAGCGCTACAGATTCGCTATATACTTAGTTATAGTTTTAACAAACTAAAACTACGTAAGTACGGCACTTACTTTGGTTGTAGTCCCTTCATCGTGTGTTCTAGTTAGTGTTTAAAGGTTGTCTTGTCTTATCTTGGTAATAGTATAACTTTTATAAAACTTGGCTAATTACGATCACATTCACACAAAAATTAGAATTAGTTTTTGGCAAAAAGGCAGTTCAAAGCTATTTATTACCATGGCACTTCAGACAAAGGCGTAGCAAGGTGCCTTAACATGTAACCGCGTTGTTCAGCTGTCTTTACGAATGAGTAATTACAAACGATCAATTTATTGTAAATGCTTTTAATCATATAATGCATTCCTAAAAATAGCCGTCAACGAAGTACGATAATAATGAAACAATCCAACGTCTTGTTACTCTAACGTATTATGCTACGAATCTTAACTGCTATAGAAAGTTTCCGCAAAATAACAACCCACAGTAGGCGCTTTCACGATCATTGCTGTTTTACCAACTAACTCAATTGCTGCGTGTTAGAATGGCTCGTTTCCTGCAAATGTTAGCCTGAGAAAAATTTTAACAATACCTCGAGTTCCCTGAACATAACTTCTTTGGTTGCAATTCTGCAGCATTTTTAAAAATATTTTGCTAATTATATCGATCTTATACATAAACAGGACAGAATACAAAGAAGGAACAAAACAACTATAGAGAAAGAGGTAATGCCACCCACATCGGCGAGCTATCGTTTATAAATGGCATTGCACGTCCGTTGTAAGGCAGACACTTTAATGCATTAATGTCAATAACACTCGCATTCACGTCTACTTCAGAATATCTATGTATATGATAAGTTGGTAATAGTTCGACATCTCTAACATTCACAAGCTATTCTTGACGTCCCAAGATACTATAAACCAAGTATATGCCCAGAAATAACTGCGTAGGTTAAGTAATGAATTGTTTTCGGGACGGGATTTAATGCAATCCTTTGGATATGTACTACATAATTTAGAACTGTCCGACATGCGACCAGGTTTCACTAGCCGTGGTCACAGGCTGAATGAGTTAGTCTATAAATAGATAATTACGTAGATATGTGTATTTAATTACGGAAATGCTATCACAACATTATAAATATATCAAAATAAATAAACAATTAAAATACCTTTATGTTTGCGATGTCCATTAAGAGATGCCAATTGGTGTTTCTTGGAGTCAACACTTCCACTGCAGATATTTAATTCACTCGAGAAAATTTTCTGATTTATAAGACTCCTATTACTGTTCTTTGGTTCAGTTTGAAAAAACGACACGAATTTGTGGAGTGGACTCATTGTTATTTGTCATTGAAGTCCAGACAATAAGTTAATCGATGTGGAATATAGCAGTGAGAGAACACCATAACATTTTGAAGAAGTAGAAGTACCACTGACCAAAAATATGTTACTTTCTAAATTATAAAATGATTTATTAAGTAAGCACTAATTGCACATAATGAGCACAGCGCGGAAGAGCTCTGGTGTGAAACTGTGAATACGGCTAAGTTTTTTGTCGTCACTCCTCAGATGCGCGTGCGACAGTGTCGCCGGCCGCTCTTTTACCTATTGCCACTGCTTGGCGCGCACTTTCATCAAACAACCAGGGACTTTCGTTGGGCGTCGCTTAGCCTCTTTTATTTGAGGTGGTTTGTCACGCTCTATGTTCTTCAGTTATACTTAATGTCTTTATTCTTATAGTATAGTACAATAGCAACGTAATGTCCTAGTAGTGTGCCGTTCGTCCATTTCGGATCGAATTATTATTTCCTGTAGGTGTGGTTTACTTGGCATGACTGTTCTGTCAAAGCGGCGGTAGCGTAATGGCTAAGGCCGTCGAACTTGCGATCAAGTGGTTGCGGGTTCGAACCCCACCCAGTACTCTATCGTCGTTAACCCACTCCTAACACAAGCATTTAGCTTAGCTGGAGGGGTTAACAAGAATACTAGTAATGTGTAACCCACGTTGCTAGTATTCTTTTTATAAAAAACAAAAATGTTACGCCTACTATAAAAAAGACTACCCGTACTTTGGGTCACATTACTAATATTCGTATTTACTCCTCCAACTAAGTTAAAAACTTTGTGTACCTATACATCGGTAGTATAAATAGCACACCTAGATCTAAAGGGAGCATAATTGAATATTTTTTTTAATTGTGCACACCATTGAATTCCTATCCCAATACCTACCGCCATATAAAACGGATTTAAAAATATCACGAACACTCGACGCTAGACACTAAATTCACCAACACGGGCTCAACTCAAATAAATAAAATCAATATACATACATTTATTTTTTATTTACTTATTTCATTGATTCACAAAATAGGTATTACTTAATGTTCTAAAGATGGAACATAAAGTTATTTAAGTTTAACTGTACATCAGTGTCGCCAACTAAATTTAGGTATTATTTAAGTGATAGGGAAACAACTACGAAAAACTTAATTTTCAGCCCCAAAACATTATTAAAACACAAAATTCCTACAATACCTTTCTTCTAGCCGCATATAAAAGGCATAAATCTACACACAGTAATTAGTTTTTCATCTTTCCTGAAAAAAACTGTTTTTTTTTAGTTAATACCTGTTTTAGATCTAGGTGTGCGAAATGTTACCTACTGATTAAGATTCGAACCAGCAACGCCTTGATCAAGTCTAGAGTTAGCCGTTTTACGCTAGATCCGTTTTTCTAAGATAATCAGATATTTATACATAATTTAAATATTTATAAGTACTTCAAACTATGGAAGACAAAAAAGAAATATCAGGAATCTTGAACTAATACTTAAACAACTGCCAAAATTACACTAAAATATAGTTTTTTACAACATGTGAGGTATGCAATCGTTAAATAAAGTAATTAGTACATTCTCTTCTTTTTTAAAGACAATTCCCGCATTTGGAATATACTGTGTCGCAGGGGAGACTTCACAAATATTCAAATAATGGGAACAAAGAACAGCCAGACTTTGGTGCACACAAATTTTTGTCCCATTTTTGAGATTTGAACCCACAACACTCGGTGCTACGTACTGGCGAGGTGACCACTTAAACCATTGCTCCATGCGTGCAGTCATTTAGAAACATTGATTTAGAAACCGTCAATCTTCAACAAGACAAGTCCGATTCTATTCATGTGTGGGTGCTCTATTACAATAGAGTATAATATAATTCACAGTGTGAACCCCATTCAATTTGACACCACGTTTCCAAGCTCTTACAGCTGTTGTTATGTAAGATGTGTTAGGTATACGTAACTAGACGGTATTTTTTTTAACAGAATTTTGCTTTTTCTTTAATTACAGACAATAAAATGTACATTAGTTAGCTCGATTAAATGACGTCACGTCAACACTCATTAAAACCGTCACACTGCATATTAGGCAGTATGCAATATATTCGTATACACAAATTCTGAGCAAATTTATTGCTAACATTTTCTCCCACTCGTGAAGATACCAAAATTTATTTGTTATTTCATGATGCTATAATAATTAACGTTATGTAATTATAACGTCTATGAATGTAAATGTAAATTTGAATTATAAGAAGTGGATAATGTTATTGCAACAATATAAAACTGGTTGCTGTATTATTAAATGATATCTATACTTGAAACAAAAGATTAGAAAACAATTAAAAGCATTTTCGACAATGCTAATTAAAACTAAGATTGACGCATTGTTTAATTAATCTAATCCGTCTAGATTTAATGTATAGGTACTAAAAATCTATCATCATATATATCTAATAGAACTTGAATTATGAATTAAAAATGAATTTACCTATCATGTGACCGGAAATTTTTAGTCGAGATTAAATTACTTAGATCATATGTTCGAAATTAAAAAAAAAATGTTTTATTAATTTTTTAGACTGAAATATTTAATATATCCTTTAAATTTTGCCAATGAGTGCGTATATTACTTACTTATTCCTACATTTGTTTACGTTCAGAAGACCATTGACTTAGACGGTAGGACGTCATCAGGTGTCAGCCTCATAATTCCATACAAATCACAGTTTAATTCGAGTAAAGAAACATAGTGAAAAAATATTCCTAAATAAATACAGGATTTTATTAGATAGAAATAGAATAAATGAAGAGGTACGCAAGGTACGGCACCCGCAAACTGGGATTAGACGCTGAGAAACAACCTCAATATTACCTACGACTCAACATACATATATTCACAACTGTATCCCGACGGGGTAGGCACACACAGGCTATAATTTGATCCTACTCACGTAATAGGGGGCAATCCTGAGCCAACGACTCCAGCTAAATATAAAAACAGGAATTTTAAAAATACCATCATAAAATTGCAGCACAACTGCACAGTAAGAATGTATGCTAACACTGGATTTCTTCTAACATACCTTTATAAATAAACAAATGCCCGACAGTAAGTACCCCTGAACTCCACCACGAAGATATAAAACTTCCTTTTAAAGTCTACTGTAAATTTTATAGTACCGTTACATCTAATGTAATTAAAAACCGTTACATTTTATTGCTCTGTGCAGTCTATTTTGAATGTACCTACTGTATTTTGTGGCTGAAAAGAATGATCAGTGTTTTCTGGTTTTAATATGAATAAAAATAGAAAACACAGATCATTGTTTGGTCAGTCGGAAGAATGGTTTCCTACTAAGATTTTTGAAGTGAAAACTTCTTTAGCGACGTTGTGCACTTTTTGGGATGGGTAAAAAATGTTAAACTCGCGTCAGGACACGTGACCTAATCGAAAATTCGTAAGACGGAGCCGAGTTTCTTATATTTAAAAAAATATAACATGAAATTCAAACATTTATGAGCGGCCAGGAGCGCGGAACTTCCAGTGTATCACAGGTATACATTTAGATATGTTATTACCTACTTTTTATTTTTAACCTAATTATATATATATACAATGTACATGCAAATACATTGTGAAGTTATGTTTTCACTTCTGACGTGCAGTCCTACGACTGACTGTTTTTTTTAGCAGTAAACTAATAACGACCTCAATTATTAATTTCACGAAATTTATTTTATTCCATAAAATAAAAAAAATCCCAAAAGCGATGTTTTATGCGTACCTAGCTTATAAGTCAAATATTTCACACAAATCGGACGGGGTGGCCATCGATAAACAAATATTATATTATCATTATTACATAGTATAAAACAAAGTCGCTTCCTGATGTCCGTCTGTCCCTATGTATGCTTAGATTTTTAAAACTACGCAACGGAATTTAATGCGGTTTTTTTAATAGATAGAGTGATTCAAGAGGAAGGTTTATATGTATAATACATGCATAATATAGTAGAGAAACACTAATAACTTTAGAAGTTTCTAATGCGCTGTCGTAAATAAACACATTTTTTTGCGTTTACATTGCAAACGCTGGCTGAACCCTACAAGATAGATCAAAATAATGTACCACAGTATTGTACACCTTAAAAAGGTCTACAAAAAAGTCCGCGATGGTATAAGTCTATCTCTTAGGGATAACCCACAATAACCATTTTTTATCCTTTACTTTTTAAGAGAAATAATGGCTTATTTACGAAGCGATTTTAAGCAATACAAAATTAATCCTTATCCAATTAAGTATCTTAAATACATTGTGCATATAATATAGATCAAAATAGCCCTTTACAGCATGTAATTTCAATGAAAATTTTCGAAGATATTACAGATTTAAAATGCAGGGACATAGCGGTTGCGGCGGCACCGGCCAGAGGGCCGGACAATTTCCGGTAAAGATATATTTTGCAATGACCATTAATAAATCGCAGGGTCAAACTTTCAATGTTGCAGGCTTGGATTTGAGTGTTGAGTGTTTTTCACATGGCCAATATATGTCGCTCTTTCAAGAGTAACCTCTGAAGAAAACATGTTTGTATTGTCTAATGACAAAAAGCTGTGAACGTTGTATATAAAGACACTCTGTAGTATATTTAATATCATCATTGCACCCGTCCGAAGCCGGGGCGGGTCGCTAGTATATTATATGTTTCAAAATCTCAAAATAACTTCCCCCCGCCAACTTGAGGGTAATTTTTTTTTTATTAAAAAAAAACTAAGAACGAACAAAAAAGTTTGTTCGGACAATGAAGAACAGTTAACGAACAGTTAAAATAGCAAAAAAAAATTGAAAAAAATTACTTCTCCCTGTCAACTTAAGAGAACAAATTTTTTATTTTATTTAAAAAAGAAAAACTAGGAACGAACAAAAAAAAATTATTGAACAATGAAGAACAGTTAACGAACAGTTGAATTAGGAAAAAAAATGTAAAAAAAAAACCGACTTCTCGCCAGCCGGCATAGAGTATCTTTCAGCCATAAACAAAAGTATTTTTATGTCCTAAATAATTCTTGATAGTCTAGGAACTAGAACATTCATAACGATTCTGTCGATTCAGTATCAGTTACCTCGCTCAAAATCTAACGAATAATGTTTAATGGTTTTATTTATGAGCATGTTGAAGTTTATTGGTTGGTACAGTTTCAAGATCTCTTTGTAACACAAAATAAATGTGAGGTGAGTTGGGGGGATGGTTCCGTTTATTGATTTTATGCAAAATAGGGTATTAGGCCCAATTTATATTATTAACCTTACCCTACCCTATTTTGCTAACAGTGATACCACGCAACTTTACCTTAGTAAACTGTGTAATTCTAGCTTATTCATTATTTTAGAATGTGGAAGTGTGGCTGCTAACAAAACTTTTTATTTCTTTCAAGAAATCATAAAAGCGCCATCTACTAGGTACATAAAGAACTTCACAGTACACGCGATTGAAATAAACATTGACTCTAATCTACACACCTACTTTATTTGAGTTCATGTAAGAAAGGTAAACTAGATGGCAGCACAAGCTATGCATTTTACATGTCATAGATATTTTGGACGATTTCACTATGGCAAAACTATAAACTTATTATACTAGTATTCTAAGCTTAATATTTACCACTGGTATCACTGTTGATGGTGTAGATTATGCAATGGGCCTAAATAAATATTATAATGAATCTAAGTAAGTATGCCCTGAACAAATATTAGTGTTTTTGTAATTCTTTTAAACAATATTTTGGAGACGTCCGAGACAACATTTCAGTCTTGCAATAGGTCAACTGGTTTATTGAAATTGCATAAAAGAAACAAATAGGTATATTATGAATATAGTATCATTTTTATGCACGCTGCTCCCGTTGTCTTTATGATATAGGCAATCGCAATTGCTTTAGTTTACATATCTACAGTAGTATTTTTAAACAATCATTGATATATGCTATCTATAGGTTGAAACATCAACTGACCTTTATTAGTAGGCAGTGTGTTAGGCCTTGTGGCAGGCACGCGGTGGGGTGCAGGTTTCCTCGGCGAGGGGGGCGGAGCCAGCGAAGTGCGCGCGCGCACTGCCACCGGCGATGACGAGAGTTTCTGCACCACTCCATTCTTCTTAGCTGTAAGCAGAATATCCTATATATAAATAGACAAAGACATAATAGTTCAGTAGTTTATCTCCTCTGCTTGTCAATCGATCCACTTTTTAAAGTGAAAACTTCTTTAGGCACGTTTGTGCACTTTTGCACTGAACTCGTGACCGTCACGCTAATAATACATATATAGATCCACTAGAGGGCGCTAATCTAAACATTGAGTTCTGTGAACTTCTTATTAGTTAATGTCACCATCCTGCTAATGTGACGTTTTAAGTTCATCGTTTCGTTTAAGTTTTCACTTCTGTCGGCAGTCCCATGACTGCCTATTTTTTTTTTATAGCTACTGACGAGCCTTGAAAAAATAATTGGAAGAAGTTTCTTTTCCTTTACTTTGCTGGGCTTTAGTGTTATTAATCCTACCGTCCTGCCTAATATTATAATTTGTTGCGCTTTCACGCCTTAACTACTCAGTCGACTAACTCGATATTTGCATATAGATTGTCAGGTCTACAGAAAAGGACCGACCGAGGATCGAAGGATAGAAAAATAATTTAAACGCGAGCGGAGTCGCGGTCAAACACTAGTAATTTAATAAATAACGGTCGAACTTCAACGTCTGCGTAGGTCTGAGCGGCCTCAAGTAGTGACAAAATAAAACCGTTATATACAGAATGTATTATTTTTCCGCGATTAGTTTCAATAAATCGATTAGTCTTGTGAGATATGTTGCTTTAGACTTATATGGTATTAGCTGTTGCCCGCGACTTCGTCCGCGTGGAATAGTATATTTATATCGAATCAACAGCTTAAAAAAGGAGTTTCAAGCTTCTAGCTCTAAATATGACGATACTTCCATACAACTTTTCATCCCCACCTTTCAACCCCTTACTATCCCTTAGCCCTTGACTATCTGTGTACCAAATTTCATTTAAATCGGTTCAGTAGTTTTGGCGTGAAAGGGCGACAGACATACAGAGTTCCTTTCGCATTTATAAAATATATAGTAAGGATTAGCTGTTGCCCGAGACTTCGCGTGGAAATTCAAATTTATCCCACGAGAACCATGCATTTTTCCGAGATAAAAAGGAGCCTACATTCTTCCCCAGGATATAATATACATAATATCCTCCTTGCCAAATTTCACCTAAACAAACACAGAGTTCTTTCGTATTTATAAATCTGTTAGAATAGGTACCAATGTACACGCACAAAATAGGCTGTTTTTCAATGCATTTTATACTGAGTTTTGGTTCCGAATAATTTATGAATAGAACTTGCTTAAAGGCAACTACTGCCGATAAGGAAATGGCCCAGTCGCTGCAATAATGCAATGTCAATAGAAATGTCCGCAATAAATATAGCTTTTGCAATGCATTTCTAAATACTTCAGCTAAGTTTAAGAATATTCGCAAATGTTACCTATTGATAGGGCTGCCATCCGTCCGGGTTTCCCCGGATTTGTCCTAGTTTAGAGGGCGTCCGGGCGGGGTTTTCAAAAAGTAACCGGGTAAAACC
The DNA here is from genome assembly GCA_963859945.1 of Euplagia quadripunctaria. NCBI lineage: Eukaryota > Metazoa > Arthropoda > Insecta > Lepidoptera > Erebidae > Euplagia > Euplagia quadripunctaria. Next base: position 12,337,519 of record OY982566.1, on the reverse strand, counting down.
CGGACACTCTGTGGCAGGGGCAACTTATAATTATTAGATGAACAAGCTGTTTAATTTAATTTAAAAAATAGAATCGGCGTTTTTTTAAGGTGTCCGGGAAAGAATCTCGATTTCACACATGTGTTCGAGATTTTTGAAGAGATTGTCCGGCGTCGGCAATTTACGTGATGGCAGGGCTATCTATTGATGATTACGTACGATAAACAAACGTGAATATAAATTGAATTTATTATGAATAAATCTCAAATATTTTAATAAGTATATACATACATACATACATTTACACACAAGTTCGCGACTTTGTGAAGATGAGAAAAATATTTAACTCAGTTTTAAAAAAGCGCAATTTCATTTTCTGCCACCTTTTCTAATAAATTCTTTTGAATATGAAAAGAGCTATAAATAATATTTTTTCTAAGTATGAGATTTTTGCCACATTACAATCTTAACAGTTACACAAATCGAAAATATCTCTTCATAGTCATTTGAGTCGTTCTTGTATATGAAAAAGGTATACAGACAAGTTAAGGTCTGAAAAATTATAATAAACTACAGAAAAATAACTTTGATTGTGTTTTACTTCTGCTTTGAAGATCTTCTTTAAAAGGAGTTACTCCTAATGTTACAAGCATGTACACTGTACACAGACATAAAATACTACCTCCGAAGGATAGTATTTTTTTACCCCTTTGTTTTATAAAAATCCTTTAGCCATATAAATTAGAAATATATATATGTAAACAGCAGTTCTTTAATTATGAGCGGGCCTAATATTCTTAAAGCAGAGTATTTTCAGAGTTGGCTGTTCTAATTTCAAAAACCTATTCTTAAAGCTTACCTACTAAATGAAACTGGAACAACATCACATTCATTTAATAAATAATCAGCTAAGAATAGTGTCACGCAATATTCTAATGCGACTAATGCACTAACCCACGGATCGAACCAGTTACTCTCTGACACACTTTTCAAAGGACAACCATAGCGCAGGCGCTATTGTTTATTCTCGAAAGATGACTTGCGAAATATTACGAAATCATCTATGCAAAGTAATTTTGCTTGTGTTTAAGTCACTTTGAGGCTGTTTGTTTTTGTCTACTTAAAATGTTCAAAGATTACACGTTTTAGCCAAGGTGAATATGTCAAAATAGGATTTCACGAAGCTGAGTCTAATCATGTCCCATCAAATCGCATTTTTTCATGTAGTTTCTTCGTGCTAGTGTAGTAAATTGTAGTAAGGCAACTTGTGCGTGCTTATACTTATACTTAATTAAATTTCAGATGAGAAATTTCAAACATTTTTGTTCGACCGAAGTCTCAACTTAGCGGCACGCGGCTCGCTTCCCCCACAAGTTTTGCGACCGTGGCGGTCATGTATGATGAATGTGATAAATAATAGATAAGTCCACCCAATTTCCGTATTTGATTATATATCCTTTAACCTTTTGATAAATCCTAGTCCTGTACTAAATTTCATGTTTCAAGGTAGCCTAGAAGAGAAGAAAACGATTTTTGATGAGCTGTGAGTCAGTCAGTCACCCCCAAAATTTATGATTTTTTAGACGATAAGTTCTCGTAAGCTGTTAAGTTATGTGGTTTGAGTTTTTAAATTTGGCATATGGTGTAGTAATAAGGCACTTACGGCACACACGTACACAAAATTACATTTCAATATATACCCGATTCTGCGGTAAAGAGAGTCCGAAAATGGCTCGAAAAGGTTCGTGTAAATATTTTCAACAGTTTCTCGTGCCCATAGCCATTCTCGAGTCCGTAGTTCATTATAAGTGCTTTCTATTGCCCGCGCAACTCCTTTAAACTATAATCGGTGTTTTCAAATTGCCAGAATCAAAGTGTTGCAAACCTACATTAAATATGACAACCAGTTATCATCCGGTAGTACATATTATGTTTGACTGCTACTACTAAACATCCACAAAAATATATTAGCCGAAGTACAAGCAGGCAACATCTTAATTACAAAGGCCAGCGACAGGAAAGTGGTAATGTATTGACCAATCTTTAGGTATCGTACGTAGACACCTGTTTCCTGACTGTGTCCAATTGGCATACTTAATGACAGGACTTTGTAAAGTCTTTCTATTTATCCGCTCTACTGAATTTCGCGCTTATTAGCCAGCAGTACGACACTGTATGCTGTTTATGTAACGCAAAATAAATCTGCTTCCACCTCGCTACTATGGACGCATAAATATAAGCAGGCGTGGACGGATGTTCAACTATTGACAGGACTAAACCAATTAAGAGCCCTGTGTACGTGTTTCCTAATACCATTTAGTATAATGTTGCACAATATCTTTCGATAATTGGCTTTCTTAATTAGTCACTAGCTGTTTCATTCTTTTTTGTATAGAAAGACTAAAAAAACTCAGGTGAAAATGTAACATTAATATTTTTAATGTTGACAACACATGTAGTGTTGTCAACTTTACTGTACATTTTGTTAATGGTTCTTAGGCGTTTATACGTGCCTACGTCTGAGCGTAAATCTACACCGACTTCTATTTTCTTTGATTTACATTGACTCAATGTTCTATATTTTCTCGTTGGAGCGAGAATGTCTTCAAAGCGTTTCTGTTTGACCGACCTTAAGCTTAACGCTACGGTGAACTTCGTCTTGCTGATCGATTTTACTTCCGATAGTAAGTATATCTTGTAACTAACATAAAGATGTTTTTTTGGACCGAGTAATAAAACATTATGATTTTTATGAATGGCTACCAGGACTTTTTAAGATTGATGGCACTGGATCTACGACAAGCACTTAAGGATATTCCGAAAAAAAGAAACTGCAGATAGTGTGATATTTTACAAATAAAAGTAACAAATAGTTATTGATATATAAAGCTTTTAGATTTCGTTTTGTTTAATTTTTATTTGTAGTTATAAATGTTTATTAGATACTTGTAACTATGCAATTGAGATACCCACTACTGTAATGGAAATGGAAACATGTGCTGGCGGAATCAACGTTAGCTTATTGTATTATGCTCATTTTCTAAGTGGGCATGAACATGCATTGTAAGTTCGATAGTCTAATGGTTCATTTGCTATTATTAGTTTTTTCTGATCTATTTAAATAAAAATCTTACTGGAATGGTTCAGATTTAATGTTCTTTGTATGGAGGGTGATATACACACCTTGAACTGATTGTGGTGTGGGCGGCGTTGGAGGGGGTCGAGCGGGTGTTGTCGGTGTAGGGGCGCTCTCCCTTTTCTTGCCGTTCCCTGGAATAGACAAATAACTTAGATGAGTGCCTTTCAATTACAATGATAAAAAGAAATTATTTACATAATAACATCCGGCGTTTTTCTACGACTACGACGGTAGAAAAACGGCGGATTTGTTTTTTTTACGATTTATGTTTTTTGACATAAGCTTACTGAATACATTATACTTTATCATAAAACAAAACATTTTTCGAAGCTCATACACAGAGTAATATTTTCAGATTTAATTAACAGAAACAGCTGTTTACAAAATATTGTTTAAAACATCATTTGAAAACTTTAAAGTACTCTACTGTAAAGTTACTAAAAATCAAATCCGTCGTTTTTCTACGACAATGACGATACATACATACACTAACGCCTGTATCCCTCTAAGGGTAGACAAAGACTTATTAACTACCCACATTTTACTATATGTGTAACTATATGTATATTTTTTATCCTTCTTACAGAATAAGCCAAGCCTATTGCCGTCAACCGGAAACTTTGGGAATTAAAAATGGGAAATTGGGAGTAGGTATATTAAATGAGAAAGGTAAGTGTGTAAGCAATAGCAGATTACTGTAACGGCTATAACTCAAACTAGCTGTTGCGGGGAAGTCCAAGTTGAATTTTCAACGAAAATTTTACCGTCCGTAAGCAAAACGAATCTTTTCTTAATTATAGGAACCGGGTATAAGATAGTAACAAAGTATCAGGAAAGACACCAATAGATAAACTTTAAATGGCAGAATGATTCAAATCATACAAGCCGTTTCCAAGATGCTCTAAAATTACATAATACAAATAAATAAAATTGAAGGGTCGGGTTTGTAAAGTCAAAATATTAGATAGCTTTTTTAAGCTCATAGTTATTTGCACGATACCTATGCCTAAAAGTCCGTTTTTAATTTTTTTATCTGTCTGTCGGTCTGTCTTTTTGTTCCGGCTCATCTCCGGAACGGGTGGACCGATTTCTACGGGACTTTCACTAGCAGATAGTTATAAGGAGTAACTCAGGTTACTTTTATTTTGAAAAAGAATTAGGGTTCCACGCAAAATATACAAATATGCACACGCGAGCGAAGCCGGGCGGGAACTGCTAGTCGTACTAATATTATAAACGTAAACGTTTATGAAGATGTATGGATTTATGAATGTTTGTTGCTCTTTCACTCAAAAACTACTGAATTTATTGTGATGAAACTTGGTATGTAGAAAGCTGGAGACCTGATGGACACATAGGCTACTTTTTATCCCGATATTCCCACGGCATCGGGACATACGCGGGTGAAACAGCGGGGCGAACTAGTCTTCTATATATTACTAGCTGACCCGACAGACGTCCTGTCTTAACTATGAATATTGAACAATCGCGGAAACTGTTAAACGACTGACAGTTATGTCAAAGATTACATCAGAAAAGTAAATATGGTCGTTAAGTTTTCTTAAATTTTCTAATTTTCCGTGCAACTTTCTTAATTAAACCTTCTCCTGACATAAACAAACACAAAAAAAAGAATTAGCTAAATCGGTCCAGCCGTTCACGCATGATCCCGTGACCAAGGGAAATAAATAGGGATTCATTTTTATATACATATATAGATTCCATATCATTTTGCTGAAGAGAATTCTTCACACCCCTTTTTTATGCAAAATTTGCTCACGTGGGAGTGTGACATTTAGAAAACCTCAAGTTTATATGTTAAAGAAGTGCAGAAAGTCAACATTTTAAACCAATATGTACTTATTGTAAATTCAAAAATTATGTGAACGGCTACATCAAGCTACACGCGAGACCTGTATATGTTGACCTGTCATGGTTCAGATAGTCTATTCAATGATAGTTCAAGCTATACTAGTCATTAAATTAAAACTACTACTAGACGATCTCTAGTTAATATAAATACAAGAACAATCGCCAATACATTTCCCCCAACAGTTGTCTCCTTGCAAGCTGTGGGGTAGATTATGTTGTAATCTAAATTTAAACATATTTTTATGTGGTACCAGTATGTATTTGAAACATAATTATTATATTATTCTTTATCAAGAAGTATGCGTATAATTCTACCCAACAAGAACCCCGCAAGTAACCTCCACATTCGAATCATTAAAACCCTAGCTTTCAGTCACTATAGTTATGTTTAGACATAAACATAATGAGTTCCAATTATGTACCTAGTAGTGACGTGCCGGATCATTAAAAATGTATATCCGCGGATACGGATACAAATACGTATTATTTGTGTCTAGATCCGTGAATATGGATACAGACCTCAAGTTTTTTTCTCATTTGATGCCGATACGCGTGACTTTAACACACTAGTTGACGTTGAGGACTGTAACACGACATGTTTCAACTTGCACTGCTCGTGTTTTTTTATAATTATTTTAATACACATCACAAAGATTTAGAGTTTTATCTCATTATAAAGATATTGAAATAGTACCTTATAACTGACAATAATATTAGTAACTTACTACAACAGATATTTTAAATTTAATTGTAATAAAATAAATTAAGAATTTCATAAACGTAATAAAATATAATAACGTAAAAGATTCAGTAAAAAGTAACGGATATGGATACAGATCTTTTTTCTTCCTCGGATATCCGCGGATACGGATATCCGGCACATCACTAGTAGGTATATGTAAATAAAACATTTCCTTTGAAGATATTACCTTTCAATGCTCATTTACTACCAAAACATTACAAGTACACTACTAACAACAAAACGTAGAATAACAACTAATAGTGAATAAAAAAACTGTCTACATGTCTACATAATGGTTTATCCAAGGCACAAATCTCGAATATCTTGTAGGAGATACCGTGGGAAGAACAAAGTCAAATAAAAACTATGCGATAAAATGCGCGGGGCGAAATCTTTTTATCAGCTTATCGTTAGACATTTAATGTTGATATCTTCATGACAAAGGTCTGTGAAATCATGTCAACCAAAGATACTGTAGTGTCTTCAAACAAAAAAGAAAATGCCAGTCTACAACACGAACGATTCTAACGTAGTGTTTGTCCCTATACTCTTTGCCAACGGTGGTAGAAAGTATATAAAGCCAAAAAGTTCATACATCTCCATAACTTCTCCTCACAAGTTTTCCTAAGGAATGAGACTTCCATAATATTTATGAAGGATACAGTAAACGTGGTACGTGACCCTTACGAATGCTGTTTCTACGTCAATATAAATCTTTTTAACAAAAAAGTAAACCGACGAAAAGAACTAAAAAGCAAAAAATAAATAACTATAAAAATTTTACCATCTTATTTTAAGTCGAAATAATAAAATGATTAATTATACCTACGTAGAGTTGGTTGTATGGCGTTAAAAAGATTTTTATTTGATGATTTTTTTCATCATCAGCTCAGCTATATAATGTGATGATTTCTGAACGCAAATACCTGATAAAGTAATGAAAAGTAAACAGAAACACTATTCGTTCCTACAATTTTCGAGGGTTTCTCTCAATTTTATCAGGATCCCATCATCAGATCCTGACTTCCTTGACATGGGACCACCCTTGAGGTATACCCTATCTAACAAGAAAAGAATAATCAAAATCGGTTCATAAATAACGGAGAGAGGGCTGAACAAACATAAAAAAAAAATATATATATATACGGTCAAATTGAGAACCTCCTTTTTTTTTCGTCGGTTAAAAATGCCTTGAGGAACTGAAACACCCTTGTAAAACATTTAATTGTTTTATTTCTGTTCATGCTTCAAAGGAACATACTTTACAACTAGTACACTGTTTACAAATACAACAGTTATTTAATTTACATTTATTGTGTGGGTGCTTCTACGAGATATAGTAAACCACCTACGAATACAAGCTCTCTGTGAAATCCATAGATACCGCAAACAGTAAATCACTACATATTATAAAACAAAGTTCCCCGCCGCGTCTGTCTGTCTGTCTGTTCGCGATAAACTGAAAAACTACTGAACGGATTTTCATGCGGTTTTCACAAATAGACAGAGGGATTCATGAGGAAGGTTTAGGTGTATAATTTATATCCGTGCGAAGCCGGGGCGGGTTGCTAGTATAAAATATAAACGGCGGTCTCTACTCCAATTTCTACATGTACCATTAATGGCTGATAACAAAATATCATTTTTCCTGAATCTGGCTTGTATTAAAGCGGACTCAATAATGCATATGAATTGGCATTCATTGCAAATTCATTAAAATTTGCGCTTAGGTAACCTAAGGTTGACTGGCCTGTTGGTCTAGTGGTTAGTGACCCTGACTGCTAAGCCAGAGGTCGTGGGTTTGATTCCCACCCTGGACAAATAATTGTGTGATGAGCATGATCATTTGTTCTGTCTGGGTGTAATTTATCTATAATATAATATGTATGTATTTAGAAATATATAAGTATGTTTATCAGCAGTCTGGTTACCATAGTAGAGGCTCAAGATCAGACAGCCGTGTCTGAGATGTGTGAAGTTATTATTATTATACTTTGACTGACTAACACTCAGTTTCTTAAAGGCTGATCAAAAATTGTTCAACTGACAGAACTGTCAAGTTAACAGTGGTGTCAAATTATCAAATGATTTTTTTACGTTGATCAGCCTTCCAGAAGCAGGGCGTCAAACTTGCACTTTGTCTCTATTTACTATAGTCCAAAATAAATTCTAAATAAAAGATATAGTATGTACAACTCGAGTTAGCATTCCGTGGGCGCTTATTAGTACGCGCCCACCCGATACTACCTAGGAGCAAGGTCAGATGCTGCAAGTCAAGCGGTATCATTACATAGGCAAACATAGTTTTATCTATGAAAGACACGTTTAGAAACCGTTTCTGTAAATTTATCTATCATTAGGATTCTCCATCAATATTCTGTATCAACATAGAGACCTGATCGTGTCCTTACTCTCAACATCTATCAACTGCTGAGGTCAGGATTAAAGGACTTTATAGAATTATTTTTAAATCGCATACTTCCTATACCTAGCAAAAATGTAGGTAAATCATCAGAAATTTCAAATACTCTTCGTATCTTGATTCGTCTTTACAAATAGTGCGTGCAAATGAATATAATTTTACCTAACATTTATAGTCGTTAGTTCTAACAATGAGGCTTTGTTTTAAATATTCACAATACCATCAGAGGTCATTAAACACACAATAGGTACATGTTGTAAAATATTTTAATAACATCAGATAAAATTAAAATTGCTTACAATCAAATAATAGGATTCTAAAGGCGTTTATTTATTATTTATTTCATAGATCTGAAACATCTAGTGATGGCCGCGGAAGCCAGCTCACCATCTAAATCCAGTCACAGAAAACGGAGCGCTCTCATCTAGAGTATATCACAGAAAGGAAGAAAAGTGTGCTGTCTCAAATAGGTCCCAAATAAGCGAAGTGGGTGTAAATGGTACCAGTAACTAATAAGGATTAGTGAGTCTTCTGCGGACACACTCTCACGACATTAGGTCTGAAATCGGAGTGACCATGCGGTTCGGCAGTTCAAATTAACCCATAACGCATTAGATTAAAAAAAAAAACACGCGCCATCATGTAGGTGTATACCTTTTCAATTGAAATTATACAAGTTTGTTAAGAAACATTAAAAAAAGGGTATTATGAAAAGAGCATTACTAAACTATCATGAAATACAAAAATGAATGTTTTTTTACAAGTAAGATAAGAAAATGCAGAAAGACTATTTATAGGTTACACGTGATAAGTAATACGGATTGAAAAATAAGGCTTCACTTGGGCACATGTGGATACAACACGCTTTGATTTCGCTACGGATTGTATCATATTCAAGTGGAATCGTTAAATAACTTATATAGGTTGTATATTTATTTAAGGTTATATTGCAGTGCATTAATTTCTAGCATAAGTTAAACTGCCATCGTATCGATTTTCCATACCATGAGAGGTCAACATATATATCATATACTGGACCTGTGTAAATTTTTGTAATCGTTTTCACATAAATTTAAAATTTGCATTCAACGCTTTTCCTACATATAAACTTTAAGAATGCCAAATTTCACATACCTCCTTGAGCGAAATTTGCTTAAAAAGCGATACGAACAATTATTTTCATGTATTAATAGATAAGTAAAGAGAATAATAATAACTCCACACATTTCACACACGGCCGTCTAATCCCAAACTAGGCAGAGCCTTTTGTTTCTTTTTTTTATCTTTTTTTTATGGTAACTAGACTGCTGATAAACATACTTATGTATTTCTTAGTACATACATATTATAGATAAATTACATCCAGACACAGAACAAATTATCGTCGTCATCACACAATCATTTGTCCTGGGTGGGAATGGTACCCACGACCTCTGGCTTAGCAGTCAGGGTCACTAACCACTAGACCAACAGGCCAGTCAATATGTAATATATGTACCGTAAAATGGGGTGAATAGAATTAGTAGGGTGAATAGAAAAAAAATCGGAAAAGTTTTTTCGTAAAAGTAAGTACAATTTCGATTTATTTTAATATTATAGACAAAAATAAAAATTCAGTTACACTCTTTTTCAAATTAGAGGTTAATAGAAACGAAAGGGGGGCTATGGAAACGTAGTATGGGGCGAATAGATACGTAGTATGGTGTTAATAGGGACGAGAAGGTTTGAATTGAAACGAGAAAGGGGTTATTAGAGATGATCTTGTTAGGGTTGTCACTTGTTTATATAATTGTACTTTTTACAACAGATTTCGATTGTTGTAGGTATTCGACATGCCGCGAGTATATAAGGCCGACCCAAGAGGTAGACAATATAAAAAATATGATGAATATGTAATAGAAGAACCAATAATCGATTATAAGACTAACAAAATCTCCCTGAAGGCCGTAGTCGTAAAATATAACATTAATAAGTCTGTATTGTAAGTAAAATAAAGTCAATATAAATAAATGTCGAAAATATCTCCAAACTAACAAAATATACTATGAAAAAGATAAAGAAATTTTGAATGATCTGATGGATGGTAATATGTAATATATTTGACGGATTACGTGTAATAGTTGATTATTGAATAAGTTCAGTTGATTATTAAATAAGTTGATTAATAATAAATAATTGTTGTGTTACCCCTTTTAAGTGTAAAAGTTGATTATTAAATAGGTAATTAGCAAGATTTAACTGATTTATGTTTATCTCGCAATTAATAAAACTCATAGTTTATAAATGAATTTATTCTATTCATTCAACCTTCAACGTTCGAAATAAGTAAGTGCCAACTTAAGCTACCCATCTAATAAAAATAGTGCCAGCCCTAGCATTTTTTTCTATTCACCTCATATGTCGTTTCTATTAAACCCAAGTGCAGTCTAAATAGAACACACTACATTTTTTTCATCTTATCCTTTTTTTAAAAGAAATTTACTATTTTTAATAATTTATAGGTGTAAAAACAGCAGTAACTCAAATAATAAACATATTTTGCAACACATAACAAGCCAAAATAAATATGAAAATACTAAACAAAGTTTAGAAATGTGCCTATTCACCCCATTTTACGGTATGTAATATTTAGATAATTAAGTCATAGGTATAATAGCCCATAGTTTTATAATGTATATTCTGAAAACATTATAACGTATTAAAGAACACGATACAAAACAAGTTGCTTTATTTATTACTAGCAGTGCCACGCGGTTTCACCCGCGTAAGTCCCGATTCCGTGGTAATATCGAGATAAAATGTAGCCTATGCGTTAATCCAGGTCTCCAGCTATCTACATACCAAGTTTCATAGCAATCGGTTCAGTGGTTTTTGCGTGAAAGAGTCACAAACATCCATTCATCCATCCATCCAAACTTTCGCAACTTGTTTTTTTTTTCTATATTAAGTCCAGCAATCAATACGACTATAATATTTTACCTTTTTATTAATTGTCGTTTTAATAAAATGGCGACACCGAATTTGAAATAGGTTATAGTTCAAACTATTGTTGAGCAACGACGAAGTAGCCTGCTTTAATCCGATTTCAAATTTCGAATGATTACGAGATACGTTCGTTTTTTAAGTTAGTTACGTTGGTACCTAGTCCGTTGTTTTTTATTGAATTACGAGTTGGATTAGATCATTACCTCGCAAACGACCTAACATGCATGGATTGTTATAGGCGTAATTAAAACCGTTTGTGGCGTGTATCTGTGCAAACAACATTTTATTGAGCCGTTGTACCGTACCAGGCATTGTCTGTTCTGTTGTACTTCGTACATACTCTATTACGTCATTATTCATTGGTTTAAACTTTATGCACATCAGGTACGTAGGTGGACTTAATGCCTGATGATTTTCTACCAGTCAACATTTGAAGAAATAGGTGCATTAGTAAACTAAATAGAAATCGGCAATATAACCCTCACAATAAACACACGAATGAACTGTTAAAAATTTAAAACCGTTAAAATAAACGTTGTATGCGGGTTTACAGCAGAACAGTTCTGCTATATTGCTGCTGTTGAGGTACCTATGTGTTTAAGAAACTAAATAAAGAGCTCCGTTGTATAGAACTTCCATATTATTATTTAGAGGCATGGTCAACAAACAGAAGTGTATCATTACTTAAATGCACTCAAAACCTTGATTACAGAAAAATTTAAAAGTTGTATTAGTTCTACAACGTGAATTGCTTAGCTGCACCACTGTATACAAGCTAGATATAGTAATTAGATGCTGGATTATTACAGAAGATCTATTTTAACTATACAATGGAAACTAATACCTAATAATTAATTCATTAGTGAAGGTCTTTGATTGTGAGATAGCTATGGGAAACCTTGTAATCGACGTCTGATCACCTTGCATCGGTAACAATAATAGACCTATAATCTACGTCAAACCAATTTGCGACCGGGATAATGATCAATTTTGTTTTGTTTCCATTTCTATTCCTCAGCCCTTAGAATGATTTCGTCATCGTCGTAGAAAAACGACGGATTTGATTTTTAGTAACTTTATAAAAGAGCACTTTATAGTTTTCAAATGATGCTTTACGTAATATTTTGAAAACGGCTGTTTCTGAAAATGTTACTGTGTGTATGAGCTTTGAAAAATGTTTTGATAAAGTATAATGTGTTCAGTAGGTTTATATTAAAAACGAAAATCGTCAAGAAATCAAATCCGCCGTTTTTCTACGACTGCGACGATTTTTGTAAATTAATAAACTTTGAAAGTGGTTAAATCCGTTCAGCAATTTTTAAGACAGACAAGATCTATCATAGCGATGACTTAAGTGAACAACAAACATTTTTTGACGTTTACTTTTGCTAAAAACATTTTTTGATTAAAAATGTGAGTATTTACCTACGAATTCTGCGCCATCACCATTTTCACTACTTTTATTGTAAATTGCTACTTTGATGAGTACATACTTAATTCGAAAATTTCGAAGAAACGGGTTAAAGAACTGCAAAGTTTGATTCACGATTCTGAACTGTTTTTTTTTTACTTAAAAGCCCAGCACTATTAACTGAAGGTTAAAGGTTTTTCACCCCTTCTGATTCTTGATGAAACATACTGCTTAGAAATCATAAATCATTATTGTTATAAAGAGAAGAACAACAGTACTATTTCATCGAAATATGATTCACGTGCTTAGGTTGTTAGTTATTTAATTTAGTACCTAGGAGTTTTGTTCGGTAGCTTTTCGTAAAATTGTATTTTTTTTTGTAAAATTGCATTATTACAGGAAATACAACTATGCAGTTGAACTTAAAATGCATAACTGTATCTGTACACAAAATTTCATCAAAATCGTTGGAGCCGTTTCCTAGATTCAGATTACATATATATATATATACATAAATACAAGAATTGCTCTCTAAAGGTATTAGATATAAAACTTAATTTTCAAAAGGAATAGGTGGAATAGGTCACGTTGTTTTGGTTTTAAACCAGAAATGTGAAATCAATTATTTTGCAAATAGAAATAAATTACGATCTGCAGCCACGACGTGTTGGTTAGCCATTGAATATGGAATAGTTGGTATTATTGAGTCCAGTGCTTTTGCTATCGGCATACATAAAGAGATGCCAATGCAATTTCATAACATGGCGAAGAGAAAGTCTTAAAATCACATCGAAGAAAGTAAAGTATCTTTAACCGTCCAATAGGAATCATATAATAGACATAGATTTTTTTTAACAAATTTACTCACCTCTTGTTCCGAAAGATCCAAATCTCTCACGATTTACCGCTATCTTATACTTTTTGTCGTTCGGTACAGGCAATTTCGACGGATATTTCTCAGAGCTACTTCTGTATAACTTCTCTTTGGACCCGTGTGCCCCCATCTTCAAATTCTTCATCAATAGTCAAAACATTTTATTATTTATCCATTTTATTAGCTTAGCCACTTTTAGGAACTTCGTCAGATTTGTGATATCACTTTTAAGTCACATCATAATTTTATTTTTTGTAACATTTTGTACGGATAAGTCGTCACCTGTATTTCATTGCATCTCTATAATACAAAGCCAACTTAACAACTTAAACTTTAGCTGTAGTAGTAATATATAGTGTCACATTTTAAGTAGTTATTTTGTTAGAAATCCTATATATACTTATATGTAATATACTAAAACTTGAAAGACTGTTATTTGCGAGATTGATGAAAAACAAAATAAATTTAATGCAGTTCTAAATAAGAAAGATATAAAAGCTCGCACATGTTCGGCGTACGGTGGTCAACAAAGCCCATTCGCTGATATAATTATTGCAATGCTTTAATCTATTTCTGTAGACGACTCACTACAAACGTACCAGCGTAAGCCGAGCCCTGCCTCTTGTTCCCGATTCTTTTATGGACACCTAATGAGATTATAATAAGCAAAATCTGGGGGCTCTTCATGAAGTGGTAATTGCACCCACTGTGTTTAAAGGATTTTCTCTAAAGAGTTACCCATTTGTCATTCGACGTTACATTATTGCAAGATTTTGCGCAGTGAACAGGCTGTTGACTACGCAAAATTGTATTAAGCGAATGATGGCGTGTTTCTGACACCACTGTTATCTTTTAAATATCCGCAGTGCTATGCAAACGAGTATTTTTACACAAACTGAAAGTAGCAAAAGCTCAATGAAAAGAAAATTATGTTGACGACGCGACGTTTCATTTCCTACCGGAGATAGCGAGGAACGTATCAGAATTTATATTTCTGTCTGATTTCACAAAAAAAAAAAAAACATTACTAAAAATAACATCGTAGTACTAGTAAACACCAAACTGACGGACTGAACTAAAAGTAGCATCGCCTATTAATAGTTAAATACTTAAACTAATATACTTCAATTAATCACTCAACACTTGCTTGTTCGATGCAAGATTTCTTTTCTTAACTTCAGATATTTTTATAATTATCTCCCGGCTAATTGATCCCAATTTAGACGGTAGCGTCAAACATAATTAATCAAATTAACGAAAACGTCGCACTGATTTTAAGAAGCTATTTTGTTTATTTGGGAAATACGCTTCATATCTTTTTAGTGAAACAAAGTTCAGTGTCATTAACGGTTACAAAAACTTAAAAGTACTCGTAGTTCTCGACAAATAATAGAATTGTTACAAAAAGCTTTCAAGTTTAAGCATAATAGATCGCATTAGTCACAGTAAAACATAAGCAAGTGTTACCAGTTCTCTCAGATATGTTGCTATTTTAGTAAGCAATGCTTTCAGGGTTAAATAACTTAAAGACGCACTTGTGTCCGCTAGTGCTGCTCAAGAAGATATTTTAAACCTACATGTTGTTGATTTATATTTAGAATAACTGTTAATGAAGTTTTATTAGTTGAATTGTCACATAGTTAAAGGTACACAGAATACTAAACAAGACAATGAATAATAAGCACTAGTAACATTACTGCTTCTTCTTCTGCCGTTAATGCACTCTTGGAGGAAGGTGACATTATTGCTTTTTTTTGGGTTTATTGGCATCAGTAACTCCGGGTCAGACGGAATATCTGCGGGTTTGCAAAAATATATATATCTAGAAACAATAACCAACTCAATAGAATAAACGGAAATCTCGATCAATTGGATATTTTTCATGACTCGTTCTACAATTTCAAACATAAAATATGGAAATTATTCGCAAAATTGTCACTATTGTTCTTTGCATTTTTTTTCATGCTAACAGTTATACATCCTTATTTTATTTAAGATTGTTGAAATTTCTGTGTCCTAATTGTAGTCAAACCGTGAGCCGCTTGGATATTTATTAATCAAAATCAAAATCAAAATTATTTATTTCAAGTAAACCTATTGTAGGTATTTTTGAATTGTCAGGAGGAGTCAGTCAGTATAAGTAGGTCTTGAAGCTAGTTGCCTGTTCCAAAACGTATCTATTGGTATATCAATAATGTGCATCTGTGCATGCCTTTTATAGGTCTACATAATTATATTATATTATAATAACTGTCCTATTCGGTTTGTTTTTTTTTTTGTATATGTATCTCTGCGTGTCTATAACAAATATCAAAATACCCGATTTATTTTACCTACCTACCTCGTAAGTATTTTTCTAGATTTCTGTCGTGTCTATTTTTTATTATAGTTAATTACCCGAACGCGGCAACTTGTTGTCGATGAGGATTATCTCAGACTCTTTATGAAGATCAACCGCGCGTAAATGATTGAAGTGTTTGCAACGAATTGAACGTCTGTGAGATGCATGCATCCGTAAAGTTTAGATCGTCTACATTAGTATTAAGTTTTTTTGTTGAATATTATAAGTAAGATAAGACGTAGGTATATGGAATAAAATGTTTCAAAAAATGTTATTTAATGCAGTCTGCTTTCCGTCTGGTTACGTCGTCATATTAATATAATAGTGGCACAAAATACATATTGCTGAATTTTATCTAAAGATATGAAGGACTTGGTTAGTGAAACAAACAACAGGAAAAATTCTAGCATACTTTTCTCCGAAGCTGGCAAGTTCGTAATCAAGTTTTCAGGCTTAAATACTGTTCATTTTACATTATAAATAACAATACACAACCTAATAAATGGAGAACATTTCGTTTCAACATCACGCAAACAACGAAACAACTTATAATTCATATTTTTGTTAACGATTTTATAGCATACTAAATAAGCATAGCGAGACGGAGTGACCAAACTAGGATTTTTTGTGTTTATAGACTACTACTACTAGTTTCAACCGCGTAAGTCCTGATGCCGTAGGAATATCGGGATAAGAAGTATCCTATGTGTCAATCCAGCTGTCCAGCTATCTACATACCAAGTTTCATTGCCATCGGTTCAGTAGTTTTTGTGTGAAAGAGCAACAAACATCCATACATCCATACATTCTCACAAACTTTCACGTTTAAAATATTAGTAGGATAGTAAGCGTTTAGTGTAAAGCGGGCTGTAGAAATAAAACGGACTGGCCTTTGAAAAACGAATCATAAAAACATAACAAAATGATAATATGCAGTCAAAATACACAAAGTTCGCAACTCACTGTCATTGACACTATTAAGCTAAACACTTGAAACTATTGATTTAACCGACGTGGTTCAAGAACAGAAGGCGTGAGACGCGGATCACACGTCAAGAACAATTCTCACTAGTCTTAAATGAGTGATATCTATGTAAGTATGGTAGTGTGTTCACACCCCACCAAGACGCTTGTGTAACATGCTGCTTTAAATTTGCATTTCTATAATATACACAATAGTCAAAGACCCTGTTTTAAAAGAAAACGTACTAACAAAGCAAGGAAAACTGTCATATAATATTGTCAATGACTTATCCTGCTTTACTGAACCGATCGTCATAAATATTGACAAAGAAATAGAATGTGGCGTGAAGTAAGATAATAGGTTTTCATCCTGAATATTTTATTTTTATACATATTCTCACGGTTTGTTACCGTCCGGGGTGTGCAAAAACGATAGAACGCCATTCTCTTTCTCTTTCAATTTCCGACGCCGGACAAAAACTTCAAAAATCCCGGACACATGGGTGAAATCGAGATTCTTTCCCGGACACCTTAAATTGATTCCATTTACATTTTTAGATTGTTAATGATTCATCTAACAATTATAATTTTCCCCTGGCACAGAGTGTCCGGGTTTTACCCAGACACTTTTTGAAAACCCCGCCCGGGCACTCCCCGGATACCCTCTAAACTAGTAACAAATCCGGTGAAACCCGGACGGATGGCAGCCCTAGTTACGGGTGCTTTTAACTTAGTCCTTCTTCAGTATACAGCTGATCTGGACATTACATGTCTTTCGGGGCCTACCTGCGCCGACTCGCCCACTCACAGTAGCAATAAAGTATTCTTGTAACCTTGTCGATATTTTAAAACTTTTACGTCTTGATACATGAGACTTGTTTATCGGGTCTTACGATACGACACCTATTTGGTTATCCAACGTATCAATCGAACAGCACTGATCGTGATCACGAGTGAACTGGTGTGAGGTCAGCAACGTCTATGTCATCGTTAGTTGCGACCAGATCTCAACAGCAAATAGTATGTTGTGCCATAGCGGCAGAATCAGAATAAGGTAAGAACTTCCGTATTCTGAGGCCGCAGATCATCTACATCATCAATACAAATAAATAAAATTGAAGTGTCTGTTTGTAATGTCAAAATAATAGTTTTTTAAGCTTATACAGTTATTTGCACGATACCTATGTCTTAAAATCATTTTTTTTTAATTTCTATCATTTTTCTAATCTCCGGAACGGGTGGACCGATTTCCATGGGACTTTCACTGGCAGTTAGCTGATGTTATAAGGAGTAACTTAGGCTACTTTTATTTTGGAAAAAGAATTAAGGTTCCGCGCAAAATATAAAAACATGTACACGCGAGCGAAGCCGCGCGGGAACTGCCAGTACAATATAAAAATTCAGCTTCCGTATGTGTGTGTCCACAAATCTCGGAAATTATTTGATGCGTTGACTTGAGATCTTTACACAAAAATGCATTTTAACAGAAAAGTGTTTTTGTATACTTTCATTTCGAAGCTACAATGGAAACGGAAAATTCTATGCATTTTAGATTGACTTCTAATTTGTTATAGTTACGTTGCATTGATATGATAATTGTTGATATAGCATCGTTTGTCATAACAATCGTTGCCATCACAAAGTGTATGATTCTTTTTCTGTTAGTATCTTCAAGCATTACTTACTATCTTAACAAAAATGTCAGACTGAAATATTTTTATTATATGATGTAACTAAAAATTTACAGTTTTCGCAATTTTTCCTTTATCTGTGCCATAAGATATATATTATGATACTTCGTACCAAATTTCAAGATTCTGAGTTCAAGGGAAGTACCCTGTAGGTTTTGATTTCCTTGCGAGTGTCGACAATTTGCGGCATAAACTGCTGTATCTTTTGATTGCGTTGGCTTAGAAGTTTGATTTTTTCACAGCTCTAAGGGACAGTAGACCTGAGTATTTGATATAAATTCCAGCTTGATACCTCCATGCGTTCCTGAGAAAAAGGGTCTTGACAGACAGGCAGACAGACGGACGGACAACAAAGTGATCCTATAAGGGTTCTGTTTTTTCCTTTCGAGGTACGGAACCCTAAAAGGATTATATACAATCATAAAACTCGCAGTATGCGCCTGACATGTGCATTGTTTATGTAAGATCGCATTACCAGGCCTGCTACTGGCGTGTTTCCCATTTAATATAATTATCATGCAAATTAAGTTAATATATTATCATAATTACATACAATTTTGTACTGATTTAATTATTATAACCTGGCTTTAAGTTTTTTGTGATAGAACAAAGTATTGAATGCTGCCTTTGGTTACCAGCCAGTTACAAAGTATTACGTCATTTATTTTATGATGTTTGTTCTCTACGCAATAATCGTGACGGGTCACGGTTAAAATAAAATACCTTATATTTGGACCTTATCTGTGTCTACGCATTCTGTCGTCGTATATTTGACTTTCGTTCAGTCGTTACAATTATTATTAAAGTGACAGAGACAACGCGAGACTCAACAACGTCTTATAATAGAGTGGCGCTTGAGCATTAGGCCCGTAAGTTAAATAAATACGTATGTGACATTGTAGATAGGGACATTAAGAATAAGCCTGTGTCCATCAACTAAAAGTCTAGCCGAAGTGCATGCTATTATGCAGACCACGGTATACCGCATTGCAGAGCCGGTTTGTAAATTGTAAACATACACAGACCTCGCTCAGGCTAATGGACTTTTAGGACGATGTGCTTAGTCAAAATTTTCTAAAAGGTTTTTTGTTCCAATAGGAGCCGCCTAATCAGAAAGCACTCGTTTTCTGTCTCTTACTCCCACTTCTTAGAAACCGGCTCTATGTGATGCTGCAGTGAACGAGTATAAGGCAATCAATTTAACCGGTAGAGTTTTCACTATATCCACGTGTAATCGCTCTCATTAAGTATTTTTATTAGTCGTCGCAATATATCTGTGGCGCGGCAGTAGTGCATTCGACTGCCACGCCGGAGGTCGCAGCTTTGATTCCCGTTCAGTGTAAACATTTATATGCATTCATATATTATGTCTAATTGCATTGGTCTGGGTGTGTTTCTAATTTATATGTATGATATGTATGTATTTACAAAAAAAGGTACCTTTCTAAATACGTATATTCGTGTTCTACCCATAGTATAAGCTCTGCTTAGTTTGGGCGAAGTAACTATTACCTTAGGGGATGTCCATTAATCACGTGAGGCTCGAAAGGGGGGAGGGGGTTGGGAAATAATCACGAAGTAACACAAGGGGGTTGTAGTGAGATATCACGTGTATTTATTTCTTCGTAGAACGGCCGATTATATCTGTATTTAAAGACAATATTTTGAAAATTTTATATATATCTTAAACTAGAAATACACGTGACTTTGACAACCAAGGCGGAGGTGGGGTCAATTAATGTAAATCATTATTAATGGACGACCCTTATATGTTTCAGTCTAGGTAGCGCTGTGTAATATTATGTCCCTCAATAGTATTTTTTTCTGTATGATTAAGGAACTAACCACCTTCATAAAATCACATTTATAATATTATTAGAAATTTGATTAATAACGGATTACATCTATCCGTATTAATGTTTTCAATACAGAGCGTGCGTATTGGTTTGTCAGCCAGTATTTGTAGATTCAGGTCAAAGATATTGCTTAAACCAGTTTATTTTAGGTGTAACTATTTTATTGAACCACACATTCAACTCTTTGTTTATAACTTTAGTTCTAAGAAATATAAATTACTAGTACGCTTTAATGTAGATTTTATCAATCAATCAACTTGGATATCACTTGGGAACAGTAATTTTAACCCCCGACGCAAAAATAGGGGTATTATAAGGTTGATGTGTATGTGTATCTGTGTCTGTCTGTGGCATCGTACCTCCCAAATGGAGGAACCGATTTCAGTGCGGTTTTTTTGTTGGAAAGGTGACTTGATCGAGTGTTCTTAGATATAATTCAAGAAAATCTCTTTAGCCGTTCGTACATCATCAGCTCTTTTGTAATCATCATCATCCTCCGCGCCTTTTCGTACGATAGCTTCCCTACGATACGGCCTAACTTCGATATTTTACGTGAAGCGACTGCCATCAGACCTCCACAACCCCAGTACTAGGCGATATCGAAGTTCTGTAGTGAGACCAGGATGCCACAGATGTTCGTATGGCAACTGGGACCGACGCTGCGAAGGCTTAACGTGCTCTCCGAGGCACGGAGGGGTCTCAATGTTAAGAAAGGTCACCCATCCTAAAACGGACTTGGCTAGTGTTTTTTAACCTCGTAATGTGCTAACCTACTCGATTACAACTTAGCCACAAGCCCCTCTTTTGTAATCGTTGAAGGGATTTTCGAGTGGGGGTATTTGAAATTTTTAATTTATGATTTTTTCGATATGAAATACCTTTCATCCCGATAGATTCATGCGATAGGAACCTAGTATTGAATGGGATAATCGTAAAGAATGGTTGGCTTGACACTAGATGGCGTTCGTCAAAATGCCTACGTTAACGTACACACTAGGGAATAATATGTGTCTTTAAAAAGGACATGAAGAGACTCAAGGCAACACGCAAGAAACTAATGGGGACACCATTAGTTACATGCGTGTTGCCTTCAGTTAAACTTAAAGGGGTTTTACACTAGTACCTACCTACCTACCTGATCCTCAAAAGCAAATGAATTGTTAAGTTATAATGGCTAGTCCCAAAGAGAATATAAAAACTACGTTAGAGCTAGTCCTATTTCGTTCTTCTTTAAATCTCAAGTGATTTAAAATTCGCATGTTTAAATAATTTGATTTGGAACGTGATGTGAAAACTCTAAAGTCACCTTTGTACGGCAACAAGTTACAACATCGACAAAAATAGCCTTCAGATGATGCCATTAAAACTACAAACACAGGTATAATTATTACCTAGGTGCGTTACAATGGACACTTCGTTCCGATGTATGTCTCCTAAGAGCATTCATCAATGTTGTTTTAAACAGTTTATGATCTACGAACACAATACATTACTACTTATAACATCACTTCAAAACCAACCTGAATGCGCTTTACATACTTCTAACGATGGTGATTCGCATTACATAACGTCCAGTTACCCGTAGTTTAATCAACAATATTTAGCATATACCTACTCAAAGGAATATTGGTAGCTTTTCCTCTAACGAATGAAGCTTTCTCAACATCATTGAGATACAGCGCACATAGTGATAAGTAGTAACAGTTGACTAGAAACACTTGCACTCGGTATGTGCTTATTTTTTTTTTGCTTTTAACAACAATTACAATAAACTCTTACAAGGCAAGTTCTTCGTGAGAATTCCAAAAACCGATGTGAGTTCGTTCCTAATTTATTCCTAATATTTTTAAGAAATCTTGTTTTTCTCAAAGTATGAATGAAACGGCTCATTCAGTTTTTAGAATCCAATTTATGTATTGAAATAATTCGGGTCAGATTATTCCGTGTAATATAAGATACATAAATCGAGACTTAATTGCACTGTATATATTAACATATACCTTTAAAACAGTTTTATTTTTATTTAGTTATTGCTCTTTATTATACACCTTTTAAGTAGTAAACAATGCAAACAATTTATTATTAGGTGAAATCACAAATCAAAAATGAATTGTCGTATATGATTTTTTTTTTCATATATATATAATACACATAATATACATTATTTTATCTACATTTAATATCCTTAATATATTTGACAATGTCTGACACTGCGTGTCACTATGTGTCAGACATTTTCAAATATATCACAACCCGAAATGTTTGTATAATATAAATGATAAGATAAAATCCTACTCTGTGGTAATACATATTTATGTCTAGATGCAGTTGGAATAATGGACACATCATCCTGACATTTTGTCTTAAAGGCCACATAAGGTAAACGCTCCTTTCAAATCGCTAAGAAAACGTTCGAGTGCTAATAAATAGCAAATAGATATTTCTGACTAAATCCTATTTAACACTCGCGTAGTTTCGTAATACATTCTGTTGAATGTGTAAATTTAGTGGTCAGGGCTTATTTTTCCGTTCATAACTTTTCCTTATAATGTAGGTACCTACAGTTTTAGGTGTGTAATTTTATGATAAGCGGTTACCAATTTAAAAACATACAAGTCCACAAACAGATTTTTTTTTTAATTTTATTATTTAAAAAATATAGAACAAGAAGTACTTAATAAAAAAAATGAAATAGTTATTCAATTGTCTGTAAAACGGTGAAAGTTTCATAAAATTACATTTGTTAAATATTTTTGTTTTTGTCTCTAAACGTACATCATTTTAAGAATTAATTACATTATGTTATGAATCCATTCTAAAATATTCACAAACAAGTTTGTTAAGCCAGTATTCTGTACCTCTTTAGCGTGATCTTTATGAAAACAGTTGAAAGTGGTCTCGTAGGTACTCCCGTGGTACAAAGACTCTTGTGATAATGGTCTCGATACCCGTATTGAGCAAATTGGTTTTACTTTTTTAATTAATCCACAAAATTGAAATAAATAGGACTGTCATTTACACTTAATGTTTTTGAGTAGACGTAAAGAAAGCCAATCTTATTATTTTTTAAAACGTACAACACCTACAAAAAAGTTCGAACAACAACAACCTATGAAGTTTAAGCGATAGTGCTGTGCTCTGAAAGGACTTATGAATACCTACAAACTAGGTATTCATAAATCCTTGATATCTAACGAGCACAACATAAAATATATACATTATTATTTATTCAGCATATATTTATGAGTACATGCTGAATTGGAAACCTTGGAATTAATGTAATAAAATTACATATTCCAACGCAGTAACAAATAGTTTTTTGTCAAAATTAATATAAATTAGTTGATAACAATCATATGTAACAGGATTTTCCTCATCAATATGTATTAAATAATTAATATTAATACATTTGTTAGTTAACAGCAATGTTCCTACTCGTAGATATGTTGGATTAATAAGCCGAACAAGATTTTGAAGAAGTTCACCCCTGATTTAGTAGCTAGCTAGCTAGTAGTTAGAATTTGTAGTAAATATATCCTAGTTGTATCAACGTACAAAAGCTCGTCAACCTTAACATCTGAATTGTTGACTATGTACGGTAGCCTATGTGCTATTCCAGATTATAATCTATCTCTGTGCTAAATTTCATCCAGATCCGTTCAGCCATTTTTGCGTGAAAGAGTAACAAACGTTCCATCCATCTTCACATTTGTCGCCTTTAGGTATAACTAGGCCTGCCATTACTTAAATTGCCGACGCCGGACAATCTCTTCAAAAATCCCGGACACATGTGTGAAATCGAGATTCTTTCCCGGACATCTTAAAAATCGCCGATTCAATTTTTTTTATTAAATCAAACACCTTGTTCATCTAATAATTATAAGTTGCCCCTGGCACAGAGTGTCCGGGTTTTACCCGGACGCTTTTTGAAAACCCCGCCCGGACGCTCCCCGGACGCCCTGTAAACTAGGACAAATCCGGGGAAACCCGGACAGATGGCAGCCCTAGGTATAAGTAGCAACCCGCCCCGGCTTCGCACGGGTAGTAAAGCATAATAAATTTTGCCGACATCTTAAACAATCATCGTCATATTTCAGCCATTTTACATAAAACCTTAATGAATTATACACCTAAACCTTCCTCATGAATCACTCCGTCTATTGGTGAAAACCGTATAAAAATCCATTCACTAACTATTGAGTTTATGGTGAACAGACAGACAGATGCAGCGGTGGACTTTGTTTTATAATATGTGATAATGAAAATAAGATAAGTAGTTTTCGAAATTTAAATTGTTGATTCCTCAAAAGTTAGAGTTAATTAGTAATTTGGCTTTTAGTTAAGAAGGAATTAATGCTGGTTGGTTGTTGCTCAAACAAATTTTTGAATCGGAATCGTAATCATAGAAACAAGACATCTAATCTTTCGTTCGGTAGTGACATTTATAGTGGCCCATCTCAGCGTAGCTAATTACAGGAATAAATTCTACAGCGCCCATTAAAGTATATGATATACTTGAAAACCAGCCAATTACACCTTAATTAGCTTTACTTATCTAAATCAATCACTTTTACTATTTTATTCTAAAACCACAAATTCGAACACAAGAAAAATCATTTGTACTATAATTTGCTTTCTAGAAATTTAGCAGCACAAGAGATTTTTAGTAGGAATTGCATAAAATTATACCTACTACTACAATATAATATTTCTTTTGGTAATTTAGCATTTGTAGTTAAATATATCAGTACACGAGCTTCCTTTAAAAACTTGATAAGGATTATTAATGCACAAAAGCAATACATACCTACTTATATTAGCTATTAAACATTCAAATTAAAGTGTTTTAGCTTATGCATTTTTTTAAATAATTGATGCAATAGAACGTTAGAGCCTACCAACATTTAGATATGATAATTTTAACGGATAAAAACACGAATACACAGAATTTATTACAATCACTGAGGACCACTAACTAAATTTGACTGTAGTGTCCTTGATGACGTCAGCATTTGGTTGCAAATAAAATTACATCTATTTGGGCTAACTCATCTGTCATTGTTCATAGTCCGGCTACTGATTACATAACGCACAATATACAGTAGAAAGAAGTAGAACAAGAAACAAAACACACACGTAATCTGTCAAACAAATATTCATTTGAGCAACTATCACACAATGCATGCATTAGATACATCTAAAAATAGACCTGCCCTATATAAAATCACTGAGTTACAAGAACTTACCCATAAAAGAATACAGAGCGACTGGTTTCAAGTCTGATCATAGAGGAACTACTACCTCAATGAATTTAAAGGTTCAGGTATTTGTTCCAAGTGCACAGTTGACATAACCTCTCCCGAACAATTGGTTAATAGAACAGAAAACCCGGTCATGCGAAACATCGAATGGGCCTAATAATATTAATGAGATACGCCAATAACTCAATGTTGAAAATGTCTCGTTCGTCTAATAGGCGAATTTTATAAATGTTTTACAAAAGTTATATTTAATAAATATTAAACGAAAAACTAGGTTCTAACGAACCGTGTAATATAAAATATTAGGTATGTCTACTATTTATTAAATAGCTGCTATTAAATATAAAGGTAAGCAAGCAATTTAGGTCAACGGCCGAGTCATGGTGAAACATGGTGGCGCTAACCGCTGGCGTGGCATCGACGATCAGATAGTATAGCTGATTTCAAAGCTAGAAGTGAATTACTACATCAAAAAATGTACACTTAAATGTATATTCTATGATTATTTGCTATATAAACCAAATTAGTCTGTAAATTTTGTTTGTTCTGTTAGCAGATGTCCTTGAATTCAGGTTTTTTATTTTTAAATTTAACGTTGTCAGCTTTACGCATATCAAATAACAATAATGAACACATTTTGGTAACAACATGCTGAATCAAAGTGTTTAATATTCTTACTTGCAGGTCTTTTTTATTGACAACTACAAGTACTTAAACAATTGTAAGCGTATTACGTTTTCCTAATAAATAACATGTCATATCATAATAGCTTCTGAAAATGGGGTCATTCTTGCCTACTGCAACAGTTTTGGTGGAATTTCGTAATATACAAAACATCGCTGCGACCATTCCTGGCTCGGTGCCAACTGCAGTCGACTTTAAGGGAACTTTGCTCTGGATGGTTAAACGTCTTCTTGAACAACGGTTAAATTATTACATATTAAAAACCCCGCTTTATCGCTTGAAGAGAAATCTCAAACTAATGGCCGATTGAACATTGACATGTTATTACGACTCACGTCAAGTAGCGACACACAATATAGCATTGAAAATACTTTCACAACAAAATATCTGGAAACAATCTAGTGAATTCTAGTGTAATTAAACGTAAACAATATTATATGCAGTTAAAGAAACCTGTATGATATTAGAATTTAATCCCTGACAACTGAGGGCTCAAAATGAGGATTTAGAGGAGATTACTTTGCAAAAAACTACACAGGGAAGCTCGAAACCATCCATCATTCACACAATTCTTTTTGGAACTAAGTACGTGTTTTGTTATTAACTAGTAACTATTGCCTATAAGTGATGGTTGTGATAAGTGATGATGATGACCAACAATTAGTGCAAAGTATAGAACAAAACTATAGTTACTTTGTAGTAGTAACAGACATTGTCTAGAGTACTTATAATCAAGAATCTAGTGACTCTTCAGTATACTCCAGAGTCTAGACTAAAACAGACATTGTCTAGAATCTAGCTCTAGATGTTTGTTTTAAAAAATATTTGTTACAATTCTACCCATTAGTTATACCTAATGCGACTACAAAATTTGTGTTAACAGTTATTATGGATGCCGAGATCAGAAAGAAAGCCACTAAGGTCAAATCCGTTAGCTTAATTTATTTAAATAATGTGCCCGTCTTGGAATCTGATGTAGCGTATGTTACATGATATACGTATGCATGTACGTTTTAAATAGCAAATTGGTTACTAGCACCCAGCATGGATGCCGTGTCGTTGAGATTAAATCACTGCGTGAGGACAGAGGACATGCACAGATTAACATCCGGTACGTGATTGACTTCGGCGACTAAAATGTTGCTGGATATTGACGCTATGGATCCTTTTCAATCATTCCGTTGCTTTAGGTTATAGGTGTATGAGATGTAGTGGAGCAAACAAGAAAGACAGACTGTACTCAAACTAACTGTAATCGCTTCTGCTACAAAATAATAAAGAATGTTATTTGATTTCTAAAGATTTGTTTTTAACATTTGAAAAGCACTGGATCTTGTGTTTGTCAACTGTTGGCGGCGGTATACAAATCAGAACAGATATCTACAATGAACGTGATTTGGTGTTGGTTAAAAATGTCATTCGTTAGATGAATTTGTTGATTCGAAACAAAACAGATTTCGTTATCCGCTTATCATTAGGCAAGCCATATGTTTGTATATTATCGTAGTAGTATGAAAAAAAAACAGTCAGTCGTAGGACTGCACGTCAGAAGTAAAAACATAACTTCACAATGTATTTACGTAACACACACACACACACATCTGTATATATATAATTAGGTTAAAAATAAAAAGTAGGTAATAACATATCTAAATGTATATGTACCCTATGGTACACTGGAAGTTCTGCGCTCCTGGCCGCTCATAAATGTTTGAATTTCGAATGTTATATTTTTTTAAATATAAGAAACTTGGCTCCGTCTTACGAATTTTAGATCAGGGTCACGTGTCCTGACGCGAGTTTAACATTTTTTACCCATCCCAAAAAGTGCACAACGCAGCTAAAGAAGTTTTCACTTTAAAAAAAATCACTCATGAAACAGTTTAGCCTTTAAAACTAAAATGAATGTTATGTTCCACAGCAATCGAGAAGGACATATGAACCTGAAATGCATGTTAACGTTTAAATGGTTATTACAGCTACCGTGACAAATACTGTTGGTGTAATAACTGACCGATAGATTAGTTTACGTTGGCCTTTGTTCAAAAGGCCGAATTATATGTTCATTGTCAAGCGTACAACTCGATATTATGATAACTTATCGTTGTGATAGTTATGATAATAAATCAAATATAAAAGAAAATGAAAAGTAAAGGCTAAGTCTTGTAACTAAGGTGTAGAACTGACGCGTTAAACTTCTTAACACAAGCATTTATCTTACTTAGTGCCAACAAGAATGCTAATGGAATGAAATAAAAAAAAAGTCATATAAACATCTGGGCGCTTATAAAAGTAGGAATAACATTTCGCTAACGGTTTCACTATTCAATAGAATAGAAAGCATATAAGAAAAAGCTGGGCAAAAAAACTAAAGTCTATACTTTTACAATCGCCAAGTATGTAAATGTATAATGAA
Source organism: Euplagia quadripunctaria (assembly GCA_963859945.1). NCBI lineage: Eukaryota > Metazoa > Arthropoda > Insecta > Lepidoptera > Erebidae > Euplagia > Euplagia quadripunctaria. Next base: position 12,308,883 of record OY982566.1, on the reverse strand, counting down.
TTAATGATATATGTATAGGCAAAAAAAACAACAAAATTTTACGTGCATCATTAGTTCACTACACAAGTTAAAGTCTGTGCTTAGTATTTACTATAACACTATCTGTCGCTAGTAAACATATACACCCAGGGTCACTTAGGAAGAACACGTGGTATTATTTCTCTTTTTATTTTAGTTTCTTCCATTTTGACTTTGTCTAACTTATATAAAGTGTGGTTCTCCCCTGACATTTCAAAGAAAAACTTAAGGTTTTTCTTTGAAATCTTAGGTATCGTATTCCAAGATTCTGTGTGTTACTGTACTTACTTGAGTTTTTTAGTGTTTAGTTATTGTTTATGGAATTACAAAAAATATTTAACAAACTTGAAAAAAGCTGTTTTTTTTAACGTGTGGAAACCCCCACGGGTCGTCACCCCACCTGGGCTAAGCGGTACCAGTTCTCTCCCGTTCCCTTTCCGCCGCCTCCTTGGCATACATTACCTCCTCGCAAAAAACTTGAAAATACCTTGATGATCTTTTCATTCATTCAGCAAAATATTTATATTTCGAATCTATATTTTGAATCATAAACAAAATAATGAATTATTAGTTAACCACAATTACTGAATTACCCCAAGGGAATACCTATCTATCGCAACAAGACAATAGGTAGGTATAACACTATCACGAAAAGTATGTTACACATACATCAATGTAATGAAACTAAATAGTTACAAGCTTTCTTTGATGTAACATTTTTGGCAGCCATTTATTATCTGTGTCGTACTCGTACCCATAAAATATGAAGTTTAAGTCGTCATGTTTGTCGCACACGTCCCACCGTTCTCAGTCTGGGAGCGATCGAAAGCAAAATAATTATGAATGTCACGTAACATCGAATTATTAAGTCGCAGCGTGTTCCCATTAGTAACGCGAGTTGCCGAGCCCGAACCAGTCGCAACCTTACGCACATACAAACACGCATACAACACAGTAAGTACACGACCCATTCACTCTTTAATCCGTAACTTTGACTGGTGTAGTTACCGTCACGTAACTTACACATAAATGTAATTTTATTTTATTACCTAGTATTCGGTTAAAGTTTTTGTGCTATACAGTGTGTATATAACAGTCTTATACAACCTTTTCATTTGCATATTTGAATTGACTCTTACAATACTTAATTATAAAATATGCAACAACTTCACTAAAAAGTAGTAAAGTAAAATAAATAAGATTGTGTTCGGGTTACATGGCAATAATATGAAATAAAAAAGTAATTCTTAACTTTACTAAGGGAACGTACTGGTAGCTTTAACAGGTAACTAAAGTAATTATTTGACATTATAACATTAATAATAAAATAACTTAACAGATCTCACACATGGCCGTCTGATTCCAAAATCCAAACTAAACAGAGCCTGTACTATGGTTACCAGACTGCTGATAAACATACTTAAATATTACATACATTACATATCCCACTAATATTATAAATGTTAAAGTTTGGATGGATGGATGTTTGTTACTATTTCACGCAAAAACCACAGAACCGATTGACATGAAACTTGGTATGTATATAGCTGGATACCTGAATTAACGCATAGGCTACTTTTTATCCCGATATTCCCACGGGATCGGGACTTACGCGGGTGAAACCGCGGGGCGCTGCTAGTTATAGATAAATTACACCCAGACACAACAAATGATCATGCTTGAACCCAGGACTTTTCTCTGACAACGCAGTCAGGATCACTAATCACTAGACCAACAAGCCAGTCAATTATGGTACTAATCTGTAAGTATTTTGAGCGTCGGAGTTAGGTATAATCCAAGGGATAAGACAAGTACAATTCATGCTACTTTGTATAGTCGCAAGTGACTTCAGTTATATCTTGTCAGGTGAGATGGAAGACGAATTGCTATTCCATTAATACAAAAAAATACCTAAATCCTTTTAATTTCAGGGTAAATTAATAATAATAATAACTTCACACATCTCACACACGGCCGTCTGATCCCAAACTAGGCAGAGCCTGTACTATGGTAACCAGACTACTGATAAACATACTTATATATTTCTAAATATATTACATATTATAGATAAATTACACCCAGACACAGAACAAATGATCATGCTTGAACCCAGGACTTTTCTCTGGCAACGCAGTCAGGATCACTAAGCGCTAGATCAACAAGCTAGTCAATTATGGTACTAAACTGTATGTATTTTGAGCGTCGGAGTTATGTACAATCCAAGAGACAAGACAAGTACAATTCATGCTACGTGTTATATCTTTTCAGGTGAGTTGGAAGCCAAATGCCTATTCCATTACACAAAAAAATACCTAAATCCTTTTGATTTTAGGGTAAATTGATACATTACTATGAGTATTAGACGCCAGGGTTACGAGCCGTAATGTCGAATATGACTATTAGGAAGTGCCAGGTAACTTAACCCACAAATTGTGGGTTAAATTAAATAATACATTTTGACTGTTGTTGTGGGCCACAATAACAGTCAAAATGTATTATTTGAAGCGTTAAAAAGATTATTTCATATTTGACTATTAGCCTGCAGATTCATTAGCATGAAGCTTTGATTATGACAGTTATAAAATCATATGCATGAATATAATCTGTTATAATATGTAGTTATGTAATGATAAACACTTCACACACTTAGTTAAATTTTACTTGGCAAGACCTTTATTTATTACTATCTGCGCCTCGCGGTTTCACCCGCGTAAGTCCCGATGCCGTGGGAATATCGCAATAAAAAAGCCTATGTGATAATCTAGGTGTCCAGCTATCTACATGCCAAGTTACATCGCAATCGGTTCAATAGTTTTTGCGTGAAAGAGCAACAAACATCCATACATCCTCACAAACTTTCACGCATACTAATGATCTAAGCTTTCACGTTTATAATATTAGTAAGATAGACCCTATACCGTCTTCGTAAACTATTATATTAAAAGAACTTTAACGAAATCAAAAGCTTGTATTAAAGCGTCCATCCATCGTGAAATCGTGCCAGTAGAATAAGTAGATATAGTATTGAAAATCAGTATTAAACACTGAGTTGTTATTACTAGCGTACTCGATGGTATTAAAAGGACATTCATGTTTGAGTTGAATATACCTATTTATTAACAAGCTATGTAAAGCGACGGTAAAACTAACACGTCGGGGTCGCGGGTTGGAGTCCCGCTCAGTACAAATACATAGTTGTATAAATACCATCTATTTGCATTGATCTGGATGTTTTGTTACCAACGATTTGGTAAGTAGGTAAAATACAAAATCATGAAATTTATATTATAAAAATCGATCTTATTCGAAATGGAAGATTTGTACAATTAATTTAAAACAACTTTCTACAGAAAACCAGATAATTTGTACCGTTTATCTCTCATGGATTCGTTGGAATGCCCACTGAATACGTTTATTATCAATTAAACACTATTACGAAAAGAAAAACAATATGTATCGCCTTCAAATAGCAAACAAAAAAGTCACAGCTAATATAACAACCGGTTGCGAAACTAAACATAACAATAAAAATGTTTCGTTAGAACCAATTTGTTTGATAATAGAGCACACTTTTGAACGCATCAGCACGTTCGTACAGTAACGGCGACTTTGTGACAGGTATATCAATAGGCGAGAATGTAACCAGCAGACAACGCTAAACAGGTTGCGGTAAGTAAAAACAACACGTAGGTAGCAATTACTTTGCTTTCGAAGCAATGTCTATAGATGCTTTCATCCGTTCAATCTCGCGATGGCGGGTCTTAAACGAATTAACGTAAGAGCGCAGTGTACACTGTGTGTGTGGCATACAATTCTACTACAGATTGAGGAAGAATACGCTGTAGATGAACGTTTACCACGTTCATCTATAGTGTATTCTTCTTCTCTCTAGCACTAAATACTGTAAAGTAACATCTGTAGTACCTACTGTCACTAGCTGTTCAAAGGGTCACAAGAGTCGAAGGGTTGGACATTTGCGATTAACATCGGCACCGGGAAGTTTACAAGCTTTTGTTACTTACTATTAGGGAGCGTGTGCTTGTTGCCTACTTGTTGTATATAGATAACAAATAATTAACATATATTATGCTCTACATATCGAAAAGAACTCGTTTGTCCACTGGTTGCATAACCGCAATAGACAAAAAACAATAACGCATAACTTTCACATAGTCGTTTGGTAAACCAAACGAAATAATTATTTAATATACATTAGAATTTTTTTAAAACCAGCGGATGAAACTTAGCAGAATGTTTTAAGACGTTTTATTTTCTGACTTTTAATTTTAATTCGAAAGTTGAACACACTGGATAGAACTCCGCAGTTCCGCACACCTATTAAAATAAGTATTGTAATGGTTCAATGACGACATCTTACAAAATAATTGTTTGAATAATATAATTATGTAAACCGATTTTTAAACGACTAGAAAAAGTGAAGGTTGTTAATATGATATCGATACTTGATATCGATTTCTAGGAAATCTCTGTGCCATTTGAACAGGTATCATACATTTCATTACAAATTTTTTCCGGCTTCAAATGATGTGTTATAAAATATTATTTCTTATTTATTTACGTTGCTTTTTATTTCGTGTTGCTTTAAACATATTTTTTTGGATTCTTTTTTTTTTCTTTTTAGTGTGACTTTAAAATAGATATATTATGACTGAGTTTTATGTTATGCTTGAAAAATATAATAATTTAACACAATTTAATATTTGTTTTAGCAATAATAACTTATATTTTAAGAAGTATCAGAAGATGAAAACAATTTCAATACAAACGTATCGTTTTGAACTTAAAAACCCATGACCAAAATCTATTTTTTATTTAACAACGACTGAACATACAATACTTACGAACGGTAAATAAATTAAGATTTTGCAAGATTTACTTTTCCAGATGGTATGATTAATTGACTACTGCAACGGTACTCACGGCTTCCCTTTAAGTAAAAGTAGTACCGACACGACAACATAAAAATATCGGTTCGTTCAATCACTGTACAAAGAAGTGGATTTACAACAATATGAAAAGAACCTGTTCTCTATAAGAATCACCTGTAACTATCTTGTGCACTGGGACCGGTTTGATGCGGTCACGAAGCCACGAAACTCCGTCGTAACACTTTCGACCGCTAGGATCATGCAAGTCTATGCAATATCAGGAGACTTTTCGAAATTTTATGACTGTTAATACAGTGGGTGCTAAATGCAGCTAAACCATTCTGATTCGGAACATAAATGTTAATAGTTCAGAAATAAACAGCGTGCTTATGTGCAAACACGTGCGATAAAACATTAAGCTACAAATACGTATCCATTATTGAAAACAAAGGTTGAACTTTTGATATAATTGCAATGATTTCTTTCTAGGTAACTGAGTTTTATTATTTACAATTACAATAATAATAACCTCACACATCTCACACACGGCCATCTGATCCCAAACTAGGCAGAGCCTAAATACATACATATTATAGATAAATTACACCCAGACAGAACAAATGATCATGCTCTTCACACAATTATTTGTCCTGGGTGGGAATCGAACCCACGACCTCTGGCTCAGCAGTCAGGATCACTAACCACCAGACTAACAGGCCAGTCATATATTGTAGAGAAAATTCTCAATGTTGGTAGAAAGAAATAACTGATGTACTTTTGAGAGTAGACTAGTAAGATATAAAGGTTCATACAAGGCTGGAGAGTATAGGCAATGACAACCTACCATTGGGCTTTCCGTATGCTCGTTTGCCACCTTAATGGTATAAAAAACAAGGAACTAAATAACTGTATGCTTTAATGAGGAAACTTATATGAGGTGCGAATGCTAATCTCTTATTTACATGTACATACATATATACATTTTTGATAACGTCTTCTGAATTCCAGAAATAAATTATGTAAATAAACAATGTCATTCCATACATAGTATAAATTCATTGCAAAAACAACATTGTCCAATACATCGGATACGAAATAACGATAAAGCAGACATCCATCATACACACGATTGTAATGTTATTTCTTAGAAGCGTTACAGTTTACAAACGTAACAAACGGCTCGTGGGAGGCTGGAGCTAACTTAGCACCAAACAATCAACGGGAAACCTTACCGGGAACTGTAAAGTGGTAACTGGTACGCATTAAAACGGTTTACCTTTTTGTAACTGGACTAAATGCCTATGTGACGTCTAAATCGACTGGACGTCGAACAAAGTGCCGCTTGTAGCTAGGCCAGTTTCTGATTTCGTCCATGAATTAACATCCATGACTTCCAAGTTCTATTGTATGCGACGAATTTGTAAATAACAAACATGAAACCAATCACCCGGGTCATTCACATAATAATTTCAACAACTATTCAGTTGAATACAAAATCTTAAATACGTATATCATCTCTTTAAAAGGTTTAGAAAATATTACTAGGACACCTTAATATCGAAATATCCACAAAGTATGACAGTAAACCGGAAAATTGTTATAATTGTCTGATATGGATAATTGATTAACCAAAGATATTATTTTACCATATTCGAAATTTTAATTGTTTCTTTACATGCATAAATTTTCTTGTAAACATTTTAAGAAGTGAAATCTTGGGGCATATCAGATAGCATTTTACGAGTATGGTCAGTCGTTACAGTGGGCAGCTAACATGGAAGCGACGTCCAGTGGGCGGACTTATTCGGTTTAGATCGAACCTTTGATGTGACTAACGATAGTACTGATACAATAGCTAAACGTCATGTCAAGTAAGCCTGTAGACCATGGTTTAATGGGTTTAATGTAGGTCAGCTGTGGCCTCATAGTTCCATTGAGTGGACACGGGGTTATTTTCGAATCGATTCCTACAAAAATTGGAACTACAATTTTCATATTATATTAATGGAACATTAGCTGCGATCATTTGTTTGTGATCATGATCAGACAGCTTAACTACCCTTATAAACATAACTAGGTTAGGAAGGAATGTCTTTATTTTAGTAGCTGTACGAGTAACTACGTAATGTCTATAAGGCCAGTATAAGTGTTTACAGGTTCTTAAGATGAAGCAATTGTATTTTATATTTAAGGTATCGTATAAAACGAAAAGACGTAGCTGTATCTATAAATTATTCAATCGAAGATCGATTTTATAAGTAACTCAACTGTGAGAATCTGATTTGATTTCGTTAAGACTTTTTTATTGACGAAGTAACCAACGAATGATGTACAGAAACTTGAATGCTAAAAACATTCAATGCCTGATCTTTTGCTTATTTCTATTATCTGTAGCCCGTATTTCGTGACAAAACGTTTAAAGTAGGTGCATTTTTCTGTCACTTGATTTTTTGTGGTTCTCAGTTTAATTAGGGATGATGGTTTAATACAATTTGCCTTCTATGCAGATGTTATGTCTCTATTCATAATTTTTTCAGTACCTAAACGTTACGAATGTTAGTGACTCGCAAAAAAAGAACTTTGGCTTTAACTTCAAAACATAGATGGAACAGTTCGCACTCAGTTTCGCCTTCACCGAGGGGTCAACGAATCTCGACTCGTCAACAAATCCATCGACGAGAATAACCCGTTACACTGCATCGGCTTCCCGCGGATTTCACTCGTAAGTATCGCCTAGACCATTTTATGTTGTCTCTACTTTTATACTATGCTTTTTAGGGTTAACCTTTACAGTCTACATGTGGAAACCTGTACCCGTAAACAAGCGTAACACTATCTCGTATGGGTGGTCACGTACAGCTATGAAAGTTCACAGACGAGTCTTTCACCGTTATGTAGATTTTAATAAAATAGCTATAATTTTTAATCTTAATGTACGGTGTAGCAAAATATAAGAAATTCATTAAATCGACGTTTATTTTTTAGTTTATATCCAATATTTACGATTATCTTTTTTAAATAAAAGATTCTTTTCATTAGGGTCTATTGAACTGGATATTTGTCCCAAAGTTTAAAAATTGTAAGTTGTCTGCCATTTCTAAAGGCTGTAGCCGGTCAAGCAAATGAAAATTGCACCAGCGTCTGTTGAAGGGTTGGCGGAAAGTTAAATCTTACTAAACTAAAATACTTAAAATAGACAGACATACTTAATTACTTTCGCATTTGAATTACTTTGTAATAAATAAATAATTGCTTTACATGTAATAGATAACTAATGAACGAATAAATATCCTTAGAATTTAATCTATGTGCAGCAATCTTACAGCTTCTTTCTTATATGGAAGGACCCTAAGGGATTATTTTTTCGTCTTCTTTTTAGTTAAAAAATAAAGCCTACTACATTTATTTTTATTTATAAACGGCTCATGACTCGTGACTGGTGAAATAAGCCTTCTTTTAGCACGGTCCCCATTTTTTCATCAGTTTTCTTTTTTACTACTTTGTTAAGTTGTAAAAGACCTGACCTGGCCTACAAAATGCGAACAGACACTAGCAAAAATGTAGAAACATAGTTTTAAAATCAACTAAAATGACAAAAATCGAACTCTGGAATCAGGCCCTCTCCAAACCAAATGCATAGTAACTTACGTGGTTTGAGAGATGTCCAAAAATGAGACATTCACACTGCTGCATTTGTTTTTTTTTTCTATTGATTAGGATGGATCAGCAGTGTAAAACTAGATATAAAACCTTAATTATTTTGTATTTTATTTAGTTATCACAAGATCAGCCGACCGAAAAGTACCTATTTATTTATCGGTGTCGGAAAATTCGTTACAGAAGACCTTCTAGAAAACGTGTTTAAAGAGAATAAAAAACTAGTTGCGCAAGAATCATTTACGTTACAATTAAACAGAACTTGTGTGACGAAAAGTATAAACGCTTGCAACGCTAACATATGGTTTATTGTAAACTAGCTGTTGCTCGCGACTTCGGTCGCGTAGAAATTAAAATCTATTTCACGGGAATCGTACATTTTTACAGGATAAAAAGCAACCTGTGAGCTATTCCAGACTATAATCTACCCCTGTGCCAAATTACATCCAGATCCGTTTAGTCGATCTGGCGTGATTGAGTAACAAGCATCCATCCAAATTTTCGCATTCATAAAAGTAGCAAGATATATTATTTCTGGAAAATATTGACTGATATTAAGAGAAATTTATCATTCGCAAGACATCATCTCGATATCTACAAGTTATGATTAGATTTGATATAGGCTTATGGATATCTAGAATATTATTTATTGCCAGTCATGATACTGCCATTTCTTTAGAGGTACAAGTAGAGCAATGTTTACCTCTATTTACTGTATATTTGTTTGTGTATCTATTGTGGTTTATAGTTAATTGGCTTTAGGTGAGAACATTTATAGCAATAAAATGTAGGGTATAGTCGTGATATATATAGAAAGGCACGTACAGAGTTCTCCGTGTCACAACAGCCTTTAAATGTAATTTTAAATAAGTCACTTAATTGAAAATTCTTGGAATCTAATAAAGTCTATGAATACTAACGTCTAACTCTTTCAGTAGGTACTCTCATGTTATGCGTGTTAATGAAATCTATTGTTCAGTCGTCTTACCGTTTAAGTAAGTGATCCATGCTGTGTGAAATAGAAATAGGTAAAGTTATGATTACATGAAACTCCTTAGGAACTCTTTAAGCGTTATTCCTTACAAAGTAACATACAAAGTCTTCTACACTTTTGAACTCTCTTTTTAGAACATTAATTCGACGATTACGACGTTATAGCTGTACAGCCTAGGAATGTATACGACGCCGCTAATGTAAGCTATCAATGAAATATCAACAGCGATCAAGCCAGCAATCGACTGCATAACAAACAAACAATGTTTATTTATTTGTGATTCACAGGAATTAAGATGTACCGGTGCGTTTATACTAACAAAGCATTTTTCTATTTATAAACATGATGTAGAAATTGACATAATAGATCATCCATAGTATAGAAAACATTAATATACGAGAAGTTGCGTGTACATTTAGATCCTGTTATTTATTCAAACATATCGATATCCCTCATTTCTAGAAATGATCATGTTAGTAGAACAGACAATCGTTTCACTCTGCATCAGATATGTTTGCTCAAAGAGTATGTTCAATGTTCAGCCCCCAAACTTTGGTTCTAGAAGTCTTTGCTAAAAAAATTGAACCGTAATAATCGTAATAATAAATAGGCTGCATGACTTTATGATGTATAGAAGAAAGCAGAAACCATACAGATATATTACATACTAAAATTGTGGAATACAAATAATTTAAAAATATATAATCTTCTTTACTTGTTACTTAAGTGACAAAAACATCAGAATAACACAATAGAGAAAAAAGTCTAAGTATATCATGACTGCCACTCCAATTTCATGCTTTCAAATCGAGTTAGCACTGTCAATTATCAATTTCGTACAATTACTTTTTGCATGTTGAATATAGATATCGTCAGATATTGTTAGTAAATGACACTGATACAGTGAAAGGTGAAACAGATTATGTATCGATAACGAGCACTTTTATTTATAATGGGATCTACTTAAAGACGGCTACGGCTACCGTTTGATTTGAAATTAAGTTTTAAAAATAATGTTTTAAGATATAAAGAGAGAGAAATAAATCTCCGTCTCTGTAGATCCTCTCTTAAAAGAAATTAAATCGGTACCTATTGGTGTTGCATATATGTATATCTACACAAAAACAGAAACGAATGCTAGCATCTATCTCTAAAGCCTTCGAACTAACCTACAAAATCACAGATATCTCGGAAGAGGGCCCTTAGTTTGTTGAAATATTCCTTGGTGGAATTCGGTGGTATGTGGGCGATGAATCGATAATCGCATTATAACAACAACGTTTAAGAAAGAAAGAAAAAAAAATGAACCTGTACAGCTAATCGTAGAAATATTAAATCATATGAAATATAAATGATCTGTCCCATTTTGTAAAATCACAAAAACTTGGTCAAATGAATATTTTTGGAATGATATTTTAACATTAGACATATTTGCAAACTAAAACATTTGCGAAATCTGTATTTTGTCAAATGATTACTTATAAAGTAATATGTTTGCGAAATGAGATGTTTGTCAAATTATTAGATTTTATAATGTTATTTTTAAAAGGATCAGTTGTCATTCGTTTTTTGTCAAACATTAGTGAACCATTTTTTTTTACATACACCACCTTTACAACCACATCAACTGCATTCTAGACCTCTTTCTTCTGACGCCAATCTTCCATAATATTCATTCAAATACAGTTTTTGTTTAAGTAGTTACTAATTATAGCACATGTTACCGCGGTTTCGTATTAGTTTTCAATTCGAGATCAAAACAATACAGGTAACCCGTCCGCCTTTATTACCTTTTTCTACCTAAATAGAAAACAACTGCTCTCAGTCGCAGCGCGTGTTTGCTAATGACAATGGTCCTTCCATGTATGTTCTTGGTCCTAGCCCTGCCTAATGTACCTTGTGTACCTTAATTATCAACTTGCCCAACAGTTACGTAGCAATATTCATATTAGTCAGACAATGTGATGATAAATAACAAGGTTTGGATAAGTATTCATCACACAGTCCGATTTGACATTTCATTATTCAAATTGCCCGGGCGTTATAAATATTGCAATGTTAAACACTTGCTCCATAATATATACGTATCATTCAGACAATCCCAGCACCCAATGATTAAAATTGAAGTTTGAAAGCTGTGCATGCAATGTTAAGTGCAAAAGAAAATAGATTCTAGTTTCAGTACAGACAATACAAGTTATGTATGATTATGTATAAATCACTTTTTGATTATATTGTTTGTGCCTCGTCGCATGTGAACCGAGCATACGTTGATGTACTTTCTATTTAGACCATTATTTTCTGCTGCGTCTGATGCAAACCATATAACAATCGAGTTATGTAACACGCACCATATTAAATAATCGATTTCAAATTAGACATTGTTGTTGTTTTAGTGTCTTTTAATTTATTTTCTGCTAACAATCTATTTGTCTCTCTACAGTTTGTTAAAAATATTGTACAGGTAATATAAGCTTGTAGATTTTGTTTTTAATTTACATTCATGTACTGTATGCATAGATAAATCAACGTTAGTTGCTACATGATTACAATGATTTCTAAAATCCTACTCAGGATATATTTTGATCCAAACACAGCACAGATTAGTCTTTAAATTATTTTAATCAGATAAAAGCATTCAAATTTCCATTCTTACAGCGTAGATATGAACTTGTTTACTTAAACATTTATGTCTTTTAAATTAACTTGTTTAACCAGTTGGCCGCAGGCATTAACTTAATGGAGGGCAGTTGAGTGATTTGATATAGATAGGTGCGAAGCAATAATCTGCTCACTTACATTTCGATAAAACCCAATTGGTTTTAAATAGTTTCATGTTGGAGATCCTTTACAAATGAACAGGTATTATTCGAGTCCTAAATGTAAACGAAAAAAGGAAACCACTTCTGAATTATAAAGCGAAGAAATTGTTAAGTGTAACATTGAGTAATTAAAAAATTTAATATAAAAATTAAAAAAATAATAATAACTTAAAATGTGACACCACACAAAACAAAACTTGAAAGTAAACCGTTCACGTGACGCGTTGCATTTTACATCGTAATATGTCTTTATCATTATCAATGAAAAACATCCCAGGTGCGAATATCGTCAACACTTCACAGACATATGACACATTTTCTTTTAGAAAATGCGGTATGCGGGTAACCTTAGTGACAGAAGGCAATCCATTGATTTTTCGCGTTGCAAGTTGACGTCACGAATACGACAAGCTAGCGGCGCGCGCCGGCTCGCGTCTCACCGGCGACTGGCGAACTAAACCAATCGAGAGGAAACGCTAGTTGCCATGCGGTCTCCACTTGCTGTGCTTGCTCCCTAGCGCCTTTACCAGTTCGACAGCGACGGCAATGTTGACCTTCCGCATCGATTTGTTCCTGTCTTACAGCTGACTTTTAATCAGGATGCAACTTCAATTCAATTTAAGCTTGAAGGTGAAACTCGAGAGAATGCACTTAATGGTTTGAATCGCTTGCTGCATCAATGCGAGCTAGTCGTTATTATATTTCAACACGCGAGGATCGTATTTTTTTTCAGAAAATCTTTATTATAACGATTTTTTTATTACTCATACGTTTCTACTTAATAGGTAACTAGTGTTAGAAATTAGTCTTAATAAGTACCAAATAACGTGTCACGTTTACAAACTAAGATTTTAGGTATTATTTTTGGGTATCAAAGTAAATGTAATCAAAAAGAAGAACAACAATTAGATATCTTATTTTTTATATTTTTTTATAAGTACTGGTGCATGATAATGATAAGTCTATTCCCTACACGCAAAAAACCCTCTACCTATGTGCGGAAATCCCCTTCGATGCGATAGCACTCCTTTTCGGTGACTCATACAGTCATACAGTAGGGGAAAATGGTTCATTTCATTTATTTTAAACGAAATGAACCATTTTGACTTTCAAGCCATAATTACTTAAATGTATTTTCATTTTCTTTACAAAATTACTATAACTTACATAACGCCTACAGTTTTTTCATTAGTAAAGTAGACTTCTCATGTCCGTGCTATTAATTTTTCTTCAAGCCGAGGATACGTGGTTTTATAAGATAACAATTTTGAGAAATAACAGGCAAATTTTGAAGAAGATGATTAACGTGATTGAATGTCGTACGTTAAATTAAAAAAAGAAGGTTAAAACAAAATAATAGCACAAACTATAACAGGCGTAGTATTCTGAGGATTCGATGTAATGAAATTCCTTACTTTTTCATTAAAATGATAAAGCGCCTGATGAAACTTTTACAGCAACATTAAAGTTCGACTTTGGCGGTAGTAATTTATTTAGGCGTCTTCTTCGACTAGATTAATATTACTTTAGAGACATATCTTTTATAATGTAAAACGCGACGTTTCTGTCTATATTCGCTGGACGTTTATCTTGACAATTATTCGTTTGGCTTATATATTCTTTCAATTTTATTTTTTTACTTATTTTATTTCCAACTTTTTAGTTTTTTATTTAGTTAGGTACATACTTAATTTGTGGTTTTTATAATGGTGTACTGTATTCTACTAGTCAAGCCCTTTCATTTCATTAATTATCCATATTGAGAGGGTTGTAAAAAAATATGTAATCCGAAATTTTGTGGCGGCCCATCTTGGATTAACAATGATGATGAATACACAATTAATTATATTATCGTCAGAACGAAAGGTGTGTACTAGATTCCAAATCAATCCATCAACAGAAAGGGGATAAAATTACAGTTACTAAATTTGACCCAAAAATTAAACAGGGTAAACTAAATAAAACTTTTTAATTATTAGTGACCTTGACCCATGACACCGCAACTATATAGCTACATAAAATGGTAAACAAGCTGTTCTTATAATGACTATTAATCAATATGATTCTCAACATTGCGATTTCGTATGTAAACTGCATTTACGCACACGTGTGATAATTGCTATGATCAATATTTAAGGTGAAACACATATGTGACATGTGACACCTTGGAAACAAGGACAAACCATAAAGCCATGAACCGTACTTACCCGGTCACAAGTATTATAAAAACATAAGACTTAAAATAAATACAGTAAATAAAAATGCGTGAGGTGTCTTTGGGACACCCGGTTGAAACGAAGTTGTTATATTTAATGGAGTGAATAAATTGTATCAAAATATGGTAAATATTGTAAAAATATATAATAAAAATCTCTGAAAGTTGCAACCAACATCAAATTACAGTAGGATCGGGCAGAATCCACAGATGGCGTAAAAATAAAACAAATCAACGCGCAGTCAGCATTTTTCGTTGTTTGGCAAAGTTTGTTTTGGGATGAAATGACGAACGACCCGACCAAATTATGGTTGGCAAAATGTAGATGTTTAATACGCCACTGCCTACCCCATCGGGGATAGTGTATATTATTATGTATGTAAAAACATTCTTCGGAACAAAAATTTACTGTGGCATCAATCATTTCGTAAAATCACATGAACTAACGCTGTGTAACCTTGGCATAAAGTGGAATGTCAAAATACCTACTCTAGCTACCTAGAATTGCGTTATCACGTTGTTCTAAGGTGATGCGTGACCTTCATCTATGCGTAGGAGCGCAGAAACTTCAGTGTTTAAAGATATTGATAAGATGTTGGCGTCATCAGTTCATTCTTATATCTAAGCATACTCCATGCTTAAATATAATAATGAACTGATTTTAACTGGTTCTGAATGACTATTACTAGTGTCCGACCCCGAAACAGGATTTGTAGACGAAACCGAATCTGATCTGAATGAATCAATTTGAATTTAAAAAAATGTTGTAAAGGTTTATTCCTATATGTATATATGTTCTCGCTCCCCTGATCATAGGCAAGTAGTGGAACACCCGGGTGGTTTTAGTCGGTAAGAGTCCGACAGACTCTCTCGCCTCCCCAAGGCGGAGGACATCCATGTAGGATCTTCCACCTCGTCAACAAAAAAAAAGGCTTTGCATAAGGTACATAACTCAAACCTCGAGACTGCTTCTCAGTTAACTGTGGTAAAAAAGAAGTCTAACCGAAAATAATTCCTTTAATTTATTATCTTAGCAAAGCTTGAAAATATTTTTAACAAAATGTCTCTTAGGTAAATACTACACTGCTACTGCTATTGAATTTGATGACATGACTAAACGCCTACAAAGGTTTGAGGAACCTGGCGATTGATCGAACCATACGCTCGAACCACGTGGCCAGGAGCGGCTTATTGGGTTCTGTATGGTATCACAACTTATATTGTTAATATTATAACATTTATGTTATATGAATGATTTGCAACCCAGTTTAATTAAAATGACAGGTTTACACTACATACACGACTTTATTTTATAATAAAATAAAACATAAAAACTAAAACCAGATGACGTAAATATCGCGCTCTGAAAAGTATGAAACAAGAAAATATTCTTGTCTAACATTCTTATCTACAAACTATTCAATATTTATCATCTAATAACTAGTTAAACTTACACATATAAATTTTAATTTAATACGAAGACATATATTCAGATGATAGCCGTGGTCGTATCGAGTATGCCACCCTCCATTTAGCTTCGCTTCGCCTTTGTCGGGTAAAAATAAGAAATTATCTTTAAATTATGGAGAAATTTAACTTAGTTTAAAAAAAATACTTTGAAACGAGAACGCGCAACTTAAAACAGCTTGTTTTATGATTTAGTTAGATTTAGTTAAGTACCTAAACCTTTCGAGTATATTAACTAGTATTATACAGCGTGTAAGTATCACCGTCGCGAATAACTTACAAAAACATCTTTCTTTGGACACTTATCACAATGAAACCGTAACGAATCCTGAAATAGTGACTATTTCAGGATTCGGTACGGTGTCACCTTGCCTCAGATCATAGAAACATGTCACTTACACCCTGTATATATCAGATGTGTAACTCGGGACCTAATCGCGATAATATTTAAAAGGTACAATATTATATTGTATTAATATAGTTCTAGTTGAACTCCTTAAATAAGCAAAACGATTCTATTCGGAGAGACTTATTATCGGTTAATCGGTGCACTAAATGAGGTTTAAACCTCTTACTATTTAAAAATATAATTGAAGATTGTTTACTGATATCGAAGCGTGTTCGTAATTAGGAATGTTTGTTTTTAAGTTTTGAAAATGATGCCGTATTGCCATAATGTTTGAGTATGGCAACTTTACTGCATAATTTTTACAATCAACAAGGAGACCTGTGCGGAGTAGCACAGGTCTCCTTGTTGATTGTAAAAATGTTGGTAAAATGTTTTGTTGGTAATATAATTCAAAAATATCGCTTTTATTTTTTTTTATAAGTAGATTACCATTCGCTCAATGGTTTGTCCCTGCTCCTTGTTGATTTTTGGTTATGCAGAAAGCTACTTTTGTAGTAAATTGCATCGTTTATCTGAAAATGGAACAATAGCTACCGTGACATTCAGCGGCGAATTTACACATTTGCCGCCGGTAGACTATTAAAATGTTGCTGCCCCTACCGGTCAGTCTATCTAATTCGATACCCCAGGACAGGACATAAAAAATAATGTAGGCCCCAAATTTGCCGCCCCTAAAATCTGCCGCCCTAGGCGTCAGCCTACTGGTAAATCTGCCACTGGTAACAGTACCCGTTGTCCGACATTTGTACCAGTTGTGATCACCAAATCTAAACTGTTTCTGAAAATTATTCTTGTGTTACAATAAAAACTTTCGTGAGTGGTATTCATGTTTATTAGAAACTATACGGTTTTACTCACGTTTGTATTTCGGGGATGCCCGACTAGTTTTGTTTAGAAATACAAACGTGAGTAAAACCGTATAGTTTCTAATAAACAATTATTCTTGTGCCATTTAATGATCCTTTCATTGGGTTCAAAGGCATGTTGAATGTTTACCCCTAAATTCCCTCCAACTCAACCAATTCAAGTGGGCAAAAGTACAAATAAAAGGGCTAGTTCTACCGAGTGTTCTAAGACCCAAAGGAACCGCGTACCTCAATTAAAACTGGAGATGTATAGAAAGAAAGCTATGAAAACATAAGAAATGTACAGGAGGAAATCGCATTTGAGTATAAGTAACTTGAAAATGACAAATCTGTGTCAATACCTTTCATTTAAAAATTAAGCAAATCGGTTGGACAGACCGGCCGAACGGACTCGTAATAGATTTCATAATCTTTTTAAATATATAGATAGAGATTGATGGACATTGAAATCTAAATATAAACATTACAGTCGTAGCTGTAATTACATACAATGGCCAGTATGTTATTCCAAATACTGTAATTGAGATACCAAAGCCGAAATACACTAACATTTAATGTAGTGAATTCATAAATATGGTCAGCCCATGACCGTCACTGTGTGCGATCATCACGGTTCAGGGACATTGCTCTTCCATAGATGTGTGCTTATCAAAACAAAAAATCACATCTCTTTGAGTTGGAGCATTATCCCTGATAGTCTAATGAAAGCTTAATATGGCTGCAATATTCTAAATCCGACATCTAAAGATTTCAATTCTGACATTTGAAATGCATTGCTTCTTGGAATTGTCAAATATTCCAGTGTCCTTCGAAATATGTAACAGAAAAACGTAACCTCTGTAGATTTAATATTTTGGATTAAAAATATTATTAATAGTAGAAATCTATCTTTTTTTCGATTACCTTGAAGGGTCAAGATTACGCTGCAGTGAGATAACTTTTCATTAGAGCTGCCACAACCCATCCAAAACATGTTTCCTCTATTTTTGGAGATTGAAACTAGACAGTAATGTTAACTCTACTTGGGGTTTTTTATAGTTTAGGGCGCAAATGAGCAGACGGGTCACCTGCTGGTAAGTGACAACCACCGCCCATGGACACTTGCAACTCAAGAGTCACAAGTGCGTTGCCGGCCATTGAGGTGGAAGTACGCTCTTTTTCTAGCTTACCTTGTCAGAGGAATAATATGTGAAGAAATACTAATTATAACTGCGTGCACCTAACGTAAATAAGTGACAACCACTTACGGCCACCACATATGTATTTATTTATTTATTACACATTTAATGTGGTGGCGGTAAGTGGTTGTCACTTACTTTATATAATTTTATATTAGTTTAGGTATATATTTTATTACTTACTGAGCAGAGGGAAGCGGCTAGTGGTATGCTTGCCAAGTGGAGTGCTGCTAGCACTGATGTCGCTCTGGGAACTGTGGAGGCTGCTCTTGCCACTACCGGCGGCTGAACCAAGCTCCATACGCATGCGCATATGTCGACTAGAAGAAACATTATAATGTAAATACATATTAATAGATACGGACAAAAGAACTTGCTGTTCTTTAGTGCAACTAAGGGAAAATCTCTATTTAATAATGGGCAATTGGGTATGGCCGTCAGTGGCGGAACAATAGGGTGGCAGAGCGGGCAAAATGATGAAATGAAATGATGATGAAATGGCCCTCAGATTGATGTGGTAACCACTGATGATCGCCGAAAACTGATCTATTCTATCATCGATCTATGTGTGTGTCACCCTACTGGCACCATCCGATGATTTAACCACGGGCCTCAGATGGTATAGTTACGCCACTAATGTCCGTCTAATTTATTATTATTTATTTTAATTATCGTCGTAGAAATTCTACACATTATAATATTATACAAGTGTAAAAAATTGAAGATCATAATATCTAAAAACCTTTTCAGTATAATATGATACCCTAGATTAGACTTAGACCTTTTAGTCAAGAGTCATTAATTTTAAATGTTTTGCTTTATATCATTAACCATTATAACTTGAACTGTTATTGTAAAGGCTTTCTCTTTCTTTTTTTTTTTAGCTGTTAAAAATGGTGAAAATGTTACTCTTCTGTTTAAGATATTAGCCGGTTACAATATGTTTGTTTAGCCAAACGGCAGTTTTCATCAATTTATACGATAATAAAAAATATTGATGTGGCCTTGAGCGCAGTTGATTTTTACGCTCAATTCGGTCGTTACTTTTAATTCATACATATTCAACACAACTTCAATGCGAGATGCGAGCAAACTTCGAATCTCATAGAAGTAGTTGTTAAATTTATAAGTGACAACGTTGAACTTCTAAGGATCATTTCTTTATTATAATTATTAATTAATGTAGAGTTCGTACAATACAGCGCAATAAAAATAAGTGAAATAGGCATGTTAGATCAATCCAGATGATTAGATAATAGATGACCTTGAATCATAAAAGTTTCATCACAACGATCATTACAAAAACGCGTAGTATGTTTTACGCAGAAGGACACTTCAAACGAACAATTTAAGGGACGATAAAACTAGACTTACCTCTTAGGTTTAACATTGGTGTTCGTAGACTTTGAACTTAACATTCTGCTGACGCTACAGGAAGTCTGAGATCTTTGTAAGGAAAAAGAGCAGTCAACTTTTGATTTTATATCCTTAAATGACTTTTTGTAGTCATTCTTTGGGTCTAACAGGTTCTTTTTAGCCAGATTTTCCCTTCTATCGGTCTTTTTTACTATTTTTGGACTACCTTGTACACTGTTGTCAGCATCCGTTTTTCTATTCGCCAACATACTTTTCAACTTACTCGGCACATCACGTTTAGGCATTTTATATTTTTTCAAAGTGAAACTTCTCTTTTCTTCCTTGTTTTTCTCCCCACACTTCATATCTTTAACACTATTCAAGGAGTTTCTCTTACTAGTATTTTTGGGCGTTTCGTCATCATCAATAACAGGAGATATATCTGACTTCTGTTCTTCGGAAGGATCTTGCAGTGGAGAAAAAAAGGCATTCAGATTCCCTGTACTAGCATTTTTCTGACTACATTCAGAACGCGTAGAAGGTGTTGAACCATCGGGAGACATATCATCAATCACGTTGAGGAACACGGGAGACGTTCTATGATTTTCAAAGTCCGTATACACCCCACTTGATTCCATGCAAGAATCTTCGTTTCTATTTACAATGAGAGGAGGGTTGCCATTTACTTTCTTTCCACCATATAGAGCCCCATCAATGACTTGTGCTCTTCGATCACCTCTTTGCATATGGTCGTCTAAGCCATCAGCATCACTTTCCGTAAAAAAGTCTGAATCCGTCATGGGATCTGCTCTTCTAGCCACAGGTACATTTTGCCAGTCCATTTCTATAGCATCTTCACGATGTTCAATGGAATGATCTGCCCCTCTGCTCACTGGTCTCGACATTTCACCATCACCTTGATAACCGTCTAGACTAGTAATACTCGTAATACTTGTAATAAAACTATTTGATACTTTTGACGTTTCCATTGATTTAGGATAGTCATTTTTTCCATCTGAATAAGTTTGCGAATCGTGCAAAGTTGACGCGGAAAATTGAGAATATGTACTTATTTCTCCATTTATTTCTGAGCTGTCTAGCGGTAGATCTTCTGGTGAAGGCGTTTGTTCTATCCTATTTGTGATCAATAAGTTCTCATGCTTACAATCCAATGCTATGTCTAAATTGACAACATTTTCAGCAATAGAGCTAACAGGTTCTAAAATACTGCTGTGAATTGAAGGCATAAACTCCTCATCTATCAAATTCGATGTCAGCTCATCCTTGCCTATTGTATTTTCACGCAAAGACATTGAGTCTAGAGTTCTTGTAGTGGTCGATAAAGGTTCTTCAGAACATAGTGTTTCGTTGTATTTGTTAGTGGGAGAATATGAAAAAAGTGAATCGTGTTCTTCATTTGTTAATATGGTTTCCAAGCTCACAATTGGAGCTAACTGCCCTCCGAAATTGCACATTTTATTATCTATGCCTATACTATCAAATCCATCGTTCTGTATAGTCGATGCTGCAGAATTACTTTCAGTCTTATCGGTTGACGGGGTATCACCATTATCTGGAGATATTTTACTTTCGTTAGCATCACAAAAAATTGGTAGACCCTCTACTGTAGGAGAAAATGCGTTTTCTAAATAGCATATGTCGTCCATTTGATCAGGTGTCAAAATACCTAAACTATCATCCAATGAATTCTCTTCATTAGTCCTGCTCAGTGAGTTATCATTGGGACTTAAGTTTGAATCAAACAACCGTGTGTGCACTTGATGCGACTTTAATTGAAGACATAAATCAGATCTGGAATGTGTATTAAATACCGTTTTCGTAGGGCAATTTAGTTCATTTTCACAGGAGTATTCATATTCTCGGATAGCCTTATCGTCGAAATTTAATAAATTCGGTAATCGGTCTGCGCTCTTATTGCTCGACATAAGATTTTTCTTAAACTTCAATGAATTTGCATCGCTAATGATCTCAGATTTTGGTCTATTCCATATCTTTACTTCTATACTCTCATTGTACGATGTAGATGCATCGGATTGTAAATCAAACAACAAGCTATACGGTCCAGATTCATCCTCATCTTTCTTATCTACAAGTTGTTGTGTTATATCATTTAGTAGTCCCTTTGTTCTTTTATCTACATTGCAATCTTGCTTTTTTTTAGTTATTTGATTTAATTTCTCGCGTAAATCTAATATTCGTGGGTTTTGCTCAATTACCTTTTCTAAGTTTAAACTCATTTTAGGTATGAATGATGCGTAAGTTTTGGAAAAAACTCCTTCTTTAACGTCGTTTTTAGTTTTTGTGTCGGCGTTGTGGACTTTGTTTGTGAGATCTGTACTTCTTGTTAGATCATAGGAGCTGATGGTATCCACATTTTTGACTTTTGAGGCGGTGTACATCCCTCGCAGTTCTAATGTTCTTAACTTGGCATTCTTATCGACAGGGATCTGAAAAGAACAAAAAACCAATTTTCAAAAAACAAAGTTCGGAATGCGGATTAAAACGTAACTTGGTAATAAGGTATCTTTAATGCGATTAAGACTTCATACAGCGTCGAACGTTTCATAAATACTAATTGGTTTGCGTCTGCCTACAGCTTTAGAGCTGAATCTGTATGCGCTCGCTATTGTCTGCTCATCACGGTTCAGAGGATAGTCACGCATGGTGCTTTCCATGCTCAATACACGTACTGTCGCTGCAGACACGTGCAGGAATATTGCGTTGCAATGAATTGTTTCCTTCGCTACATTAAGGTCACTTTATACATTACGCTTCTCTGTTTCACAAATTAACGAATATTAACTAGTTACCTCAAAAACGTTGGTTAAGTAATGCATTGTTAGTATGTCTGTTAGAAAGAAGAAAGAGGTCGTTGACTAGAAACATCATTTATCATCAAACAATCGAGTGCAAAAACGTCTGATTCTACTAGATGTTATTGGAGCGCAAAGTCACGAATGAACACAATAATACCGAGAATCTTTGACACCGGTCTACATCACTATGAGTATAGATGCAACAGACGCAGAGCTGACGTATCTATTGCTATCGATTCTGTACGACATGATGGCTTATTATAATTAAATGGAACGATAACAATGTATAAATAAATGATTTTTTTTAATCCCACTAATATTATAAATGTGAAAGTTTGAAACCACTGAACCTAATGCGATGAAACTTGGTATGTAGATAACTGGAGATCTGGATTAACGCATAGGCTACTTTTTATTCCGATATTCGCACGGCATCGAGACTTACGCGGGTGAAACCGCGGGACGCAGCTAGTATATAATCTACTACAATACATCCATACATCCTCACAAACTTTCACGTTTATAATATTAGAAGGATTTAATACAATTAAGCTGGCAAACAAGCACAAGGCATGATAATAAGTTGTTACCGACGCGTTTAACCATTCGCAACATCAGTGTTGTTAGCCGTACATTACCGACCCTATCTGTCACGGAGCTCTGCCGACCCTACTGACTAGTTAAAAAGCATCAAGTATGTTGTTTACACTACCATACTATATACACATGTACCTACATACTGTTGGAACTGCGCCCCGCTTGCAACCTTCATGGATTGACGAATAAATACTATTTGGTCGCGCGAAAGTCTGCTGGCGACTTCATGCTCTTAATTCGTATTTGAATTAATCTGGTAAATGGAACAATGAAGAAACAAGAGGACTCCAGTTTGAGATGCCTGCGTGCGTGGTAGCCTGCGCTGTCACGCGGAGCTTCAAGATATATTGAATATTTGAAAGTGTTGTTACAAGTTATCTGATTATTTGTCTTTATTGTATTTTAAAGGTTTCAGTAAAAAACCTAGAAATAGATCTATTTTTCTTGGTACCTGCTCTAGCAAAGAGCTATTACACTACCTACCTACATATAATTTGGTTTGTGGTTTACCATGTGTTGCAGTTCTTGCATTACATTGTAGTGGCGTAATTGGTTCTTCATATAATATGTGAGAAAGAAAATTCGGGCCTCTAAAACTGTTCAATAGTTGATTAGTTATGAGAATGAATGAAATTAACATGAATGAATTTATAAATTGAACGATTCTATACAACCACGTACAAGTAAAGATAATAAAACACATCCTTAAAATACTCTTACAAAAAATAAAATATGTATCATCGTTTTAATAAATTATTAGGTAGGTATTACAAGTGAAGTGCATTGCTACAAAATATTGCCTAACAAAGGAATTGGGTTTTCGCAACACGCTCTTGTTATTATGATCGACTAATTATTATTATCCGTTATTTGTACTTCACTACACGTTGTGTTAAATAATAAATTCGTTAAATAAAATATTAAATTACGAACTTAAATTGATTTTGTATATACCCCATAGATTAACAAAGTCATGTGAAAAGCAAAACCGCATGTTTTATTACTTAAGTTTGATAACCTTTCAATGCGTTCGTCACTAGTACTAATCTAATAGATAATTAATTATCGCACAATTACGTCCCCTTTTGATACAAATATCTTGATAATAAAATAACTTAATAACAATTCACATATTACGACAGCAACCAAAACAAACAGCTGAAGCTAACTCTTAATCATAGAAAATTCTACCTAATTTTGACATTTTATAGAGTAACAAAAAAAGTAAGCAATTGTAACATTTATTGTTTTAAAATTACGAAATTTGTAGTTGAAAATAAAATAGTTTCAATATTAGTCTTAAAACTATTCTCTATAGTCTATACTAAAATAAAAATAAATAATAAACGTGAAGATTGAAAAAGAACAGACTCTTTTAATTGAAATTGTTAATCTCTCGAACTAGCTGCCGGAATTGAAAAAATCATATTTATTTTCTTTATTGTACACAAAAACAACATATCATATATATTATATAGGAATAAATATTACATGTACAAAGGCGAGCTTAACTCATACTTGAGTTTCTTCCAGCAAACTTGGGAGTGAAGAGAGGATAGTAAAGAAAAAACTAAAGAAAAGTGTGTACTAATGTACATACTTTTCTCTAGTTTTTGAGGGAGAGAGGTTTAGAGATTTGCTTTTGTGCTTTGGACATTAGGAGCGGAGCAGTGACAATGCGGGTGAAAGATTTGTTTGTTAGTAGTCGATAAACTCTGGAACTGCTGCTGCTGCTTCATCCAGAAAATTTTCTATATTTTAGTAATAGGTAAACGTGGGTAAAGCTACGGACACAGCTAGTATTCTATATTTCCAGTTGAAATGGTTAACTTGTTCATTAGTATCGCGTGTTATACAGAAGACTCATGAACATTAATTTCACACTATCTGTAATAGGTTCATTCTGCAATGTGCTTTATCTTTTGACCGGTTCACTGAATCAACATTAACGCCTCAAAGATTAGATACAGATATTACTATGTTTGTATATTCACTACATATTGCACAACCAATATATTCACGATTGAAATCGATTGATTAAATGCCTAATAAATAAAACATTATGCATATGGCATCTATGTGCATTCAATGCCAATATTATCGATGTAATTTCCTTATTTATAGTTCGCTGGAAATTCCTTTAAATTTAATACTACTAGCGGTTTATTTGATATAGGCCTCGATTATGTATGTAAGTTAACACCTACTGAAGACCGCGATTAAATAGCACACCAGTACTACCACATGAGTATAAAGGGTGCTAGTGAAACGCTCTCGAAAACGACGATAGTACTAATGGTACCTTTGATGATGGGTTAGAAAAAAAATGGATACCGATGAAAAAAAAATTTTTAGCATTTTTCATGCTCCATCATATTAGTACAGGTAAATGAAACGATAATTTCATAAAAACATAAATAAAAAGCAGCTGATGCTCGGGTCAACGTACGCACGGTCGCCGAACCACTGTAAAAAGATAGTTTTATATAGATGGGTACCATGAGTACTATCGTGTCTTCGTTTTCGGGAGCGTTTCACTAACACCCTGTATAAAGTATTTTTTGTGGTACAGTGTCTGCTACCAGCTTTAAGACCACTCTAATTTAAAACATGTAATCCTTTAGAATATCTACAGAATAATTAGTAGGTACATAATAAGTAAAGTATTTTAGTAACACGTGGTTTTGCGAACAGTAGAACTAACTCCTAATATGTGGGGTATCTCGAGTTTACTGCAAAATTTTCCACTCGCAACCATCCCTCCTATTCAACAAGGGGGGAGGTGAGGATTTATGTTATCGTAGATATTAATTACCTGCCATAAAACGGTTTACAATAGTGCCATTTTCATACAAGATTTCACATCAGATATAATAACGGCCGCATGAGAACTATTCTTCTTCGGTTTTTAAAGTAATATCCAAATGCTTCGAATTAAATTTTTACTAATTCATTCCTAAACAACGTGTATGAATGCACGTGGATTTATTATCGGATCATTACTGGGCCATTAGGGTTACACGTGTATATATTTTAAGATATAAGACATGTAACACAGGTAGTAAATTAGCGCAGTTGTTTTTTCATCAAACCATGAAATGATTACTGGTGACGTCATTTAGCAAAATAGTCCAAGGGTAAGCAAAAGAAGCAAAGGGCGACAGATCAAACGATGAGAAGACGAAATTTACAAAGTTGCTTACCCTTACAAAGACAAACTGGAAAGCTTTAGACGAGGTCTTTGCCGAAAGACAAGCTGTAGAAGACGATGAACCATTAGCCGAAAGCATAAGTTTAAATTAATTAAAACACGTGTAGAAATCAAATTACAGCAATAACGACTTTTATTAAAAAATACATAGCACTGTAGAAACTTTGTTAATCAATCTTCCTTCAATCATTGCAAAAAATCTGTAGTCTTGTTTACGTATTCCAGTAATTAAATTGATAATAAATGATTTTTTCCCCTGACTACTTTACATACAGATTAAAGAAAAAGAAACAATACAATCACTATAAGCGATGTCTCATTCCGTATGGAAATGAGACAGTGAGACATGAACCACTACTTGACTTGCACCATCCACACATTTTCAGAAAATAGCTTGGCCAACAAATGTCTAGAATCCTGATAACTTAAAAAAATTTCACATTATTTTTAATGATGCGAAAGTTTTCTTTATGTTTGTTTCACAATTCTGTATTTCTGATCGTGTTAAACAATATGCTGTTTAATCCCCAAAGCGCAATTTAAAAGTACAATGTCCGTACAAACTTTATAATTATAGACAATGGAGAAATAATGGCCCTGAGTTTCTTGCTAATATTCTTCACACGGTCTTTACTTTTTTGTGTGTCATCTTGTTAAGGATGGGTATGCTGAAAATGGACTTTCTTTAAAACACTGAGATCCGTGGTTTTATTAAAAATAATCTTTATTTTAAAAAAATTAAATATTACACGGAATACACATACTGACATTTACAAAAGGCGCCATTACAGCTAAAAGTAATTTTTACAGGCAAGCGATAAATAAAAACCGGACGTGCGAGTCTGACTGGCGCACCGAGGGTTCCGTAAGAAAACAAATGTTGTATATAGATATTAAGTCCCTCTCGGAAACCAATTCTCAAAGATTTTTGCCAGTCGTTTTCGAAAGACAAACTTAACTTTGCTGTTCTATAAATACTCTCCCACAATTTACGACAAACTTCCAACCGATCACCGATCACCCTTTCCAACCGCAAAGTATAAGTTTGCAATTACAAAAACTTTTTTATTTGATATAACAACAAATTAACGTCTTTCGGATTTTTTCTTTACTTGTGCTGTCAGACCTTGCTTCTTACCAAATTTCATGATTCTAGATCAATGGGAAGTACCCTATAGGTTTTGATTTACCTGTGAATTGAAATTTGGTCAAATCTAAGGCTTAGATGCCCGTATCTTTTGATTGCGTTGACTTAGAAGCTTGATTTTTTTACAGCTTTAAGGGACCGCAGACATTTGTATTTGTTATTTCAACTTGATGTGTCAACGGGTTCCTAAGAAAAATGATATTGACAGACAGACAGACAGATAGATAGACGGACAACAAAGTGATCTTATAAGGGGTCCTTTTTTCCTTTTGAGGAACGGAACCCTAAAAATGAGTGCAGAAAAGTATCACGAGGTAATTTAAATAATGTAAAACAGAAATGTTATAGACGTGTGTAGATACAGAAAAGTATACGGAGTAGTTTCATACAGGCTTTACTTAGTGCAATGCTTTAAGTCTGCAGTAAATGTGAATGCATAAGTGTGTAAATTGTATTACACACATTGTGGCTTAAATGAAAAACAATTCTGATTTCGATATTGTATTCTGTCTCGTTCACCTTTCATTGCCACTAGTTGTAAATGACTATTAATGTGCTGGTTTTAAATCGTTATATATGTATATGTAGTATGTAGTGAATAAAATTATTGAATGTTATATATTTATTATTGCACCTATAATAAAATTATTGCGTTGCATATGGACAGAAGCAATGGACTTATAGTAATTAGTAAGTTAGGACTGTTTTAAATTGACAGTTTTTATCGGCTGTTCCCATCGCAGAATATCTATCTATACACTATAAAATGATGTACAAATAACAGACAACTCAATGCTTAGCCAAACAGACCGACACAGACTTAGATGGCGACTGGTTACTTCTATTTTAAAGGCAGAAAAATCTGCGCCCGAAACCTGATTAGTTCTTGTTTGAGTTGATGCGATTATACTACAATATATTTCCTCACGTTCCTCATAAGGCATCTATCCTATACTACAGGCATCTATCCTTCTCAGCATTTTCGGGGTGGGGCATCTATCCATATAGGTGCTTACCTCTTAGCTGCTTATCTATCCTCAAAAAAAGAGGTTAGGAAAAACTCAATCTCTCGTTATCAGTTATTGTTAGATCAATCAAAACAAGTTTTAATTTAACCTAATACATTATAACATTACAGTAGCTATATTCATAAGATTTATTCATGGTGTATTAAAAAAATTTAAACTAGGAGGCATTTTAAAATAGTGGGGCATCCCGGTTTTAGCCTAGTTGTAAAAGTTTTTAAATTTTTGCGACTTGTACCTATACATATTAAATGTGTAAATCGGGACGGAATTGTACCGATTGTTACCGATCCGATCGGCTGAAACGCCGGGACACCAAAACCAAACCAAGGGGTACCTCATAATTTTCATGACTTATTCGCGATAATATTTGCGAATAAGTGGTGGAAAACATGGCGATAATGTATTTAATTCATGTAAAGCGAATACAATTCTAAGCAACGCATTCCAGTGTTCTTTCAAAAAGAAACTCATAAATCACAACAGTGCTGCGATCGCTAGACGATTTATAAATACGTCTACTATTACTGGCTAAAGTCTAGCCATATTTAAGTATTCATTGTTATCATTTGAGTAAGATTGTGCTGTGTCACAGACCACGCATTCAATATCAGAACTCAATGACTTTTATCGTACACTTGTTAATATAATATACACATCGAAGCACGATAAACATGGCGCCATGTCTATTGCAGGTTTTGAAGATAACTATCATATAAGCTCTAAACGTATACAAATATATTATTTACAAACCAAAAATAATTAGATTAAATTTTTAGACACACTGAAACCCGACGAGTGAAGTGATAAAAATCTTATTTATACGACAACCTTCTGAATGGTTGTCTTCAGAGCAAAAAAGCTTAGTGATTCGTCAACTGACAATAAGCAAATACTTTTGAAAGATGATAGAAGTAACTAGATATCTAATTATAGGATTACACTTAGGTTCCGCTAAACCTGACCTTCTTAGCTTCATAAGCCGATAAGCCATATGTCCACGTATGTGTAGCCGTATGTGATGCCGAATAAATGAAGAATATACAAAATTTACCAAACAGGTGCCGGCCCCCAGAAACAAAGATAATGGCGTGAAGAACTAACTGCTAAGTAACAATGCCGACTAAAGACAAGGACGCAGAAACAAATACAATTAAGTCAATTACGAGGTCGATTGACCTATAACCTATACATAAAATCGATGCGAATGAAATCAATAACTTTTGTTTAGAACGGTTCCTGTTAATATTTCTTCAGTAAGAAATGCTTTGTGTGGGTGAATGGCAGCACATTTACTTAAAACATCACTAAAATAATATGTCCGCTATTTAATAATTCATATCTTATTTCTTAATTCTACGTGGATTATAACGTTTTATTTGTAGGTACTACTTATGATGGACAAATTGGATAGTAATATTTGAAGGTATGAAGCTTGTAGGAGTGCAAAAAACTGTGGCTTAGTAAAATTTTAGGTCAAGCACGAATCGTCCGTTAAAATAATAATTTGCAATTTTAAAAATTATAAATTGGTCACGAATTTCGTCAATCACTACTATATAACCCCTTTAAGTTTATGATGTAGTTTTAAAACACAATATAAATAAGAGTGATGAGGAAGAAATGTTGTAGTGAACTCCTCTTTAAAAAAATGTAACAGTAGCATGCAAAATATACTGCTCCTAGGCCTAGCAGCAGTGTAGTGCTCCTTGCACTCTTAGTGCATCTACCCATATATTATATGTCATAATAATAATAACTGACACATCTCACACACGGCCGTCTGATCTCAAACTAGGCAGAGCCTGTACTACAGTAACCAGACTGCTGATAAACATACTTATATATTTCTAAACACATACATATTGTAGACAAATTACACCCAGGCACATAACACATGGTTATGCTCATCACACAATTATTTGTGCTTGTTTGGCTGGGAATCGAATCTGGTTAAACAGTCAGGATCTATAACCACTAGAACAACAGGCCAGTCATTAGGTAGGTAGGTTTTAGCCCATTCCACCTTAGTCCCTAGTTGAAATCTCTTACAATACTAATAACAACTTGTAACTTCTAATCCTTACTAGTCCTTACTAATATTATAAATGCGTAAGTAACTCTGTCTGTCTGTCTGTCAGTCGCCCTTTCACGCCAAAACTACTGAACCGATTTAAATGAAATTTGGTACACAGATAGTTTAGAGCCTGAGAAAAGACATAGGCTACTTTTTAATGCGAAAAAAGGGGTGTAAGGGGTTGAAAGGTGGGGATGAAAAGTTGTATGGAAGTATCGTCATATTTAGAGCTAGAAGTTTGAAACTTATTCTTTAGGCTGTTGATTCGATATAAATACACTATTCCACGCGCACGAAGTCGCGGGCACAGCTAGTTGAATATAAATATGTTAGTAGTAATAAACACATATGCCACGTTCATTTATATTCTGTTCTCGGACGACATGTAATATTATTACATGGCACAACCGCCACACACAAAATATAGATAATTACTTTTAAAAAGATGTCGAAACGACTTCACGTATGTCCTCACCTTATCTTATTCCGGTTAATCTACTCAACTCTTCAACTCAGTTTAAAATGACGACGCGTTTTAGCTAGCAAAAGGTAAAAATTTATTCATAAATGTTTTATAAATATGATCTTTTATAATCTTCAGAAGCAGCAGCTACGTAAGGGAAAAACTGGCCGTCTAATTCAGTCCACATTACATTTACTTAGCTACGTACTATGACCTTACTAGATGATCTAATAACAGCGGATACTGCTAATGCATCTAATTGAATCTCTAACAATTTACCTGACGCTGCTACCAGAAAAAATATAGTAAACTATATGTATGATGACGAAGACATTTGTGAGTGGAGATAATGTAAACGATTTTTAAATAATGAACAATCAACAAAAATATTTATATGATTAATCTATGATGCACTTCAAACATTCAAGACACAATGAGCTAATTGCGACGTGAACAAAGTCAAACAGAAAATAATTGCAGTTATTTGCAGAAAAAAGGGAGTTTTATATCATGCCAATAGACCTTAACTTCCAATGTAGGAACAATAAGTATTAACAACATAGAACTAACGCGTTGACGTCGAAATGTTACTAACTCAAATAACGAAAAAGTTGAAGATACACAATAATAATAGGTATATACCTAGCTCCTTGAATATTTCAAGGAGCTGTTAATCTCAAATTATCAGCTCCAATTTGTTTAATACTACCTTCACTACATATTATAAAACAAAGTCACCTCGTCTGTCTGTATGTCTGTCTGTCTGTTCCCGATAAACTCAATAACTACCCAATGGATTCTCGAAGGTTTAGGTGTATAATTAATTAAGATATTGTGTAAAATGGCTGAAATATGACGATGATGGATGAAGATGTCGGAAAAAATCAATATAATTTATGCTTTGCTACCCGTGCGAAGCCGGGGCGGGTTGCTAGTAATTAAGTAGAGTAAGAGTTAGATTAAGTAAAGTAGATAAAGAGAAAAGTCAAACTCGTTTTGGAGCATGTGATGCTGAGAGAACTTGCGTGATTAATATAACCTAATGATGAAGAAACAATTAACAACAGGCCGGCAACGCACTTGTGACTCTTGAGTTGCAGGTGTCCATGGGCGACGGTAGTCACTTACCATCAGGTGACCCGTCTGCTCGTTTGCCCCCTACAATATAAAAAAAAAACAATTTGCTAAATTTGATTCATGTAATACGTTCTTTATACACATTGTTCGTAATTAAAAATTAAACAGTTTCATTTCGTGAAACTTATTTTTCGAGATAGTGAACAAAATGCTACTTTCAACTTTCATGTGGTGACTAAGTAATTTTCGTTTCAATAAATTACTTTTCCATCTGTTGCAAATGTTAAGACTGCAGTTTCTACTAAAATACAGACTAGGTATACGAAATAGGTTATGTAAAGATAAATTGCACATAAATAAAGAAGGCGATGAAAGAAACAAAAACTAGGTATGTGTAGTAGTTATGTACTTACTAATATTTTTTCAAAGGGCCAATATACTTGCTATTTTAGCTTATTTTCCCGCAAAAAGTATACATATTCTATTTGCATTCTTGTGGTTCTGAGGTCGAATGTCACTATGTCCATATAGATATCATTCAAGCAGGCATGTATAGGAATACTTATATTCTCACATACTTTTATAAAACAATTGACACATTACATTGATACATTACATCGTTTGCTTTACATTAAATCTGAAGAGCGTCGATGACTTTTGACAGTTATTTTGTAGTTTTTACAGTTCCGTACGTCCGAATGAAAAAAACGATTATTAATCTTGAAAATATAAAAATACACTTACATTGAGCTTTTTAAAGGTAAATTATTTTAAAGTTTATTTGATAGTTATTTAGGAAAATGGATAAAAACTTCTTTGGATAAAGTAGTGTACTACTCGTTCGATTTAATACGTTCCCATACATACTTTTTTTAGTTAACACAAACAAATTTATTTCAAATTAAAACAAACATGGTAGATACATATTCATCATACCTACGGAACCCTCTCAATGCAAGTTCACCTCGCACTTGGCCCGGTTTTTAACTGACTTCAAAAAAGGAGGAGGTTCTCAATTCAACTGTATGTTTTTTTTTTTATGTTTGTTTCCTCAGAACTTTCGACTGGGTGAACCGATTTTAATGATTCTTTGTTTATTTGAAAGCTGGTGCTTCCCGTGTGGTCCCATTTTAATTTGGTCCAGTTCTGACAATGGCATCCATAAGAAAACCATATATGTATAAGTCTTTTATGGCATAGTTTTTTTTTGTTGAAGTCGGTTTATTTTTTAAAGAATTATTATAAATTTTATTCACTTAAGTTACAAAATTCGGATCATATGCCTATGTTCAAATTAATTAAACAAAATACAGCTTTCTTTTTTATGAATGTAAGGCACCACTTTAACTTGTTTTATTGGTAGCACTGTAAATTAAATTTATGTTTGTAAAAATTTACGGGAGAAATTAGTGATAAAAAAAAACAGTTATTAATGGTAAATTGTCAAAAAAATTAGTGTAAGTTTGAAAGTGATAGAGAGCTAAGAGCAAATAAGTGGACGCGGCGGTGGCGATTATTTGGTCGATGCTTCTCGTGGCAACAGTGGACAGTAATAATGAGAATCCTACAACTGGATTATAAAAACATATCACACGTTTCTTTCCTTAAAACTACAAATAAAACCCTATGTAGGTATTGTATTCCCCGTATATTTCTTCAATTAAGTCTGCTAAAATTAATATGCTAATAGATTTTTAGAGATGTTTTAACATTGCAATATTATTTTAAATATTCAAGTATATTCAGGTGGGAGAGACATGCTTCGGCACGTATGGGTAGGCTTGACCGAAATGATACCATGGCCTCACAGATAACCGTCAGTGAAGCAATGCTTTGTATTTCACCGAGTGAGTGAAGTTATCGCAGGCCCTTTCCTCTCCCCCTCTCATCCCTTCTTCCCCCCTTTAATCTTGCGGCAAAGCACTTGTGACTCTTGAGAGACTTGAGTTGCAGGTGCCCATGGGCGGCGGTAGTCACTTACCATCAGGTAACCCGTCGAATTGTTTGCCCCCTATCCCATAAAAAGAACCTTCTTCTGCCTTCTGTCTGGCCTTAATAATAATTTAAGAAGAAGCGTTAACATATTTAAAAAAAAAGTAATATTTACTCCTAGTGAACATCCACAGGTAAAACCGCAGAGTTCGTAACCACATACAACGGCAGGCTATACACACACACGCAGGATTAAATAACTTAGTTTTAGTCAAAAATTCAATTGTGTATAGTTTAGTTAACAAAACAATGGGAGAGGCCCGTCTTCATGTGACACTACTGAGGAATCGCACAAACATAATTCTTTAAAAAAAAAACCGACTTTAACAAAAAAATAACTATTCCATAAAAGACTTATATATGGTTTTCTCATGGATGCCAATGTCAGAACTGGACCACACGGGAAGCACCAGCTTTCAAATAAAAAAATAATCATCAAAATCGGTTCACCTAGTCGAAAGTTCTGAAGTAACAAACATAAAAAAAAAACATACCGTCGAATTGAGAACCTCCTCCTTTTTTGAAGTCGGTTAAAAAAATCATTTACATCAACAATATAAGTAACATACATATACACACATAATCACATAAAACCTAAAAAAAAAATCGATTAGGATCGCTAAAAACGAGCTCTGGGATCTAGAGGTCAACGTCTCATAATTAGTCTGGTGCCTAGCCTAGTCATTTAAATTTTTTAAATTTTTTTTCTCTAAACTGATAGTAAGATAATGTATATTCTACATGCCATCACTCGTGGTAGCACTATATAAAATAGTCTTATTTTATGTCTAGAACTCTAGACACAGGCATAAAATAAAAGTAGAAATTGAGCAACACATTCATGTGCATCTTTCGTGAGAATGTTCAATTAGTATACGAATAATAAAAACTTTTCATCCGTTAGAATCGGAGGTATTCAGAATTTAAGATCGTGCGAAAAGTATTTTGTAATTGCAACAATGGCTATTCTCAGGAATACAAAACACATCTCTACCTAGTTCGTATCTAGGTATCTTAGTTATTAAAAACTTGCAACACCTTTCCTAACGAACATACATACGTTTTTAAAAGACGAAAAATTTGTAACAAGCACTGAAGAATTCTATTGTACATGAAAATCTATACTAATATTATAAAGAGGAAAGATTTGTATTTTTGAATTTTTGTATTTTTGTATCTAACGAATAAACGTAAAAACTAATGGACCAATTTCAAAAATTCTTTTGCCGTTAGAAAGCTACATTATCACTGAGTAACATAGGCTATATTTATTACTAGAAAAAATAGAGATCCTTAGAAATCCCTAATAAAACCAACCCAAGGTGTAAAAAAATTAGCCATAAAATGTCTTTCATCGCATGCGCTGCGGAAAGTATTGATGATAGAACAAAAAAATGTTCTACAATATTATAGAACATACCTACAAAAAACTTCGCGAGACCATATGTGAAACTATTGTAGTTATGCCACTATAACTACTTTTTTAAATTGTAAAAGTTGATAGGAATGCCGATCAAAATCAGACCATGTTATCCATACCTTTGTATTAATTCTTATCCAAATAAATTATTTCAAATTTAAGACTGTTTCAATACCTGTTGATTACTTTTTGAATTATTGAAATCGGACATTCCATTCAAAAGATATTACGAAATTGAAAATAAGTAATAGCCACTTTAGCAATTTCTCACAAATAATACTTAAATTAGGGAACGGAAAATTACCCACTCCAATTACAAACAGTTCCTAAGTATTGTTGGATAATGAATAGGCTCAAACTTCACAGTCTAGAAATTCTTATAGACACAATCACAATCTATCCCGACATCGAAAATCTTACAGAAACAAATTTCCATTGGCTCTGTTCGAGAGCGATTTTGTCACCAAGAAACGACTCAGTAAATGAGACAAACAATATGGTTATGGAAAATGTACCCAGTGATTTTAAATGTTACAAATCTGTTGACACCGTGTGCAACATCGAAGATACAGTGCACCCACAACAATTTTTAAATTCCCTCAATCATACCAGCTTGCCACCCCACGAACTAAACTTAAAAGTAAGTGCTACCAGTATATGTAATGGACGTAATGGTACAAGACTTTTGATAAAGGAATTAAGAAACAATGTGATTGTAACAACTATCATCACGGGCCCCGCGGCCGATCAGCTCGCTCACATTCCGCGGATCCCGATGATACCGACGGATTTACCTATATCTTTTAAAAGGTTACAGTTTCCAGTAAAGATATCGTTTGCCCTTACAATAAGTAAATCCCAGGGACAAACTTTCTCGATGGTTGGCATCGACCTAAGGAAAGAGTGCTTTTCTAAACGTTAAAAAAAATTTTTTTTTTTAATATTTTAAAGAAAATTATAATTATGTGTTTACGGGAATTAACGCGATCACGAAAAAGTATTACATACCTCTGAATTGCCTGGCGTTTCGACCAGGTTGCACTGGCTGTAGTCACAGGCTGACTGGCTGTGAAGAACCGACAGATTAGCAAATCAGCGATTACAGAACATGCACTCGAAGTGAGTACCAATCACTGGATTGAGTTTCCACGGAACGTCACTTTTACTTAAGAGTTGTACGTGAAGCGATAATCCAGTGATAAAAAACATGCCAACTCGCTTTTATACGCAGTCGGGTGAATAACAGAACAGGGGCACATTGGTTTGCTTACAGAATAGGGACACTGTTAGTATAGTACGTGACGGTACATGGCGAAACGAAAATATTAACAATATCGAAAATGTGCGGATGGATGAAGAACCTTCTACCTCACGATCCCGACGACGGAGGGCGTGCACCGCTGAGCCAGCCAGCCTGTGACCACGGCCAGTCCAACCTGGTCGAAATGTCAGGCAATTCAGAGGTATGTAATGCCTTTTCGTGATCGCGTTAATTCCCGTAAACACATAATTATATCATGGAACGCGAAAGTTTATAAGTTCAATGGAAATTAGTTTAAAAGTTGAAGTCTTTGTTTTTAATTTTGAAAATGTAGACAAATTGAGTCATGTACGTTTTAATTAGCATAAATTATAAGTAAAATTATCTTTATTTATCCTAAAATGTTAAAAAAATGGCCACCCGTGCGAAGCCGGGACGGGTCGCTAGTATGTTATAAAAGTGTAGTTTTATCGTCATTTTGATAACCCCACTTCCTGAGGCTTTCAAAAAGAAAGTTAGAAATTTCTAAAGTTACAAAATTTATACTATTATACTATGCACACACGACACAATCATACACTTGTCTGGTTTTAGATCCTATAGTACATTATAATTAGCAGGCTTTTTTTTGACGTGACAACGTCTTATAAATTGGTTTGCCGGGTGACACTTCAAGAAACTGCGTTACGCTCCGCTCACGTTATGCGCTCACAATGAGAGCGAGTGAGAGGCACGCGTCCCTTCCACTCGGGCATGGTTTTTCATCCTTCTTCCTACTATACGAATGAATATTCACATTAAAATTATTTTACCACTCAAAGTCGTTGTCACGTAAAACTTTCGCCCGTATACCGACTTTACAGGCAACCAATTTTTTTTTTACTGTGTCCTTATACTCTACGCTATTTTATGTAACTGCGACATTGATACGCACTATCTTTTATTTTAGACTGAAGAATTTATTTTTCTCAAATTTATATCATGAGTAAATTATATTATATACATTTGGTAATATCTCAAACTGTTGAACCTGGTGTTATAATCCTGAGGCAGTGAGTAGGGTATATTAAAAGAACCTAGGAGAGGGTAAAACGGGTCACAGGGTAAATAATTACCCCTTAAAAAAACAAATTTAATGTAAAAGAACTAATTTATTCAAAGCATTCTCTCAAACAATTATTTACAGGTGTGGTTTAAACGAATTAGATGTTAAAAATAAGCATCTAGCTATTAATAATAATTTACAAGGACTGGTTTTGGCCTTGCATATTTAAAATTTTATTTGTGATTTTGTGAAACCGAATATGTTACATATTAATAACACGTGCATTAAATACAGAACCAAATTAAGTCACATTGATTAAAAATGTAGTATTAATGTAAATATTTAAATTAGAGTAATTTATATCCATCGCCGATCACAAGATTAGATTAGATTTATCTTCACATATTTTATAGAGTAATAGTAAATTACGTTTTTAAATGCATATTTTTTACGTGGGAGAGCCATGCTTCGGCACGTATGGGCCAGCTCGACTCCGCTCGATACCACGGCCTCACAGAAAACCGGCAGTGAAACAATGCTTGCATTGCTTTTCGCTGCGTGAGTGAGGTTATCGGAGGCCCTAACCCTTCCCTCTCCCCTCTTCCCCCTCTCCTCCACCTCTCCCATCTTCCCGCTCTTCCCTCTTTTCCCCTCTTCCCACCTTGAAGGGCGGCAACGCACTTGTGACTCTTGAGTTACAGGTGCCCATGGGCGGCGGTAGTCGTTTGCCATCAGGTGACCCGTCTGCTCGTTTGCCCCCTATACCATAAAGAAAAAAAGAAAAAATATTAAATCGGTACTTATAAAGTACACCTTTTTGTTTACTTGTTTACCCGACGCGACAGACGTTTAGATCGAATTGCACCGATTGCAGTCACGGTAGCACTGAAACAGAAGGAACTATTCTTCTTTTTCTGTTACTTTCGGTGTAGTCTGTATTCTTTGTATCTCTATTTTAAAAATTTTAATCTTTTTTTTTATCTAAGTGTATAAATAATCTCAAGTAGTATTGCCAAAAAATGTCAGATGGTGTTTTTAAGAACTAACCTAATACTCTTTATTTTAAATCATAAATATTTTTTTATAATTGATAAGAAAGAAAAGTATTCGCTATTCATGCTTGTTGAATATCCATTAAGCCTTCTCTGATAACGTTTGTAAGTTCACGTTCTCAATTAGATTTAGTACATTTAACTCGAAAACTTTATCAACTACATTTTTTTGTAAGTACTAATAAATTAGCAGGATCTTGTAATATTTATTCATCTATTTATTGAGTCTGAAATTTGAGAAGATGTTGTGATCAGTGAGCTTGTTAAAATGAAATAGACTTGTATGGAAAATAAAATTACTTCTATCCTAAAAATTTCGTTGTCTTTACCATGCGAACTCTTGGGTTCAATATTTTTATAAAAATAATCCGTTACTATATTTTTAAATTCGACACGGTTTATGTTTCCCTCAAGGATCGTAGTAACAAGTTATATTACGTTAGGTAACGAATAACGATGAAGAATCAAGCATGCTCTGAGCAACTAAAAGGCCGTATATCCTCTTAGTGGCACTCAGCATGCTTAAAAATATTTTACACTTTTATGTATAATAATAATGATGTATTTGACATTAAAGTTGGTACACATGTGATTACGAATTCCTAGACTCCTACGCTAGTCAAGTACGATTCACACCAAACGGGCCCCGCCGGAGCGCGTCGGACCGGATCTGAACGGATCATTAAGACTTTTGTAAATGAGGTGCACATACTACTAAGGTAGCCCAACAAAATTACTCCATATAGCCTAGAGCATGCAGAATTAAAGTGATAACAATTATCATACAATTATATATAAACTTATTTTACCATGTCTATTTAATCCCAATGGTAATATTCGATCGTTCATAATACCACGACCGAATAGAAGGCAAGTGATAACAATTATATTATCATTTTAAAATAAAAACTGCGGTTTTCTTTCATGTTATAGTCATATATTCCAGTATAATTAAGACTAATGGTAATGTTTTCTATAGAATGCATACGGCTTTTACAAATTAGGCACAATTAGTAGGGTCAGCAGACGACTAACTCCTTAACGACCACTAACTGCTAAAGTTAAATAGAATTAAAATTATAACAATTACTATTTTAGAATAAATGTTGCGGTTTTCTTTCATTCTACAATCATGTCGTACTAAGACTAATGGAAATATTTAATTGATAATTCATAAAGGTCTCATTGAAAAGGTAGGCGCAAACGTGCCAACAAACCAATTGCTTGATGTTGACCACGAAAAATTAAGTTTTCAATTTCACCCACCTATTTTCTCTATATTCGAATATTCGTCAGTAAACGAAAGTGACAACATGCACAAAATATAAAGACGATGAGGTTCATTGTAAAGTCAAACATTATCGTAACAGCTTTAAATGCTTGTCATCATACTCTCACAATTCTTGTTACGTAAATTAGAAATTATTTGAGTTATAACTTGTATTTGTACTAAACGTCATATTTAAAAAAAACTATCCTAGTACAAAAAAGATCGATGGTTTGTTGCTTATTTAAAGTAAACAATAAAATTAGCAAGCCAAGTTGCACAAGGAACATTCCATAAAACGCAAAAAAGAAGTCAACCAGTTTACAAGTGTTAGGAGAGGCATAGAAAATATGTTTTACTGGCTTTAATGAAGGTGGATAAATACTATTATTTTAGTATGTTAACTTTTTTTATAGGGTAATGTAGATACTGTAAGAAACAGTCTCACAACCACTGATAGATACTATGAAAATCACTAACTAACAGTAACTACCAAGTCGTTCGTACCTCTATCCGCACTCAAGTCCACGTTCTGAACTTATTCCTACCCTTTTATAGCCCCACTATTCATTAATATTTATTAATCGACCAATAGCATTGCGGTACCGGTATAACCAGTCAAAATAATGTCTGTTAATTTATTTTTATTAAATAGTGAACTATGTTATCATCTATTATAGTTTGTCCCTATTTTTAATAAAATAAATAAGAGTTTTTAATGTGGCGACAACAATACACAGTTCCATACTTTACAAAATGCTAATACATAAAAAACGGTCATACATAAGCTTCTTCGAATAAACTTTATTTAGATGTTAAATTAAGCTTTTATCTTACATAAGTTAAAGAATGATTACAGAGTGTCTTTTTAAAATGGGCAGACCACCTTAGATGAAACCTAACTGAGAAGTTTGTTTTCATAACACACTTGACTTATGACACCAAAGGTGATCATATTCAAGCTTTTTGACATTCTATTCTTATAGTTTCGTGTTATGAGTTCGTTGCTAAGGAAGTGAAAGGTGACCGTTTGGAAGACTGGCAACAAGAACCCTGCCTGATTTTACTTATGCCAAATATAAGTTATTTTAATTCAAAGTTTGTATTTAGATTACAACAGCTGATGGTGTAATGTTAACTAAAACAGTCGAGCTGGTATTGTCTAATTGCATGCAAGGTTAGTCAAAAAGAGGTACTGGCAGCCGTCACGATTCTAGACCACAAATATAATTTTAATTTCTAGCCTAAAATGTTAAACACTATTATAATAACTTCTGCATAATACTTATATTTTACTGGTACATAATTTCACTATAAGTAAATATAACTAAAATAAAATCGCATTTTATTCGAAATTCGAAACTCAAGCGATAAACACTTTATTTATCAGTCGCAATATGGTTAACTAATTCCATTGCGTGGTATTAATCTTATAACAGCATTTTGCTTTTTTTACTAAAGTCACTGGCAGTACATAAAACCAGTTTTTTTCCTCATACGGAATCAATCGGTGACCATCATTTGCGATTGAAATGTTCGAATGCCTTGGTTGTTACAAGCTACAAGCCTTGTCCTCATAGTGTTGACACTTTGACAGCCCTATGGCTGTCAGTGTTCTGTCAGCGAAATCTATACTATTTTCATGTTTCTTTTCAATACTTTTATATTATACCACCTGTGATTTCGAAATTATGAATGATGAAATCTAGATATCGGTAAAATCCCAACTCTTTGAGGCCTGTCAGACATAATTGAAACATAGACATAAATAATAACTTGACACATTTCACACACGGTCGTCTGATCCCAAACTAGGCAGAGCCTGTGTACTATGGTAACCAGACTGCTGATAAACATACGTATATATTTCTAAATATATACATATTATTGATAAATAGTTATCAATTTAATAATAAATAAAAAAATTATAAAGTAAGTATATGTTATTCACAGTTACCATGAACTTATCTTTATTACTTAACTAAATTCAATGATATAAGGAACTGTTTTACACAATTTACATAGAAACTATTGAGAACAATAAGGATCCGGCTACACCTGATAATTTTTGAATAAACTAAGAATATTTTGTCTAACCAGGATTAAAATGATCTTAAATGTTTTTACTTACCTGTACTGACCCGTAGAAACTCAATACCGTTATGGCATGTGAGGCAATGATTTATACATAATAATATATTGTTTTAGTACCAACGCACATAATTCTTTTCCGCTTTGTACCGATTGCACCATAAGCAATTATTATTGAGTACCTACCACCATAACATATTTTAGGGTCGTAAACCGAGAACATTAACATGGTAAACTCATGATCAAAACTAGAACAATTACCGATAGTATTGGGATTTATTGGTGGTCATTTTTAGTGTCGGATTCCGGATTTCATTCGTGTAAGACTACTAAATAAAATCTATCATACATCTATTTGTTTATAACTTGAAGAAAATCATTTGCAGAAACTAAGTAAATCTACAATTGAGATTATTTCGGTTAACAATCGTCTAAAAATACGATCATTTGTTTGGAATACGAATTATTCTATTGTCAAATAGTAGTGTACAAATTTCCAATAAACGAATTATCTTTGTTCAAGTTTTAAAATTGCACATAATTTGTGTGAGAGACATGTAATTATTATAACACTATTCGATAGAAACAATAATTTATCTATTTCCGCTCATGTACCTACCTCTCGTGACTTTCCATAAACACAAGGCAAACATTATGCCTGCTAGCCTGCAACATAAGTTTGCGGTAAGTCACGACTTGTTCTTATACGAGTATCAGTGAACACGTCGTTATAAATAAGTGTATTAAATTCCCAGACATTTCGAAAACCAAAGTTACCTTCGATGTTAAAACCAGTTTTAAAATTATAAGAAGCCAATACAAGAAAAAATATGTGTGCAAAACTAAGTCTGACTTCATTTTTAGTCGGCAATTTGTCGTATGTAGGTACTACTAAAATTCTTCTTGAGTTCGATACACAGAGTAATGTAAAAAAAGTCATCATGGCGATTATCAAACCTTTCGGACCAGCTTGTGACGCATGTCAAGCTGGACTTTAAAGAATCCTGTTTCTTCGTATTTTTAATATTTCATTTTGTATCTTTTATAAATTTTTTTCTTTGGTTCTCTTTTAAAATGAAGGAAGGTAAATTGAGTATAAGCAATGATGAGCAGGTTATTTGCACAATAGTGTTTCGTATTAACAATAAATAGGTAGTTAACGGAATTCTCAGAACGAATTAAATATTACGAAAACCTAACAAAATAATTCTTCTATACCAAGTTCTGTAAATAAAATTATAATAAACTTATGAAATTGCAAACTTGGCACTAAAGTTAATACCGAAAAATAATATGCAATATTATAATTTACAACCTAGCAAAACTTATTACAACTACCCAGTTCATATAGGCGATGTCACCGTCGCCGTCCCGCCCAGCCGCTGTCTGACCCGTTTGTGTAGAATTCTATTACCGAGCAATTCTAAAACGATGTCGTATCGACTGGCGATATATCAAGGTGCTGAAATGCTTATTGACACCACTACGATGACCGTCCAGCTCCAAATCCAGAAGACGAATCCTATAAACTTGCAGCGTGGAGTTAGGCATGGGGGTGTTATATCCCTCAAACTATTCGACAGTGCGCTTGACACACTCCTCAAGGCACTGGATTGGACTGGACGGGGAATCAATATAAACGGTGAGTACATCTCACACCTTTGGTTTGCAAATGACATCGTCTTAGAAGCACGTGTTGCTGGAGCAGCTGGACGAGATGCTGGACAACCTAAATGGCGCATCTTATCCTATTAATTACATTATTATGTTTTTGTGTAGTGTATTGGAATAATATTCATTTGTAAATGTATGTGTTTAAACGACACTGTTCCACGTTCGAGATAAGCACATGGGATTGGGCATTATGCCTACCTATTTTGCAGCACCCATAAACATTGTCACTGTATTTATTTTATTTTTATTCAATCAGTTTACAGGATCGTCATACTCCCCTAAATGCCAAACTCGCATGATTCAAGGTTAAATGTTCAAAGAGGCGACAGATTCCCTTATGCGTCATGCTTGTTAATGCTTGTCGTGACCGGTAGACCCGTGTCTTGTTCTTATTTACTAATGTGATATATAACCTAAACAATTTAGTTATTACGGTCTTAAAGTTAGTTTTATTTTACTATATTAAGAAAACATCAATAAGTCTTTGTTCACATATGTATAATATTCAGAGTTACCATTCACTACAAGCAGGAGTAAGTTTGTGACTTATTCGATTGTAACATTTTCATT
Source organism: Euplagia quadripunctaria (assembly GCA_963859945.1). Classification (NCBI taxonomy): domain Eukaryota; kingdom Metazoa; phylum Arthropoda; class Insecta; order Lepidoptera; family Erebidae; genus Euplagia; species Euplagia quadripunctaria. The sequence goes on along the minus strand of OY982566.1, from coordinate 12,264,206 downwards.
CACAGCAAATCCTTGTATCCACTCACTCACTTACTGACTAATCACGAAATCTCGGAAAGTACTTGACCTATAATGATGACATTTTTCAGAGAAGTAGTTTATGAGTAGGAGACGTCAGCTAAGATTTGGATTTTGCGATAGGGCCGGATTAAGGAGGTCTAAGGGCTCTCGCAAGTTTATATGAAAGTCCTTGGTTTTAGTAATAAAGCTCTGAAATTTGGCAGAGGGATAGTTTGTGTGTACGCAAAAGTTCTTAGGGTGACTCCATGCTGAATAAAGTGTTGTTCCCGAAGATAGAAAAATAATATTTAGACGGTTGACAAAATCTACATCAACGAGGTCGAAGCCGCGGGCAAAAGTTAGTATTTTATACAATGTGTTATGGAAACGCTCTCGAAAATGAAGACAGACGATGACGTTTCTGAAAAAAAATCGATCCCGAAAAAAATATTTAACGTTGTCATTTATTTTTGTCACAAAAAGTACACATGAGTTTTAATCATTATTAAATAACACACTACCTGCATTTTTTTTCTGCACACGAAGTATTTTAAAAATATAGCATGACTCTCCGAGTATGATGTCATTTTACGATAGCATGACTCTCTGAGAGTCATGCTGTCTTATAATTAATGCTATATTTTTAATCCAATTTATTGTATTAATTTCCTACATACAACATATTTTTTTAGAAATTAGCAACAGTATGTATTACCAGCCAAGTATTTCCGCATTAACGTTCCGCATATTTTTTTGTCGGTTAAAAAATAAAGGAAAGGTCAGCGAAGCTTCACCAAGGACTGTATTCAGTCGATCTAAAACGTGATTAAGATTAGAGGCCAATGTTGGAATTAGTTTAAATACACCTAGCATTATCACAACCTCCCGCTAACAACATAAGGGTTAGACAGAGGTCATGTTATCGACATGAATTATCTATTCTGTATAATAAATAGCTGTTCGTTTGTTTTTGTTTCTTTTAACGCATTAGCCTCAGGTACTACAAGGACGGTTTAGAAATGTATTTATCCTTTCGATATCTCATTCATTATTGAGCAAGGCTTTAGACACTATAACATCGCGATACGATCCAAACGCGTGGACCACACAAAAACTTATGTATGCTACCCCAGCTAGTATAGAAGTATCATTTTATTTTTTGGTTTTGGTCACCAATATAATATTTTTATACTACCTACTTTTAATGTAACATGAACTATTGATACTTTTTTTAAATGAACACAGTAAAAACATAAACATAGTTACTTATTAAATAATCACTCCACGTAATTGTCAACCGGATGAACCTAGGAGACGGCCATTTTTATTATTTTTGCCATACAAGTCTAGTCGTCTAGAGATCACCTGGTGGTGGAACTTCGATCACAAATTAATTTAATTGTTTTGTTATATATCTATAATTGGCCAGTTTAACTAGAACTGTCATTGTCCGTACGATGACTAGGCAAGATTTATACACGGCCCCAGTAGCTTTTTGAAACCGTTTGCACATAATTTTTCAATTTATAACACATTTAGATTAAAAATTGTACCTTTCTGCACATCTTCCACACATACAAACTAGTACCTATTCCAAATATGACATTCCTCCTGCACAATATTTGCTTAAAAAGGGGTAAGTACAAAGAAGTCCCTTCACGTATTAATGTATAATAACTTATAATAATAATGATGATGGTGACAAAGATAGCTCTCAGACCATATGATCCAAACGTAACCATACAGAAAATAACCTCATCCGTATTGGATTTCTTTCCTACTTTCGATGGACTTGTTCCAATTTGGAACAAGTACCTAAATCGAAAGTAGGAAAGAAAATGTTTAATGACAACTTTGCTCTCACACTATTACAAAAATATGTCTATGAATAGAACAATAATGATCGATACGAAAAGTTCAATTTGATAATGAAGATCCGACGCGACGTTAGCGGAACTGCAACAACTTATAATAAAAAGCGACGTATAACATGTTTTTAAGTAATTAAATAGTATAATATATATTTATATACATTTATCGCTATATACATTTATCGGTACAGATAAATGTATATATACATTTATCGGTATTTATATTCGTTGCGAACAACTAGAATTCTTATAAAGATGGTAACCTCAAAACATAACAGAAACAGAATGCGGTCAAGTTTTATATCTCAAAAATACTCGTCTTTAGTTTTGCTATCGTGTATTTACGTACAATTGTGCTAATTTCACGTTAAATGGTAAATCATGATTGTACCCATTTAACCTGCCTGACGAAATTCGATACGTTCAAGCAAATGTTAGGTCAGCATAATGCTAAGCGTATGCTCATGCAGAAGACGCAGTTCGGTACAGCGTAAGACAGAGTCGATATCGCATTCTATGAACAGAACAGAGCCTAGCTATTTATTACGTGAATTTTGGAGCTGTTCCACACAAAATTTAAAAACAAAGCAAACACTTAACTTTTTTTACGAAAAGAAGATTGGAACTAATTCTCTAAGTACTCATTTTAAACACATTGGAAAAGCCAAACTTGATTCTCAAACGTAATTCATGAAAGTCTTGCATCAAGTGATAGTACTGACTCTTGAGGCTGGACGTTGGACGTGACGGTAAGCCACATACATCAAAGTAAAGTATTATACCAGCTGCTACTGATCTAACATTTGCTTTGATGTACCTACTTATGTCCATTATGACCATAATCATCATGATTATCATCTCAGTCATGGGACGTCCAATCTAAAACATGATTTAGATTTAGAAAAAAACTGAATCTTACGCATGAGATTTCTTTTTGTTGAGAAAGTTAATTCTAAGGTAATTTATTTTCCTCGCAATTTACTTTTCCAAATTTAAAACCAATAATAATTTCGTAGAAAACGAAAAAAATAAGTACTTATACATTCTTTTTTTTTTAACGTGTGGAACCCCCTCGGGTACCACCTCACCGAGCACTCGGCGAAGTGGCTATGTCGGAGTCGAACCGACTAAAACCTATGGCCGGGGGCTCAGGTATAACCTAGGAAGGAACTCCCTCAACCTCCGACAGACTTGACCACCTGTCCACAAAGCAGGTAGTCTCACAGTCGTGAGTAGGAGCCGTGTCCCCCTTCAGTTTAGAAAGGCGCGCGCTGAACACGTCACGCCACCGTCTCGGGCCTATTTATTGTTATATTTTTTTTTTTTGTTTCGGCGCCGGGTTGACCTTCCCAACGCCTTAAGGCCAGCGCTTATGGAGGCCGTAGGTCATTAAGTGCCCTACGGCGCCTGGTGCGTCCTTTGCGTGACGGGAGAGTGCTAGTCCTCTCCCGTTCCCTTTCCGCCGCCTCTTTGGCGTACATCACCTCCTCGCAAAATGAGGCGGCGGAGTCCCACGCGCTCTCGCTCTGTACCATAGCTAGTACCATGGTCTCTAGCGAGAGGCTTCCCACATCTATAGCTGTCTCAAGGTCATCGCGCTGTTGGACCCACGCTGGACACTCCACTAGGGTATGGAGTGCAGTATCCTCGAGACAACCCCCGCAGTGATGGCACTCAGGCGTTGGCTCCTGGCCTATGCGACACAGGTACTTCCCGAAGCAGCCGTGCCCAGTAAGCACCTGCGTCATCCGGTAAGAGAGGCTGCCATAACGCCTCTCTAGCCATTCCTCCATGACGGGCCTTACCGCCAGAATTGTGGCGTGCCCCGACTTATACATACCTAACACACTTATTTAAAGTTTACAATAGAGAAGTGCACAGTACTAACGCGGTAGTGTTACACTTTCCCTCGTATCACTGTTAGTTAAGTAGGTAAAAAGTTAATAAATTATTGACGATTGCCAACATCGTGCAATGCAACTGCTGAAACGTGCAATCCATACTTGCCGATCCGCCACGATGCTTGCTGTGCGACACGTGACGTGATACGTCTAAATAAGTATATATGATACCAGTTTATAGGCCAGTTCTTGATTATAAATACATCAATATTTATCCAAGGTTTTTTTTGGTTTGATGCTTACATGCATTCGACTGTCAAAAACCAGTTACGTACCTAACCTATTCGTAGTCTATTATGTATATTATTGACCGGTGGTGGTGATTAATTTTATGATACAACAATTTCAATTTTCAATTACGAAAACTATAATACAAGCTTAGTTACAAACATAAACTTTGATTTTAATTGTATCACTGGTCTGTAAAAAATGATACTAACTTCTAAAATTTCGCGTTCCGTGATAATACATATAATTATGTCGATTTTGGACGAGAATTAACGCGATCACGTATTTAATACGTGCCGTGGTCTCAGACTGACTGTGACCACGGATATTGCAACCTGGTCTAAAAGTCAGGCAACTCAAAGATAGGTATAATAAACCCGAATCGCCTTAATTCCCGTCAAGAATAATATGTAATAAATATTTATTTTTTATTTGTAATAAAAAAATATATTTTCTGCATACTTATCTGGAATGGGCTAATTGTTATTTTGACCATCAGATGGACTTGGTGCTTGTTTGTAAATTTAATTGTATTAACAAAATAAAATTACACATTTATGAATCAATATCCAAAATAAATTATTATTATTATTCTCTTCATTTATTTCATAAACATATAAATTACATTTTTAAATATACTTACAATAAAATAAAACAAAATATATTTAAAAATATAAAAAATATAAAATGTGTACCCGATACCGGTGGGCACTACCGGTATCGGGTACAGGGACTAACTTACCGGTGGTTAGGGTTCCAGAGACAGAAACCTCCTCAATATGCGTGCCGTATCGAGGAGGACTGCCTTCTGCATTAGGCTCTTAATCCAGCTGCCTAACGTGAGCCTCTGACGGTGTTGGTCGAGGCTCTTATTATTATTATTATTAAAAATACTGAGCAATTGAATACAACAAACTGATTTAATTGTTTTTTTTTTCTTTTCTTTTTTTTATAAGATAACTCTTAAAAAATACTCCCGCACTAGGAATGGTTCCTGTGTGGTGGGGGACTTCACAAACATTCAGACGGACACAAAGAACACCCAGACTCGGGACAATATACTTATTTGTGGATCACACATGTGGATTTTCCGTTTGGGAATTGAACATTTGGCACGGCATAGTGACCAGGCGAGCCATTACAATTAATAATGAATAATAAAATAAAGTTATTGTTATCAAAATGATAAACTAATGTTCTTTTACTAAAAACTCGAAACCACTCTGGAATTTTCTAATATAATGTAGGACATTCTATAAATGGACTACTAGTTCCGCTCAATGTCAAAAGATGGCGTGCATCTCAATTTAGGTACTCGTACCCTCTATGACAGGGGTTCCTAAAGACATAAAAGTATCATTCTCCTATGTTACCTAAGTATACGTTACGCTTTAGTATTTAAAAAATGAAAATCCGCACTCAATAACAATTTTATGTTTCCGACTTCATGTCCAATTGAATTTTAACTGTCTTGTACGTAAGAGTACTAACTATAAATGATATACAATCCACTTTCTCTATACGACGTAAGGCAAACCACGATTCTATACGACGACAACGACAGGCATAAAAATACAAATCCGAAAAAACACCATATTTCAAGTTTGAATGAAAGTTTTGACCAGATAACATTAAAAATTATAAGACAAAAAGTTGCCACCTACATTGAAATAATAATAGAATAATAATCAGAAGTGTAAGGTATTCGGCGTTACATACGTTAAAACGAATTTTCTAATGCGCCTTCGTTTATATTTCCTGTTAGGAAGTTTATTGACTCGAGCTACATAAAGTATGCAATTACACGAACCTATAAATATATGACGTAGATTATTTTTTGCAAGCCGGTATAATTCGTAACGTCCTCTAAGAAACTTTACACATCAATATTTTATGTCGAAATCTTAAGTGCCTTTATGTTTGTTTTTATTGGAGATGCTGATTCAATAAGTATAAATTTACAATTTAAAATACCTCCGACTCGAAAATTCCTTCAATGATTAGAAAACAGCTCATGATCTTCGAACACTCATTATATCTAAGAACACTCTCGATCAAGTCACCTTTCAAACAAAAAAAATCGCACTTAAATCGGTCCATTCGTTCGGGAGCTACGATACAAAAGACAGACACACAGACACGTCAATCTTATACCACTCCTCTTTTTGCGTCGGGGGTTAATGAGATATAGGTTTTATTAATCTCACAATTTTGTTAGGCAATTCTCAAATATTATATCCATTGGATACAATTACATTTGGAATATGTGTAAAAGCCTAACTTTTTAGGTATATATATATACACCCATAAGGTGGGTACGCCCATGATCACTTGTGTTGCTATCCAAAAATGGAATTCCAGCGTCTATCTGGCTTTTTTCTCGGTAAAAAAGTAACTTCATGTATGCCGTTAGGTAAATCGAATCTACTTCACTAAATCGCTCATCTCATTGGCAAAAAAATCTCTAACACTGTCAACGACCTGATTCAAAGTTTTTGCAATGACGTAACCCGAAGTATTAGGGTTGCGCTGTCTTATTTTGCGTATCCTATTCATAATGCGGGACTTCACAAACCTTCGAGATCATTCTGGAGAACTGTCAAATGTGTAGGTTTCAAGATGTTTTCCTTTGAAAAAAAATGTTCATCACTCGCTTGACCGTGTAATCTTTTTCTTGACATCTAAGACTCATATATTGACTTCAAAAAGTTAGTGATAACCAAAACTAGGGGTTGATTCGATGTCTGAGCTGAGATGCCAAAGGTTATACGACTCAACTGACTTGACACTCTATTCACCTACTTTATAAGTCAAAGTGAAAAGACATGTAAATTACATGTGCAGGTACAATTTTCAAATGAAAGTCCTATTTGAATGATTCATTAACATGAAAGTTTATTGAAATTTTTGTGATTTTATTGTATATTGCATGCAAGAAAAATCTTTATTTTTTTACCTAATAGCGTCTATCATTTTTAAACGGTCGCCTATATCATATAGAATAAAGAGATTGTAAGTTGTAGGAAGTACGGCAAAGAAATATTTTGTGAAATTGGATCCACCCGCCTACTGGTAGTACCTCTATCTACAGAAGACGATAGGACTGCACTACTTCTTGTAGTGTCATTTTTGTGACACCACTGATGTGCGAATGTTCCACCCTAAAACACGCGAGATAAACATACTGTATTACCTGAATGTCAGTGTTTCATAAATTGTGTACGGTAAACTATCATCCTCCGCGCCTTTTCCCAAACCAGGTTGTCGGACTTTTTAGGGGTCCAACTACCCCTAACGAATGCCACAGATGTTTGTATGGCACCCGGGACCGACGGTTTAACGTGCTCTCCGATGCACGGAGGGGTCTCAATGTGTTATGAATGGTCACCCATCCTAGACTGAGCTGGCTAGCATTAATTAACTTTGTAATGTGCTAACCTACTCGGTTACTACTTAGCCACGAGCCCCTCCAAATTGTGTACGGTAAACCCTATATGGTATAATTGAACACGCCCAATATAGGATTTACTTACGCTACCATTAATATAGACTCATCGCAGTATTATGAACAGCTATGACAGAGGCAGAGAGAAATGGCGCTCCGGTATCAAAAGTATATATATTTTTTCAAAAGTGGAGTGTATAGGTTTTTCCTAGATAGAGGTGTACCATCTACGTCTTCATCGTCACTTTCCATCAGGTGAGTTTTAAGACAAACGTCGATTCATACATACATTACATAAATTAAAGTCCCATTTTCACTACGAGACATTTGCCCTGCGACCTTGTCGCCCGACACAAAATATACGTGTCGCGTGACGTTGCATGCGATGTCATCCGAAGTCACCTGCGACATCTACTAATCGATCGTCGATCCTCTGCGATCGTCGACACGTGCAACTTTCGTGTCCCTTGACAGTCGCCCAGCGACAGCTTTTGATTAATGAAGGTCGTGTTGCTTTGTGTTCCGCGAAACACACCGCACTAAATCCTCGGGCGACATCTTAACTATAACTGGATAGTGTGGACAAGGCAAATGTCGAGCAATAATGTTCCACGAATTCGTAGAGTCACACCAAGAGAAAGTCGTGTGATGAGTCTCCGCGACAAATCCTCTTTTGAATACATGGCTGAATTAAATTACTGACTGGATTTTAATTTCCATTGTTTATAATATTATTGAGAAAGAGTGGAAGTTTTTGAGTTTTTGCCTCTATGGAGGGTAATCTTCTGACCATAACGGTGAAAATCTATGTAAAATAATGTATAGGGAGAATCGACAACTTTCCAATGTTCATCGGGGTATATAAATTATATTGGACAACCTATATGAAATTCAATATACACATATTATGTATCTTTAATCCATCCGTGCCAACCCTGATGTGGTGCATTTTTTTGTGAACTCTTACAATTGTAACCCACACGAGTCGACTCACCTTAGCCTCTACCAGGATGCCTCTACAATCAATAGTCAAACTGTACTTTAAATTAAAACTTAGATCTTAAATCGGCTATTTGGCGTGTTTAGTCTCAATAGTAGTCTAAACACCGTATTCAAAACTCAAATTAACCATAAATGCCTAACATTCAAGGTTTTTTGTTACTTTTTTAGGGTTCCGTTCTCAAAAGGAAAAAAAGGAACCCTTATAGGATCACTTTGTTGTCCGTCTGTGTATCTGTCTGTCAAGACCTCTTTCTCAGGAACCCGTGGACGCATCAAGTAGAAATTAATATCACATACATAACGCCTCCCGGCAAAAAAGTGTCATAATACAAAAACAGCTATTTAGTGAAGACACGGCTTTTATGTCTGTGAATTGAACAAAACAGCTCAGTGAAAAAGGGAACTTTGTTCCCTTTTTCACTGATTAATAACGATGTTTTTACAGTTGACCAAAAGCAACATTTGCTATTCAATACTATAAAAATGTTAAACGTACCTAACATGTGATATGATACTTTTTTTGTGATATGACACTTTTTTGCCGGGTGACGATAAGTCTCTGGTACCTTGAAGCTGGAAAAAATCAAGCTTCTAAGTCAACGCAATCATAAGATATGGCTACTTAAGCCTTATATTTGACCAAATTTCAACATTTCGCATGCAAATCAAAGCCTATAGGGTACTTTCCATTGACCTAGAATCATGAAATTTGGTAAGAAGCAAGGTTTCACAACAGAAGTAAAGGAAAAAATCCGAAAGTTGTTAATTTGTTGTTATATCTGTCTGTCGGTCTGTGTTTCTGTCAAGACAATTTTCCTCAGGAACCCATGAAGGCATCAAGTTGAAATTAACATCAAATACTTATGTTAGCGGTCCCTTGAAGCTGTAAAAAAAATCAAGCTTCTAAGTCAACGCAATCAGAAGATACGGCCGTTAAGCCTTAGATTTTTACAAATTTGAACATTTCGTAGGTAAATCAAAACCTATAGGGTACTTCCCATTAACCTAGAATCATGAAATTTGGTAAGAAGCAAGGTCTGACAGCATAAGTAAAGGAAAAACCCGAAAGACGTTAATTTGTTTTTATATCACATAAAAAAATGGTTTTTGTGATTACAAACTTATAATTTGCGGTTGGATTCTTGACTTGGTCGTACATCGCAACCGCAAAGTTAACTTTGTCTTTTGTAAAAGGCGGACAAAAGTCTTCGAGAATTGATTCCCGAGATGGACGTACAATCTACATATAAGTTTGTTTGCTTACGGCACCCTCGGTGCGCGAGTCAGACTGCACTTGTCCGGTTTCTTTTTGTATGAAACTACGTACGAGTATGTACAACTGCAAGAGATTTCTAAAATTATCTTCGCAGTTCTACTATTAAAAGTTAATATTATTAATTTACACGTCTCTTCTCTAGAGGTTGCGGATTCAAACCTAAAATTTTGTATTAAATTAAATAATACAATAGTGGGATCACTATTGTATTATTTAATTTAATACAAAATTTTAATTTCTGTGTCAGACGTTGGTAATGAATATAATGCATAAAACTTTTGTCTCAAGATAAACATAAATAAAATATCTCCGTAGTGATATTGGCTTCCGAAAATAAACAACAAATAATTAGTTTCATCGTATATTATGTAGGCCAAGGTGTATACGACTGCATTGGCTTTGACCTTTTTCCACATAGTTTACATGCATTGTTTCATTCAGAGATTTAAACCTACTTGCATTTTAAAACCTAGCCTCCGCGATTTTCCAGGATTTGTTTCTTATGGATAAAAAACTTTTTTTCGCGATACTAGACTATAAATAATAAAAACCAACTTGAGACTGTTGAGACTGAGGCTGTTTTATAATAAAACAGGAAATCTCTAAATCTCCAATAACACTTTTATTGAAGATTTGCAAAGGATAAATGCTATTGTTGCATTGACAGACGTGAAGACCTGTTTGATATCCACGCTATTACACGTCACGTTTGTTATTTTAAATATTGAAATTAAAACAGGGACTAACGTAGTGAGAGTAGTTGTACATCATGTATTTAATACATCCAAAGTTTTAATGCGGCTCAAAAAACTCGGGAAAATATTAGAAAGACCGATATTTAATTCGCACGTATAGCAGACATCTTCAACAATCATCAACATCTTTTTTATCAGTTTATCGTGAACAGACAGACAGACGCAGTGGGGGACTTTGTCTTATAATATGTAGTGATTAGTGCTCAATATTCAACTACACACATAAATGATTTTCACTATGTATTTGTTTGGCTGTCAACTCATTACAAATTACCAATTATAAATTATTATTGAAAATGTTTGCTGTTACATGATTAATTATTACAAAAATACTCGTTTTCGTCAATCATTAATCTAAATCATTTTGCCTATCTCTGTCCAACTACAAGTACGTGTATGCAAAAAATAAAGAAACAATAATAGATGAGCTTGAACTTGAACTAATATAGGAAAACTTACTTCAATTAACTCTTTTAAATACTGTAAACATTATAATAGTACAACATGTACTCTTGTTTTTCTTAATGTACCTAGCTCATATATAGCTCAATTTTAATACAATCAACAAACGCAATGTTTCATCTTTAAATTGCATGGGTACATAGGTTCGTAAATAAAGTGATTACTTCAATTTGCAAGCAATTGAATTTAATTGGGAGCTTCGTTTGTTAAAATAAAAAACGAAGTTGTAAATGATGTCATTAAAACCTATGAACGATGCATTAGTTACATTACCGAGAAGTATGGTAACTAGCATCAGGTAAATAAAAAATCATCAAGTGCGAGTCGGATCTCACCATTAAGGGCTTCTTATTACTGTAGCGACATCCACATATAGCGAAAATACATGCTAGTACAATTATGAACAAATACAAAGAAAAATTTAATCAGCTGATTGATCCAAAAAAAGTAATTTAGGTAGACTTTGGATTATTAAGACTATTAATCGTAAATATAATTGTAAGATTATTTCATGTTTCAATTTTTTTTACAGAATTTTTCAAGTCTTCTGACTGTTATTTTATTTTTATATATACTTTTTGCACAAGATGTACAGAGGCGACCTTAATGCCAAATGCATTCACCACCAGTCTACCTTACGGTGATGCAGAAATGAATGAAAGAAGTGCATTAGAAAGTACTCAAATGAGTCTATTAAAAGAGGAGGAAGATAATCTTAATGTTTGCATTTATATACACAGCTAAACATATATATTATATACACGTCGTAGAAAATAAGACACAGGCGGAAGAATGACTGGGATATAATAGGTAAAGATGGTTTGAAGAACGAAGATTTCTGTTGTGTCTTATTTGAGGAAAGATACTGGAAGATAGAGGTGAGATATGAAGGAGAAGTGGGGAGTTAAGAAATGAATATAGTATGCGCCGCCTTCACCATAAGAAGGCGCAGATGACGGGCGCTGACAAATCGGAAGCCAATTCAAATCAGAGCAAAAAGAAGGAACCTGAGTTTGCCAGTTAAGGATGGTATCAATAATCAGGCCTAGGTCCTTGACAGAGGGACTAAAGAGTATAATTGATCCCTTGAAAGTTACAGATGGCAATTTATCTGGATATAACCTATTAATCAATCGTGTACTGCTTACAATGCTAGCCTGGCATTTAGCTGGGTTTACTATCAAACCAAACCTGTCAGACCAGCCACTGATAGCCTCAAGGTCGCAATTTATCTTTAAAATAGCCTCAGATGTGTTGTCTATAGTAGCATGATAGTATAGTTGCAAGTCATCGGCATAAAGATGAGACGCTCACTAAAGATTCTGAGTGATAAAATTGATGAATATAGATGAGAAAGTATAGCGCCTTGAGGGACACCAAATCAAAAATCACGTCAATTTGAGAAGGATTCATTGCTGCGCATAGACTGATCGCGCCCTCCAAGATATGACGAGAACTATTCCAGTGCACCAGGTTGAATCATAAAATGAGAAAGGTTGGATAGAAGGATTTCGTAATTGACGGTATTAAATGAGTTCGAGAAACCAACCAAAGCCAATACTGTAACTTTGGACTCTTCCATTCCTGAACTGATGTCGCAAGTCACTTTTAGGAGGGCAAACGTTATGCTATGTCTAGGGCTGCACCCTGTTTAAAAAGGTTAATTTAATAGGTTGTTCCGAAATACAAATTGTGATAGCTGTTGGTAGACACGGGCCGGGCCACAAGCACTTTAGAGAGGAAAGAAAAAATAGATATTGACCGTAAGTGATTCAGGAGGGTAGGATTGGGGAATTTGGGAAGGGGAATGACAAATGCATTGCACCACACGGACGGACCATAAGTGAAAAATACACTATATGTGAGAGTACACGGAGAAGATGTTCGAGGATACAAGTGACTATTCAACGACTGATGTCGTCGCTTCGCATAACATTGGACTTGAAAGAAAAGATAATCTTACTTCATCTGGTGCAACTGGAGAAAAGTGAAAAAAGATTCAATGTTTGGGCGAGGTAGGTCAGTTTAGTACTATAAAGTACGACTTTTGATTTGATGATTAAACAACGGAACTGAGGTAAAATAGCGGTTAATGTCATTTAATTCAAAAGTTTCACCTTCCAGATTTCCCAGTACCCAGGGTACCAAGAAATCTCCAGATGTTTGAAACCGAATATGGTAGCGTGCATTACACACCATCTGATTACCCTGATTTCTTGCAATTTTGTACCAGAGTCCAATTTTCCTGGCACTGGTTCCCACGAAAATTCGGGTTAGCTTTATCTCTTCACCTCATACCCATTCGGATGCCTGTAGACAACCATGGGGCTGGAGAATGCTTTATTTTTAATAGGGGCGTGTCAATCGTAGAGCTTAATTACAGTGTTGCTAATTACTGATATGTTAATTTTTTCGTCCACTATAGATGCTTCCAATGTTATTTTTCTTCATTGATCCGTCTAAAGCAGTACGAGGTATTGAGCGAGCATGGGAAGAAGAGGAGGTAAGGATTAAGTCTAGCTATGTGTAAGGTCCGTCGATGGTGTGATTAGTCACTGACAACGGTAGAACATGCAGGCTAGTTGATTTGGTGACCTGGAGGAGTTTACGAGAACGGAGGGAATTTGGAGAACGGAGATCGGTATTTAAATCGCCCATGATGATATAATGTGTATACTTACCCTAAAGATTCCAGGATCGATTTGAGACTAGAGAAGTAGTCGACAGAAGAAGGATAATTAAACATCCCCCAGAACTGATTTGGTTCCCTTGATGCAAATCTCAAGAAAAAGGTATTCAGCAGAACCAGTGGGAAAGGAAGAAGAGAGAGAGAGAGAGAGAAGATTTTGTGCGACAAAAAGCTGCGAAGATAAATAGCAACTCCACCATCTCTCCTTTCGATCTTGTCATTACTTAAGATTGCGTACTGCCTTTTTAGGTTTTGAAATCGTAAACCTATATAAAGATCTTGTGGACTTTGCTGTAACTAACGCTTGATTAAGTAAGGCAAATATTTTTACAAGTTAACGAAAGACAAACTCATAGATAGATCCCATGAGAATAATTCCATGGGGATCAATCCTGCTTGACGCTGTCAATCTTTACCAGGTATATCAATATTTTACCAAGGAACTGATCTTATGATGGCGCTTAAGAAGATCAAAATAAACTCTTCAACTATGCCTAAAACAGTCATGTTGGGGCTCATTGAAACTCTTATGTACTAGGTCTAGATGGTCTTCAGGAGACAATTATAATCGAACCCGAAGGTAGAGACAAAAACGTATTTTTTAAATTAAATATTTTATATACATATCATTATAATATTTTAAAAAATTTAAACTTATTCATTAGGTATGGTGTTTCCATTCTACATGTAAACAGGATATAGGTAGAGAAGTACCTCAATATGTGTTTAAGAATTATAATCAACAACCTAAAATGTCTATTTACTTAAATTAAGTATCTACGACAGGTAAGACAAAAATCTTATTTTATGCGACTTACGCTCCTAATAAGGAAGAAAGACGGTACAACAGACTCAAGTGATGGCGATAAAAACAAGCTCCGTAAAACCGGCTTCCGACAAGTATCGAAAATAATTGCGATTCAGGTATATATTTGTTATATATATATATATATCAATCAATAACAGTCAAAGGCAAATAAATATGCTCAATTATAAACTGTATAAATTATAATGCTACTCAGTTTTGAAGAATTATTTTACTATACTTACATGTTCATTGTATTTACATACTTATCTACTCAATTAAACAATAAAAACAAATATACTAAAGGTTTTGTTAAAAGTAACTATTTGTACCTACCTAGTGTTCTTATTATCAAGCCAATCTTATTAAATTTACATTTCAAGAATCTAAGGCCTAATTTCATAAAGGCAATTGACCAATATAATAAAATATTATAGTAACAGAAAAAATATGAAAGTTGAAATGTACTAAGCACCATTAACAGAATACCTATAATTAAAAAGGTACGCAGGGTTTTTTTTCTTTCTTTTTTTTAATATTTACATGATTTCGCGTAGGTAGGTAGGTATTAATATCGATTTTGTCCATCCAAAGGTTGCCTGTAAGAGATCGCTTTTAGCGATAAGGCCGCCTATTGTACGTATCCACTTAGTGTATTTTTTTAAGCAATGTGTAGTTGGTGTAAAATAAAGATTATTCTATTTTATATCCGTATGAACGAATACCAAATTTTTAGGGCCTGGCCGGTAACAGCAACTACATTAAATAAAATCTAAGCATACCAGAACTTTAGAATCAGACACTATATAACTAACTATACAAAACAGGATGGATGTCATTGTCAGGATGTCATTAAACTCAATCGACATTCCTGAATACCACTTTGTACAATACAAAATGTTGTTAAATGCTAAACGATAACTACTCCATGAATAAATTACGATATAATTAAAAAGTATTACACCTACGGCCTCTAACTGGCAGCTGAACACTGTAACCAGATTAATGACAGCCATAGCCCGTCGCGAGAATTAACTGTCGATGGCAATCACTGTTAAAAGAACGCTATCAGCAATAGATTTACAGCTGCGTAACGAATACAAAGGCTTTGAAATACAGTCGAAGATAGGGCAAACAGGGCAGTGCGGTTTCGATCTATTATTTCAGCCGGGTTACGTTATCGTAGAAACCATTGCCCTGAAAACTATCTAATCTATCTTGAAGAGGATATTGCCAATTTTAGTGGTCACACCGTTTTAAACAAAAACAATGACTAAGTAGTCCCTTGCTAAATGAATAGGCGTAATTTTTTGTAAGTACAATTTTCCAAAGGCCATAAATATATCTCTGAATTTTATGAAGGTTTCCACAATTTGTTTTATACTGTAATGTACAGAATACTCATAGTGAATCTCCGCTTTAAAATTTTAATTTTAATTTCATGTCCTTGGCAATGATTTTTGCAACTACCTACCCGTACAGGCTTGAATCCAAGACTTAACAATAGTTTACGAGCGATAGCGCTTACCTTGGACATTTCGGGAACTATAAACAATAACCACTGTGAACTCCTATTCTTCCGTTTCCATTTCGATCGTTTTTTTTATGTATTACGGCCTTTAAAAATTTATTAGTATCGAACACAGATTAATCGCGGAAATATTCGTGTCGCATTTTCGAGACGCCGTTTCGTGGCGGAGACCCGATCAATACTGTCGGTCGGTTTGTCGTTGCCGGCGGATAAGGTAAAAAACACAATGTTAGTTACGCGTGCGCGCGCAATCTGTTGTTGACTGACATCGCGCATGTGTGTCGAATGCCGCGACCCCTACCTCACTTCTGTAATAATTACGGAGCATGCCTCGACAGTAATGTAAAATTACTATCCACGTAGATAATACCCACACGTTAATGCAAAACTAATCTCAAAAAGATAAAGATGAAAACAAACTACAATGGACTAAAACAAATCTAACTCAGGTTAAAAAAAAGATTAAGTACGTACACTGATATTAGTCATTTTTTATTTCTACCTTACCTCAATTAAGTATAACGCCGATATGTAGGTACCTCTATGTATTTACAAAATACCTATGTGACTCTGACTAATTCATCAAATTATCTTTTAAACAACAGAAATTTTGTAAATATCTTAATAATTAATTGATAATCTTAAATTTTGCTACCAAAACAAGCCGATCTCCTGAAAAAATCCTTCTAACTGGCGATGACCGAAATATCAGTTAACAAAGAACCTCCTCCTTTTTTGAGGTCCGTTAAAAAAGAAACTTCATCGATGGTGTGAAGGCGGGTTACGTTACACTAAAGACCTGCTGACCTGTTAGTTCTCTCCAGACTTCTAACATTGTAGGTGGTGTTTTATCAAGCCTCAGGAGCGACTATCGACGTTTCCATTAACCTGACGAAAGCCAGTGCATAATTCACACAAAAAGAACATAACACAATACTTAAACTTATAAATAGCTATCACTAACAGCTTCGATCTTAGCTATGTTCCTAAATATGTGTACACATCATGGAAATGTGGGTAATACAAGACGAGATTACATGCAACCTAAAAAGTTAAATATTAACATAAAATAAGTGTAAAAATCAAAATGTATAACAAATCAGACCAATGTTGATGACATAATATGGGTAACATTGTTTTTAAATTTACTAAATTTGGAATTAAATATGTCAATGATATCCAAATGTTGGGGTAATAATTCATTATAGAGACAACACATTCTAACAATGCGATTATAAAAAGAAGTATTATTCAGATGCATATTTAAGGTGAAGCTTCGGTAGTGAGGTTGACGTGACCTAAACCTCGTGTTAAAATTTATTTGGGAAAGTAAGTCAGGACAGTCAACAACGGAATGTATGATCTTATGAAGATATAGCAGATCATGACATTTGCGGCGGGACTCAAGGGAGAGCAACTTAAACTTGTTTAATCTATCTTCATAAGAGCAGACATCCCGGTGAACGTTGTATCTGAAGCACAATATTCTGAGACACTTCCTTTGGATACACTTTATTCTATTTACATGGATAGCATAGTAGAGAGACCAGACAGGTGAATTGTACTCTAGTACAGTGCGAACGAGTACATTAAAGAGGAGAAGAAGACTATGAGTTTTCTTGAAATCCTTTGTGACTCGCAATATGAATCCGAGAAGGCTCGAAGCTTTGCTAAGTATATTATCATAATACTCGCGAAAAGTCAATTTTTCGTCAAAAGCAACACCGAGATCTTTTACAACCTGCTTTCTTTCAAGAAAGTGTCCATCAAGATTGTAATTGAACAGTACTTTCTGAAATTTAGCTCTAAAAAAAAAAATAACACAACATTTGGCCACATTTAAGGTCATATAGTTCTCGACGCTCCAATTGTTTATTATCTCTAGGTTTTTTTGAAGGATTTCCGTATCTTGGGTACTCTTAACGATAGAATAGACCTTAAGATCGTCAGCGTAGAGCAAGCAGTGGTTGGTCAATTTATCTATAAGATCGTTAATAAATATGACAAAGAACAATGGACCCAGATGTGAACCTTGCGGCACCCCTGACGATGCCACAAATAGAGAAGAAAGCTCACCCTTGATTGCAATGAGCTGACTTCTTCTGGACAAATAAGACTCGATCCATCGTAGCAGACTGCCATGAATTCCTTAGCGTATTACGATATACATAGCGCCTTTTGCCATTTCCACTGCCAGAAGTGTATGTTGCAAGGTGCATCCATGCTGGAAATGAACAACTGGCGTACTCTTGACGTATTAAAAATAACTAATTGACAAATATATTATACTAGATGACTCGACAGACGTTATCCTGTCTTAACTATGAATATTGAACAACCGTGCCAACTGTCAAACGATTGATAGTGATGTCAAAAGCAAACACTACTTACATTAGAAAACTTAATATGGTCGTTAAGATTTCTTAAATTTTCTTAACTTTTCCTTTTAAGAACCTTCTCCTGACATTAACAAACACAAGAAAAAAGAATTAGTAAAATCGGTTCAGCAGTTCACGCGTGATGCCGTGACCAGGGAAATAGGGATTCATTTTCATATCTATAGATTAATATAGTCAAATGTCCGTTTAAATTAGTGCTAAAATTGTATGGAATCTCTTTTATAAAATTGACAAATGACTTCCAGCTCGTATGCAGGCGGCTTCGTACGTCCAGAGCCTTCTTTTTACCTATTTATAACACTCTGAAACTAAGTGACTTCATTGGCATTCCATTGCCGATCGGCTTCAATTAAAGCAGAAATCAGTTTTAACTGCTTTAAATCAACATTTACCTTTATACTTAGTGATCTAAATAAAAATCACTCTGTGTCACTATAAACTACGAGTATGTTTATTTTATAATCCTTATCAATTTAATTGCGTTACATAATTAGACATCAAATTAGAATACGTTGTATATAATATTGTTATAATGACGTTATTTATGACGACACTAATAACTTTAGAGGCTTCAATCGATGCATACTAAAGAGTAATTTGCTGTGCTGAACAGACCTGAACTTTTTTATTCCTGTGGTTAATCATATCATAAATATTACGCAGGGCAATTTTTCTACGTAGTTTTTTCTTACGTTGTAAAGAGCTCTGCATAAGTACTTACTTATACTCTCGACGCTGTGCCAATTTCTTCCCATATCACCAGTTTCTTCAGGTTCAGGTCTTCCTTTACTGTCCAAATTTATCTTGTTTCTTTTTTTATACCCTTGTAAATTATGTAGGCATATGTTGGCGAAGGTTTAAGTGTTCCTTAAAATAAAATTTAGTCCTCCCACATTACAAAGTATAATAGCAATGCAAACAATATTTATAATTAAAATTTGATCCATGTATTCAATGGTTTTTAGTAAGCTTAGGTAAGTTCTCCTAGGAATGACTGAAACTACCGCAAGAAGGTAGAACTTCATTTTAAATGTTTTTGGGACCAACTCCAGTACGCCATGGCGCTCTTAAAAATCAGAATCAAACCGGCCAAATGCATGTCAGAGTCGCGCACGAAAAGTTCCGTACCATTGTCAGTACCGAACCCAACCAGGAGCGGCGCAAAAACAACATATAAATATTTATAGGACTCATACATACTGTGATTATGAACATTTCATCTACCTATTGTCGTTATTAATGTTACGAATATTGTCGAGGCGCCATCTATTGTCGAGTAGAGGAAGTCATAAAAGGTTACGATTACCTAAACTGAGATGCATGCCATCTTTTGATGTTGAGCGGAACTAGTAGCCTATTTGTAGAATATCCTACATTATATTAGAAAACTCCAGAATAAGTGTGTCCAGAATAGTTTTGAGGTATCGGGAAACCTCGCGATCTCTCCACGAAATAACTTTAAATGTGTTATAATGAGTTTTAGTTGAGCGAACAGCGAGTAAAATGCGAAGTGCAAGTGAACTTAGAAGTGGAAATAACGAAAATAAATTGTATTGTGTTATTTGTGAATTATTGAAAATAATAAATTGTGTCTATTTTGGTAAGAAATTGGTGTAACTTTCTCATCCCGAAACTCAGCTAGCTCGTAACATTAACATTACCGCCAAAATACCAAAACTGCCTCTTTGTTTATCGACTTTATTTTATTTTTATTAATCATTGTTGTTCTAGATAATATAGTAATAATCACTCCTTAATTTTTTTAAGTATCTACCTTCTTGCGGTTCAAGCGTTACAGCAATTATGAAAATTACGAAAAATCACGTTCGTATATTCACTGAACTCGTGACCGTCACGCTAATAATACATATATAGATCCACTAGAGGACGCTAAACTAACCATTGAGTTCTGTCAGCTCCTTATTAATTATTGTCACCAACTGCTAATGTGACGTTTTAAGTTCGTCGTTTCGTTTAAGTTTTCACTTCTGTCGGCAGTCCCATGACTGCCTGTTTGTTTTTTGTTTGTATGTTTGGCGCCGACTGAAAATGTGTGCTAAGTTTCAACAACATCGGTTCATAGGTTTTATACCTAATGTTTGAACAACCATTCGTCCCCTCTTTTTCTACACCTGAGGTTGAAATTTTTATTTGAAATTTAAATGGAACTAACTTCAAATAAAAAAAGAATTATCAAAACCGGACTACCCTCTAAAAGTTATGCGTGGTCATACATTAAAAAAAACTGGACAAGGTCGAGTCTTACTCGCGCACTTAGGGTTCCGTAAGCAAACAAACTTGTATATATATAGTATGTTAATCTCGGGAATCAATTCTTGAAGATTTTTACTCGTCTTTTCCGAAAGACAAACTTAACTTTGCGGTTCTAGAAATATTCTCCCATACATGTATGATGTACGACAAAGTTAACTTTCCAACCGCACAATATAAGTTTGTAATCACAAAAACTATTTTTTATGTAATACTAGCAACCCGCCCCGGCTTCGCACGTGAACAAAGACATCTTCAACAATCATCACCATATTTCAACCAATTTACACAAAACCTTAACAAATAATATACCTAAACCTTCCTCATGAATCGCTCTATCTATTGGTGAAAACCGTATGGAAATCCGTTCACTAGCTTTTGAGTTTATCACGAATAGACAGACAGACAGACACGGCAGGAGACATTGTTTTATAATATGTAGTGATAACAACAAATTAACAACGTTCGGATTTTTTCCTTATTACCTGTGTTGTCAGACTTTGCTTCTTACCAAATTTCATGATTCCAGGTCAATGGGAAGTACCGTATAGGTCATATTTGAATTTTTAAACAGCAGCGATAACTTTTAAATAAATTAACTGGTTTTGATTTGATACGCGGTTGTTTGTTGAGGAAAAGCGCTGATTTTATTGATCTTTGAAAACAAAAAAATTCGTTTCATGGTAAACCAGACTTAAAAATAATTTGTAAAATATAATAAAGTGATTAACAAAAAAAAATATTATTTAAATAAAACGTCGGGTGCTTGATAGCAATATTGCTTTAAACAATTTATAGGTAGATATTTCTATCAATAGAGTTAATATCAAAATATAGTCGAACCTGACGGCATGCATTGTTATATTTGTGGGCGTCGCAAACGCTCACAACGGGTTGAAGCCATCAGGATGATAAGAGGATAATGCACGGTCTCCTTTGAGTGCCCTAGCTGGAACTCTGCCATGGGACCTGAAGGCGAAATCCCTCGCAACACTGTACCAGTGGCGCAGGGAGGCGCTGGAGCAGGACGTGAAGCCTATCCCTCGTGAAATAGAGGCGCAATGGTCCCAGCTCCACAACGTGCTCATAGCTCAGGGGCAAGAACGATTTGGGAAACCGAGTGCAAGGCACGCCACATTTGTCGCGGAAAGCCCCATCATTTCCCCCTCTAATTTAGAGAAGCGCGCGCGGAACACGTCGCGTCTGTCTCGGGCATACTTCTGCCATCGGGCGTCTTTGGCGAGGGATAACCTATGTATAGGCCGGAGATCGTATTGTTCTCTCCGGCGCCTTCTGCGGGACGGGAGGGTACTCTTCTAGTTCTCTAACGTTCTATTTCCACCGCCTCCTTGGCACACATCACTTCTTCGCAATACGAGGGGGCGAATTCCGACACGCGCTAGACCATAGACATCACCATGGTCTCCAGTGAGAGGCTACCCACACCTAAGGCCGTCGCGAGGTCGGCACGCTACTGCGCCCACACAGGGCACTCCACCAGAGTGTGGAGTGCGGTATCCTTGAGGCAGCCCCAGCAGTGGTGGCACACAAACGTTATGGCTCCTAGGCCTATCCAACACATAATAATCAAAGCAGCCGTGTCCGGTACAACATCCGGTATGAGAGTGTGCCATGTCGTCTCTCCAGCCCATCCTCCATGATGGGCCTTAATGCTACAGTCAGTTTGATATACCAACTGATAAGATATGATGACATGCTATGGTTTCCTCTGCTCTCTAGTTACTCTAACTTATAGCACCCACTATTTACTGATTCTAATAATTTTATTAACGCAAAAAAACATATTTATGAAATAGTTTTTTTTGCGTCTAATAAAGTGTAAACGTAAACTAATCTAACGAGAGTATATTCGTTGGGAAATATCGAAATACCGATTAATTTATTAGCAATCTGGCAACCCTTGCTCATACTGTCAAAAATACCGTAAAAAAAAAACGTCGAAAACAAACATTGATTAGAAATATTGCTACGAAAGAATATTCCTTCTGTTAAAGGTGGAGATATTGTTAATCTAACCAGAAACTGCTAGTTTTCCATACAAGATGGGAAATTCAACACTTACTGTTCAAGATTTATTACCATATAGATTTAGTAGTAAGACAACCACAAAAAAAATTGATACGGATGCCGTTTTGCCTTTTATATTACTACCTGGCTTATTCTTAATAGCTGCCATATCATGTACAGTTACTATAATTGTTATGGTGGTTATAGGCATGGGCGCGCTTTATGTGCATTCCAGACCTAAGCAAAAAAACAGGTGAATTTCTTTTAGTAATATTTAAATTGTTGTTAAGCCTACCGCTACCGTGATAGTACATAACCCGTGCGTGACGTGTTATATACTATCACGGTAACGTAATATTAATTTAATTACTGCATACTGCATATTACTCCATCACTGCTACTGCATTTAACTAAGACTTGTCATAAAATAAAATAAAAACTCCGAAAAGGCTTATTAGGCAGTAAACTTTTAAACTACTAGTTCGAAAGAAACCGCCTTGCATACACACCCAGCTAGTAACAGATAATAGTTTGGCAGTATTCATTTCAACTAAATGGATTTAGCTACTGTAACCGAACTAAGCAATGCCTGTATTTCGGTTATCAGTACCATTTCCCTCAAATGTTAAAACAATAATAATTACCATTTAAAATGCCTTACTTGTATTACAATGTTTTATTAACTTATTGTTACTGATTACAGATCATCATTTTTCTACTCATGGACAGTATCATCGGGTATAACTATGTTCCTAATATTTGAGTTTGGTGTGCTAGAATATTATCAAGTAACTCAAAATGAACACTTCATATTATTACTTCTACTGGCCTGTACCTGTTATTTCTTTTACAAAATGAAAACTGTGGCTGACTTTGAACTAGCAACCGGTTCTTCAAAAGGGAAAGAGTACAGGTAACATGTACTACAATAAAATGAATCAATAGAATTTTTAACACCGAATAAGACGGTACGTCAGGAAGTCTAGCGAATAAATGATGAATTAAATAATGAAGAATAAATGAAAATATTTGTAACAGAATACAAAGATGTTTAAGTTGCTTCAAACACAACTTCAGCAAAGTTTGTTGTGCAGAACTTAAAACTGGTATTAATCTTAAAACTAATGTACAACATTAGAATAAAAATAAAGACCTTACAATACTGGTGTCACCTGATAATTACACACATTGTTAAATTTGCGATCAACATCTGAACAAACATTGTCAAACACCATTAATTATAGCATTTTGTTTCAGTCCTGTCCTGACTTCTGATTCGCATTATTGTCAAATATGTCAAATTGAAGTTAATGAGAGATTCTTCCACTCTATATGGTGAGCATTTTTAAGTACACACATATTTAATTAAAGTGCATCATAGCTTATGAAAGTTTACAAAGTCCTGTTTTGTACGAGTAGACACACGCGTACCTTGTACACAGTGTGTACCTTCTTTGAATGATTACCTACAAAGATGGGAGTTCAATTATAAATTTTTAAAAGGCATGGTCTGCCTCTTGAATTTTTTAGTAAAAATAAGTTGTAATTTGGTAATTTCCAAATTATCCATGTGTTTTTTTTTCAGGTGGGATTGCTGTGTATTGAGACCTAATTATATTTATTTCCTCGCAGGCCAACTATTTGCATTTTTCACAACTCTCTTTGGATCCATTATATCCCTAACAACAGTTTGTCAACCCGTTATATTATTTGGTGTTATACTTGTTCCTGAGAACTGTGATTATGTTTATGATACATATAGGTAAGTATTCCTTTAAACTCCTCACTAGATAATATTAGATAATATACTACATCTTTCAGTGGAAAAGGTGTTGGACTTGCAAAAACCACAGATCAAGGGAGATTTGTTAAGTAGGCGTGGCGCGTGCGCGCGTATCTAGCTTAAATTGCGCTTGTTATACATTTCTGTCTTTAATCGAGTGTCAACCAGCGGACCGCGTCATTTCTCGACAACTACGAAATGCCGCGTTGTTCAATGGTTGTTTGCGGAAACAGCTTTAAATTGAATTATATGAAAGATGATATCTTATTTTATACGTAACTACCACAGAACAGAAAGATATACGTAGAAATGTTATGTGTAATAATTTACAGCGGGACGACTGTCGCCAAAACTTACACAAATGAAAGGACTATTTATTACTGCACACTAATAACGAATTGTTTTGATTTGATGTTTTTATTTTGCTCAAAACTAGCCTACAATACATAGTCACACATTTGATAATATATCTTAACGCGTAATCTTAATAGTTATTTTGCCATAGCGTAAAAAGAACTTACAACGTTTCGTAATCTTGAAAGTAAGAATACTTCATTGCAAGCTATTCAACACCAGGTGGCGTTATTCTAAATGCACGCAATTATAACATTAATCACTTTAAGAATAAATTAGATATTTGTGTCATTCTTCGATATGCACCACTACTCGCTTAGTGTTGTAGCACATTTTAGAATATTATCTATAATATCGATACCTAACTTCTGTTTGGACGGAGCAGAATAAAAAACAGGAATTAAAGGATATCTGGGAAGGTAACATTAAAAAGATGAAAAAATAAGTACTTGCATAATAATGTTTATTAATTTTAAGAATCTGTATTATAATCATATATAATGAAGACTGTATTAGACACTTAACAAAATTCAAAACAGTGGTTACATAATTATTATTTGGCGTAGTATGTATCTCTAGTAGTCGATTTTAGAATAAAATGTGTAAAAATATTACTGTAAATACATAGTCTCAATAATCATAATTGACTGCAATGAACAAAAATGCAATACGTCTAATTGTCGACCCGTTGGTATAGTGTTTAGCGATTCTGACTGCTGAGTCAGAGTTCGTGTGTTCAATTCCCACCCAGGACCAATATAACTATAATATGTCTGAATTTAGTAATACATAAGTTTATACATATATACTTTTATACATATACGTTTGTACATAAGTAAAGTGAGAATTTTGCTTCCCTAGTGCAGCCTGCCTACTTTGAAGTTATTATTTATTAACTATTATTATTGTAACTCAAATCATAGGAAACCCATTGCATTTTTAATAATTATGAAAAGACATTATTTATTAAAAGCAACTGAATGAATCAAGAAACTTTATAGCAAGTTATTGATTTTATAATAAATCTCTAATAATAGATCCTTTACTGCCCCTGAAATAAAATATATTTGTTTAAAAAATTTACGCTATGAAAGCCTTGTTTTTAATTTTAATAAATGATGTATTCGAATATTGATATATTTCTCGACTCCTTTTAACCACTGAATGAATGTTTCACTTTCAAGACCACGTAAACAAACAAACAAAATTTAATATTTATAATATTAGAGTAAGTAAATATAACACGTTTAAAGGTATGCATATCGATAAAACCAACATCCTACCTGACTACATCACTAATCGAGTAGAATAGAATATTCGAGAATAACATTGCAAACTGATAAGATCCGATCATACCAAATTGAACTTTATGTGAATAAGATAAGGAAGAGTTTAGCTTAAATCTCTAGTCAATTATTAGTTAAATAAAATTTTAAGATTTTATTGAAAAAATATATAAAATTGTACTTACCTATGGTAAGAAACACCTCCATTATTAATGTTTTTTCTTCTGCTATCATTTTTACACTGTAAAACAGAGCAGTACGGCATTGTGGCGTAAAAAGAACTTTCAATTGACGACCGACTCGACAAAGTTTTGTAACACGACTATGATACAAAATACCTACAACTCATAAAAGTATGCATTGCAACGCATAGTAGTGGCAAGCGCGTCACGCCTACTAGTATACAGTACATTTTTACGTATATCTTTCTGTTCTGTGGTAACTATAATAATTAAACTATATTTTGCCATAATAATCATTAACCCTTTGACCGCCACCCTAATTACGCAAAACTATGTTCCCTACGCCAAGCAATAAATTCCCTAAATTATACCTACAAAAAAATAGTGACGGAAAAAAGTAAATCGATAAAGCATCGATACATTTTGCTTGTGCGTGGTTCACAAATAAAATAATACTCATACCACTGAAGATTTAGTTATAAACAAATAATAAACATTACTACATTATTATTCAGTATATATGTCTCTATAAATATTGATTTTGCCACAATAAAAACATTACTCGTTACCTTATTTTCCCGTAACTATTCGACGCTTTAAAGCGTCAATGGCGTAGGAGAGGGGACATTTTGTGATTAAAACGTAACATAGACAGTGATGTGATGATCAATTTATTAATAATAGTCGATATTTATTATTTAGAATGAAGACAATATGTTTGCGCTAGTGCAGTATTTTTTTTTCATGATACTCACGGAAACATGTAACACAAAGAGGCACTTTACAAATTTCGCACCAAAATCTCGTCTCTCGCCTTTTGCGTTTTGAATTACTACATAATTTACACCGTAATTTTTTTGTATCCGGTAAATACGCTGGCATGTGGCGTGCCGCACTTCCTAGTAATCGCATTGGTTGATCTATATTTCGTGAAGTTGTCGGTAAGGTCTTGTCTCCTGCATACTTTTGGACAATTTGTGTTATAACTGCCAGTTGATACTTAGCAAAACGTAGTGTTTTGTTATCTTGTAAGACTTTGTAGTAGTTGTAAGCGTTTAGTAAATGGAGGTCGATTATGTGAAAATATAACTTTTTGTACCATTTCGTCACTTTTCGAATACTGTGTAAAGAACTTAACATCATGTCATTCAAGTCAATGATTCCCATGTGTTCGTTGTAGTCTATAATACATTCGGGTTTCATTTTTGGTAATCCCGTAAACCGATCAATTTTTTCAGTAGGTCCCATTTGATCTTTATGCATGGTAGTGATCATGTACACATCTTTTTTGTCGTGCCATTTTAGAACCATTAAATTGGGAGCATATTTAACATCCCTCTCGCCTTTTTTCAGAATCTTAAATTGTGGCATTTCTTTGCGATTTTGTTTTACAGTTCCACATGCGCCTATATTTCGATTTAATAAGAATTTAAATAGTTTGGGGCTGCTGTACCAGTTGTCCATATAAATTTGTCTATTCGAAAAGTAATATTTTTGTAAAAAGGTAATAACTATTGATCCACTTACACCTAAGTCTACATTGCGTATTATTTCAGTTTCTAAACCAGTATATATGATGAAATCCAATATAACTCGCGTTTCTACATCACATAGGACAAAAAGCTTTATGCCGAATCGATTACGCTTATTAGGTATATATTGTTTGATAATTAACCTTCCTTTAAATGGAACAATACTTTCGTCAATACATAGCTTTTTATACCCAATAAAATAAGATTTAAATTTTTGTCTGGCGTCATCTACCACTGTAATTATCTTGGACAATATTGGGTCGTTGGCATGCCTTGGTCTTGGTTCAGAAAAATGCAACATTCCTAATATCGTCGTGTAACGATTTCTACTCATTAGAGTTGTGTAAATTGGAGAATTCAATAGAGGATTTGTTGACCAATGCTCCTCAATCGTTAAGCGACTGTTTCTCGTCATTAACATACTAATAGCCAAAAATATATACATTTCTGGAACGGTTACTTCTTTCCAAGTCTGCAGCCTAGAGTGGTTCCTCAAGTCCGTATTAAGTATGAAGTAGCGATGATACCAATTAGTGTAATATATTATTGTGTTTATTAACTCTTCGTCCACAAACTTTTCAAAAACTTGTAATTCGTTTGACGATGATGTTAAGTTTAATGAGGGTGAAATACCACTACCAAAATCATCAAAAGTAGGTGTTTCAATGGCGAATGGTTGCCTTGTCCATTGAATAGGAAGTGGTCCTGGTACGTTCTCAACTACATCACTTTCATCCAAAATATTTGCAGGATTTGTTCTTGGGAGGTTCTCAGTTGCCACAGCCTAAAAAAGATAAATGAATATCATATTATTAATATCAATTAAAATAATTTATTATATTTTATCAATCTCAGTGTAATTTGTGCTCGTTAATTCTTAAATTACCCCATGACACCATGGCATGATCCCTAGCACAGAAGTTGTATGATATGAACTAAATTTCGGTCATGTCGGCCAATCTCAGCGGAGTGTAGCTTGCCTTTACGAAGTAGGTGAAATTAGAAATGACTCACCTCATATTCATCTTCAATCTCACTGTCCGATGCAGATTCAATTGTGATTCCAGCATCATCAACACCTTCTAAAATACGAAGTAGCTCACCGTGATCCATATTTTGTATTAATCAAATTTATTAAAGACGCGTAACCCAAAATTATGTGCTAGTAAAACACGTATTGCAGTTATTATAATAATTTATGTCTCGAAGGTATATTCATAAAATTTTATTTTTTTCTACCTTCAAATCCCAACACTATAACTACCAACGTTCTCGCTTGTGACGTCATAGGCGGACGCTTTAAGTCGTCAACGGCGATAACGACATAGGAAAGTATGTGATGAGTAGTAATGTTGTAATGCAGTTGTCGATGTTTATTTAAGTAAATGGAAAACTATAATGTGACAAGGAAACTAAGTAGGTAATTCAATTTTATTTATAGATCAACGTATGTAGGTACTGCAAACAAAGATAATAAGTAATAGGTAGGTGGTTTGTAAATAATAAAAAAAACTGTATTATGAATGGGTATTGTTTATTTTTTAATTATTCGAACATAATCCAAACCTATTGTTTCTCTGTATTTGACAAATCTATTTCGTCAAAGTGAGTGTTCTTTGCCTGCTCTAAAAAATTTAACATTTTAATGTAACAACGTGAACGAATACAAGGTTTAATGTACATAAATTCTTCATTTAGTAATTGACAAAAATAGTAGTTCCTTTTATCATCAATTTGATGTTTATTGCATTCCAAACATGTGATATTTTTTTCAACATTTGTATGTTGAGAAGTTGCTGCTGATTTAGGTGTATGTTTATGTGCCACATGGGGTAGGATGCTCGGCGATTGCTCTCTTGGGCGTTTCAAATCTGTGTAAAATGCAATAGGCAAAATAAATATATATTTTTATGTAAAATCACGTTTACTTAATACGTTACACATGCTGGCTGCATTTAAGTAAGTTTTATAGGTACATTATCTCATTTGATCTATTGAAATTCGAATGGTTTGCCTCTTCCTATCTCAAAATTTGCAAATATTTTTACTCGAGGAATAACAATTTTTCAAGCAAAGGCGGAACAATGTGTATGCTTATTATATTTTATAAAATCAACGTTAATCAAAGAAAAAGAACGTAAACTTACCAGTTTTCTCCATTACGGTCCAAGCGCAACTTCAAATGTATGCGGAAACAATAATAATTATACTGTCACTATTACTTTTATGCAGCGAAATAAAAAATACACACGTCGTTAACACGTCTTGTTTTCGACAGTTAGTGTAATCTAGAACGCTATTACAACTTGACCGTCACCATATTTGAAACTACCTTCCTATCATATTTTTTATTTTCCATTCGGAGGTAGTCACAACACTAGTCGACGCTTTAAGGCGTCAATGGCGCTGTGAATGTAACTTTCTAAGTACATTTTTTGATGAGTTTATTTTTAATATTACGTGCCCAATTATACTATATCTCAATCTTTTAATGCATATTATAGTAGTCGAAGTCAAGATGAAGAGTTGTAAATGTTCCTGATTCAGAAAATTAATATTAGCCAAGTTTTTTTGTCATTAGTGCGATGCGATCATTAGGACGCATAATGACGTCGTTGGCGTCTCGATCAAGTTATTAAATGACGCTTTAATGCGTCCTTGGCGGTCAAAGGGTTAAGCAAATATACACTGATATTTATGATGATGAAATATTAAATTCACCATATTATTAAAACAAAAACCATTGCTGGCCTAGCACGGCTTACATAATAAATCATACCGTTAGCGACGCAACGTATGAGTTTGTTTGCCGATTCTCTCACTAGCAGGATAAGCTCGTAATGCAGCCGCAGCTGGCTCCCGTAAACTAGGGATGTCATATTATTATTATAGGTCGGTTTTGTTTCTTACGATTTTTGTATTTTGCCTGAAAGTCGAGTCAAGTACACATTTTAGCTTTATGCTTATCTAATGAACTTTAAAATAAATGTATAGTGTCAAATTATGTAGATATACTTTTAGTGTTGTGTTATTTTTATTTTAGATTTCCAAAAGATCAAAAAAAAAAGTGGTTAAATGCTACAGGCCGGGGCCCAAACTGGTTTCCGAACAAAAAAGCAATGTCTAGTGAAGACCTTTTTAATATTGCTGCGGTAATGAAAAAATATATTGGATGAATTATTTAGCAAAAAAAAAAAAATTCAAGCTGCATAACTATGTTGAACAAGTATAGCATTTTAGTGGTCATTAAAGTCATTTGCTTACTAGTAGGTTTCCCTAAACGGTAATAGCTATATAGATAGACATATACCATCGCGGACTTTTTTGTAGACCTTTTTTAGGTGTACAATACTATGGTACATTATTTTGATCTATCTCGTAGGGTTCAGTCAGCGTATGCAATCTAAACGTAAAAACAAATGTGTTTATTTACGACATCACATTAGAAACCTCTAAAGATATCAGTGTTTCTCAACTATATTATGCATGTATTATACATATAAACCTTCCTCTTGAATCACTCTATCTATTAAAAAAAACCGCATCAAATTCCGTTGCATAGTTTTAAAAATCTAAGCACACATAGGGACAGACGGACAGCAGGAAGCGACTTTGTTTTATACTATGTAGTGATTTTTGTAATTGAAATCACTAGCGTATATGAAATATAAATTGCTTTGCACAGCACAACGATAATTATATCTATGTGAGTGTAAGGCGGACGGTACCTCTAAATAAACGCTATTACTTACACGCTAATGTGTTTATTCGACTGTCAAGCACTCATTGACTTGTTGATATCGTATACGGGACGTTCTTCTTTTTTATCGACAATCTGAACGGCAAATTTTAATATTTGTTAAAAAAGTAAACATGTGATTTCTTTAGTAAAATGTATTTTAAATTATTGCCTCGTTATTGTAGATTTCAAAAACATATAATACATTACATACATATATACATACAGTAACAAAAAATTAACACCTCCGTCACAAAAATGTTTAATTTTTTTATTTTTCATGCAAAATCAGATCTTCAGTTTCTTATTACTTTCTTATCATGAATACAAATATGTATTTTTAGCTAGCTCCATGAGACGGAATACTCAATATAAACATTTAAAAAATGTTATCCAATACCACTATGTCACATTTTTGCTTCTTAACACATAATATTTTTAATATTATGAAAAATCTTCCAAAAAAGCCTTTTTTGTTTAGCATGTAATAGTAGAAAATATTATTTTTTGTAAATATTACCAATAAACTGGATCACACACTACTTTGAACTTAAATTATAAGGGGGACAAAATTGTGACAGAGCGATTAACGAAGTGACGGAGTGATAAATAATGATTACCCGCCGAACAAAGTTAACATTATAACAGTTTTAAAGTTTAGCAAACAATAACAAATTATAATATTTCCTTAAAATGCTACTATAAGTCTTATTTATTGGTATCCATTCTTTGGTACATATTAATTAAGTCTTAAAATATCTTTTCGTTTACTCTACTTTTCAAATACTTCTATTGGTTGATCGAATCGTAAAACACGTGTCTTCCTCTTTTAACTACCTTCCGGGGTGGATTTTTTTTTAACAAATTTTCAAACATCTCATCTGACACATTAGATTCTACCAATTTAAATAATATTTATCTAACTTGTTTTCTTCCCCTTGCATTGGCAGTAGACGAGCCTGGAGTTAGTGAACGAGATCTAGGACTTAACGGAAGTTGTCTGGGATTTGAAGGAGATGGCGTAGAAGCCGGAGTGTTCATCAAAACGTTCTGCAAATTTCTGTCGTTCTCTTGTCTTCTTATTTGTAATGTGCTATTGTCTCTTTATTTTTTTGTGTTCTTTTGGTGTCATATGTTCAACTAACTTTTTACAAGCATATCTCTCTAAATCTTTACGTTTGACTTCTGCAACGATTTCAGAGTTAGGTTTCCTTTTTTTCACCACATCGTCGCTGTCTTTCAGCCGCAGATAATGCCATTTTGTCATTTACCTGATGGAAACACCTTAAATTAACGAAATAATCGACGATATAATAACCAACATAAGAAAATTAACAATCATCTATTATGAAAATGAACTAAGGCTCGTAAGTTCCATACAAAAACGACCACTCAGTCACGAGTTATACCACTCCGTCACATTTTTGTGACAGAGATGTCTCGTGATAGAGGTGTAAAATAGTAATGTTAGAGATTCTCAGCATTCGCCTAATTATGATTTACGCATAAAACTGGGCATATAACATATACATATTTTTCAGGAATAAATAAAATAATATTGAAACACAAAAATTACAATAACATTTGGAAGTAGTAACTTACGTGACAGAGTGGTCGCAAAATAAACACACGCACCTCGTTTTACTGTTTGCGAGCGACTGACTGGTATTGCCGGGGCGTAGGGACGCATAGCGTGGGACCAGGATGTAGGGGG
Source organism: Euplagia quadripunctaria (assembly GCA_963859945.1). Taxonomy (NCBI): domain Eukaryota; kingdom Metazoa; phylum Arthropoda; class Insecta; order Lepidoptera; family Erebidae; genus Euplagia; species Euplagia quadripunctaria. The sequence continues at coordinate 12,230,953 of OY982566.1, read as the reverse complement.
ACTATGCTCTTGTCTAGTGACCATGGTCATAATTGCTAACGCACATTATTTTGTACCATAAAATAAATTACAGAAGGTAGCAAAAAAAATCATATACGTCGGGAGACAGCTAATAAAATATTTTTTAATTTAATAATATAATCATTAAACATTATTTCTTCTTATTAATTTAATAACAACCGTTAAGTAGTTCAGTAAATGTTTTTGGATAGAAACTTTCAATGTGATTTTTTATACGAGAGCAGTTTGTTTACATTAGTGGTTACAGAGGGACACGCTTTATTTGTATGTAAAACAACTCCGTCACACTTTTTGTATACTATGTCACAATAATTTTGTAAAAAATATTAATAATTAAAATCTAGTTTTGAGGATATTATAATTGTTGTATTGTAAAAAATAAGAAATTTAGTATTTTGGAGCAATAACATTTTTTTTTGCGAAGAAGACAAGTCATTGTCGATAAAAAAGAAGAACGTCCCATATGCGTGTGAGTCTACGCATCTATTGGTTCTGTTGAACTGCATATGTAATTGTAAGCTAATGGAAGGGACAATTTGGAGACAGCGGTTTTCATACATTTCGGTGTAAAAGGCAAATCTATTTGATTCTATGATCTGAGGGACAAACCCTAAAAATACCTACGAACTATACATGCTGTTTTCCTGTATGCTATTGTAGGAAATGTCCTGATAGTTGTAGACACAGTGTGCCCTTTTCTCTGACACATTAAACATAGAAAATAAGATGGCAATATAAAGGATCTTGAGAGCATCTTTCCCATTTCCACTAGTCGAGTCGAGTACGAAGCTATGCGAATAACGCTGCACCGAAGAGCCTCGTTTATGTCAGCGGGACATTGGCCCAACATTAGGCAGAAGAAACAGACACAAGCGTTGTCACTTCCATATGTGTCACACGAGGGGGATTTCTAACCAAGGACTACAGTCATGCCATAAATAGTATAAAGACAAAAGTCTTCAATAAATATATAAAGACAAAGGTCTCAGCACCACCGTAAATTTTACATTCAACATTAAACAAATAAGGACTTATATTAAAGAAAACATTTCGGTAATTGCGAAAACAGAGGCTTCTGCAGTATAATTGACAGGCCATAACATAATTTAGTCAGATGACGCACACTTTAGCACAGATTACTAAGTAGTTACTACTTATCAGATAAACCTCTCCCTACAAAAATATTGATACCTACCATTTTAATTGAAAAAATTACAATTATTATGTAAATTAAGTACTTAACGCTTATTTTTCATTTCGAATGTTTTAGTATACAAATCCTACATGTGTTTTATTTTTATGTAAAGATTAATAAACTTCTTCCCTTTTCTAAAATCTCGTTTATTAAACTGTATGGTGGAAAATATTCTAAATCTTACAAAAAGCTTTAATGAATAATTTGAAGGAAACAAGTGCAAAAAGTTCATTTTTTTTATTACATATATAGCGCTGCCGGGCTTTTTTTCTCTTACTTTATCTACATTCTTATACAGCACATAAACAACCACGACAATTTACACAGTATTTAAAGAATATATCAATACGATATCGAATTACGTTTTTGGTACTTTGAAAATAAAAGCGTGCGCGCGCGATGCAGCTGTCGGCAACCCCCTGCGCGAGACTGTGTATAGTGTGTATTAGGGATGTTGCGAATATTCGCATCCGCATCCGCATCGATTTGAACATCTGCACCTGCATCCGCATCCGCATCAATCGATGCGGATATTCATGCGGATGCAAATGTACCACAAGTCGCGACAAGAAAGAAAATAGGCGGAGCCGGCGATGTCCGCGAGCCCTATGCACGTGTGTATTGACCAATAGTAACGAAGATTTCGTTCGGTGACAAGATTCGACGCGTTTGTTATTGTGTATCATTTGTGTCTCGTAAATCAGCCATAACGTGTTTAGCTCGTTGCGCTTATCATATTTGTTGCTGTTTCGAGTGTTTTGTGAAATTGTGAATTAAATCTGAACTGAAACTGAACTGATCATTTGAAAGTGAATCGAAAAACATTGTAATGTCACCACCACCACCAACGCAGAGTAACTTTTTGAATTATTTTAAACCAAACACTTAGGGCCCAGATTTCTGTGGGATCGCACAGTGGGACGATTGTATGGAGAAAAGGGCGAAATTAATAACTCAACAAATATTGAAAAAGGAATTGCTTTTAAATTTATAACAGTCACAATATTAAACTATCTTCATATAAAAAGTAGAATAACACATTATTTATAAATATTTTGAACATAAAAAAAAAATAAAAGAACGAAAATTATTTTACATTATTCCTCCTGAGATTCTTCACTTTCAGTGTCGCTGAGATTTAACTGGGCAGGTAAATTAAAAGAGTAAGAGGTTTCTTCAGATTCTGACAATTGCAGATATTCCCTTATATCTAAGTTTTTATGCGTAAATTTATTTCTATTGATTTTCCTAAGGGTAGATATAAAGGGATCAGATGTAATGAGCATAACATTAATTAAATCTTTGTTACGATTTAATCGTGATGATTTTCTCGTATGAGAAAGGCGATTTTTCCGAAATTCTTTGTGTCTTGCTTCTAAAGCTTCTTCAGACAAGATTCCTATTGGCAAATCAAAAGATGATATTATATCTGGACCATGAATCAATAGTTTATGCATGCTACTTGGCATATAATACCACTCATAATTTTCTAGATAAAGTTGTTTTGTATTATTAATTAGAATTTTGAAATTTTCCATATTTATTTTTTCTCCACTAGCAATTACTCTCAAAATTATGTTCAAATTATTTATTAAATTCTTATTAACCCCTGTTAAGTTCGATGATAAGTTGGCATTACTAAAAAAAGTTCGAGCGGTATTGCCATCGTTTGTTGTACCATAACCTGGCTTAGGAATATCAACATTCAACCCCATTTGGGACTTGAATGCCGCTTGGATAGCTCTTTTTCTTTCGAGAAATTCAGGTTTTTTTTCAGCCTTAATTTGCCACGTTTTAAAAGGAAGTCTGTAACTAACATTCAAGATACATTGAAAGCATCTGATCCACAAATGTAACGAGGAGAGACCAAACTTGTAATGGTCCGTATTTGATGTCCGCTGACTAACGGAAGGCAAATTCATCTCAGTTGGTTTTGAACCACATATGTAACAATTTTGGGCTGCATTAGCACGAGACAGTATATTAATTGCACTTCCATCTAACATGGTGAATAGCATTTCAAACTCAATTTTTATACTTAATCCAGTGGGTAAAATTGTAGTGTAATCTTCAAGTTCATTAATACTGGCGTTCATCCTAGCTTCTTCTGTTATAATCACATCTTTATTTTCTTTTATAAAATCTAATTTTACGGGCCTACAGAATAACGTTGAACCTGGTTTAGGATTTATCCAAACATCGTTTTTGGTGACTTTGTTAATCAGCTTCAAAGGTACCAAAGCAGTAGCAAACAAAAAACTATCAGTATTTCTTGCATCCTCGAATATTTGTTTGTAATTACTATGTCCACTACTCCCGTCAAAGCCCCATTTGCAAATTAAAGTGAACACTTCATTTTGGGTAAATATAACTGACTTATTCAATAATATATTTATAATACTTCGAGCAGTGTTATTTAAAAGCGACTGTAAGTTCTTTTCCATTGTAGTTTCCGTTATTATAATATTTTCAGGGACAAGGCCGTCTTTGTATTGTTTTAGTTTGTAGTAACTAGGAAAACAGTCTGGGTGCAGTGTGTTCACCACTGATCTTAATATACTATACCTCCTCTTTGATAAATCGAAGTCTAAATATAATGCCAGGGTTTGCTGAATAGTTAAAGATTTTTCCTGTTTTGCTTAGGATCCTGACAGGCGCATCGATAAATCAGTTGCGAAACGTAGTTCTTCTGTACTTTTGCTCTGTACCAACTCTTGAACGCGAAGTCTTTTTACTTTTCTACTACACTCTTCAAATTGTTTTTGAGGCCTACCCCTGCTGGTACTTGGGACACATGGTATAGCTATTGCAGATAAATAAGATTGTACGTCTTTAGGAAGACACAAGTTCTTTTGTAGCCACGCATCATTTCTCTTTTGAAATACTTCACGTTTCCGAGAACTTGCTTTCCATTTACAATCAATTCTCAAAGAATAAAATTCCGACAGTTTCAATATTTTTTGGCGAATATTGTCTGGACATTCGTTTATATGCAATAGTTCCTGTATTTTATTCGCCACCAAAACTTTTTTTTCTTTTTTAGGACTCAGAAGCCAAGTTTCGAAAAGGTCTTTATTTTTAATAGGTTGACTTGATCCTAAAAAATGCAAATAATTATCAGGTCTGCCAGTTTCCGCGGAAAAATTACTGTCAAGTAACAGTAGACAAGTAACTGAACTCGAAATAATAACGTTTACAGAAAGGGTTTTTGATGTATTTTTTAAAACTCTCGTCAAAGTAGAAAAATTCGTTTCATTAAGTATCTAAATTAACATCGTCTTTTACGAACTTCTAAATCGTGATATTATATTACTGTATATTACTTACGATCAGTTACGTCCTCCATAGTAAAATTCAAAGCTTAGAACAATACAGCTTACAATAAGAACTTCGTAGTTATTATTTGTTAGATGCACTTATTAACGTAGCGAATGACAAGATATTTACACGACAAACTACACTGAGTGATAACTCATTAACCAGGAGGGTTACATCCATTATTTAATGTTATTTATAGAGGGTATTTATCTATGTTAACTTACCTATATTTTAAATCTACCTCCCTTTCTGTTGATTTTTTTATTTTTATGTATGGGACGTGCCACTGTGGATCGTTAGCGTGGTGTACGTTACCCCAGCTGGAAAGTTGCTCCTAGAGTGATATGAGTGGAACGTATAATTAGTGCGTAATCTGCTGTAAATGTGCGCCGCATAAAAAAATTGTGCCTGTTGTCGTTTTCGAAATAAACGGAAAAAAAGATTCCTGCTGGGGTAACGTTTTTCCAGCAGGAAAATTCTAAACTAATTATCGCAGAGAGAAATTTAGTGGATGGGCAGAGAGCTTATATTTGTGCTAAAATGTGGGCCGAAAATATAATTTGTGCGGCTTCAGGATTTCGAGAAATTGGTTTTCTTGCTGGGGTAACGTTTTGCAGAATCGTGTATCTCAAAAACTATTGTATGTGCGCCTGTAGAATAAACATAAACGAGTAGCTCCTAATTTGTGCTAATTGTGACAGAATAATATTTAAGAAAATATTTATAATTTTCAAGTAATCGTGCTTTTTTGAAAGCCCAAAAAAATATCGCAGCGCCTAAACGAGAAAACGTAGAAGCTCGCTAAAAACTGTATTCAGTCCTTCTTGACGTCTATAATCACCATAATAAGTTTCAAAAGTGTACATACATGCGTTATTGAATAATATTACTAAAGTCAAAACGATGGTGTCATAACTTTGACTTCAACATACAAAAAACTGGCTCAACCCAAGATGTGTAGATGTAAACTAAAAATTTAATGCGTTTAGTCGATAATATATAGTGAAAATATCCAGCTTGTGTGTTTCGTATATAAGTAGATATAAAAAAAATCAAAACATTAAACAACGGCTGGTTATCCGACCAAATTCGAATGGCTACAAAAAAGCGACGGATTCACACATATAGATGACCTCCTTTATTGAACGTATTATACCTAAGCTGTTATCCGTACAGTCGCGTTCAAACGTTTTTTGGCATTTATATGACCTAATTTTGCGGGCTGATTAATAAATATATTAAATGCACCTTGTGACCATGTCAAATGAAAGAGCTTGTTGATGTAGAAATTATTATTTTTATTCTCTTAATTTTGATTCTTAGAATAATTATGGCATCAAATCACAGATCATATTACCTACATATTAATATTAGAACACAAATACTTCAATCAAATCATTGATGATAGAGCGCCGTTTATTTATCTGTCTCTGTCCTACTAATACCGTACGCTTACCAGCTATCTCAGTTTCTCCAAGCTAAACACATCGACTCCTTCTGACGCGACGAGGCGAGGCCAAAAACGGAATCTTCTATTAATGATGAAAAACTTAATGTTGATTTATTCAACCTACGACTTAAATCAATGTTTCTACTTTGTCTTTTTTTACTGTTCTATTAATTGACTTTTTATATCAATAAACTCTATCTGTATGCTCTTTGTAGTGTACTCATCACACATTTCTTGAACTAACTTATATTTTTTTTTTAAAACAACCGCTAATGAAATGATTGGTTTTTATAGCACTTTTTTCTACTATTAATATTAGAAATACAGTGTCTGGATGTACATCCTTTGTAGCGGACCCTAATAATGTATTGTCATAATTAATATTCTATTTTTATTTTATTTTGTACTGTGTTAAACTTATTTATTATGTTTTAAATTATTTTATATAATTATAATATGTTTCGCGCAAACCGACAAAAACTACAAGATTATTATTAGTGATTGCATCGAGTGCAACGTCACAGCGGCCGCAGCGCGGCGGCGAGCCGAGAGCTCTGTATAGACATAGCTAAGCCGCCGCCGCTCGCCAGTCGTGCCTTGCACCCGACGCGAATAACATTGCTACCGCTTGTAGTTTGGACTGTCCTATTATTTGTGAATATTTTCGTAATCTATCTAGTATTCTCTCACCTTCTGTTACGTGTATATTTCTTCTTGTGTGTTCACTGTAAAACTGTTGTCTATACTTCCACTCAGTGCCTAATACATCTAACTTTCTTCTACTCTTCCTGTGGACTTTTATTTCGCCTCTTACCGTGAGTACCCACTTACGGCACTTCACACAGTGCCCCATAACTGGTGACCCCGAACTGTGCACATATAAGAATACTTCGAGAACGAAAATGCCGTTAGAAGATCAAAAGTGCGCCGAGTCATGCCGCGTTGGCGTACGGGTACCGCCCTTTTACCCGGAGAAACCGGCATTATGGTTCGCTCAACTAGAAGGACAATTCGTCCTTGCGAACATTTCTAGTGATACTACTATGTTCTACCACACCATCGCCCAACTTGAACCACAATATGCGGTAGAGGTAGAAGATATTATTACCTCACCGCCTACAAGCGGAAAATATACCAAACTCAAGGCGGAGTTAATCAAGCGACTCTCAGCAAGCCGGGAGAAAAAAGTCAAGCAGCTGCTCACCCACGAGGAGCTTGGCGATAGAAAACCGTCCCAGTTTCTTCGCCATCTACAAAATTTGGCTGGCCCCGGCGTACCGGAAGATTTTTTAAAAACCATATGGTCGAGTCGCCTACCACAAGGGACGCAAACAATCATTGCATCGCAGCTGAAGGCGTCTTTAGAAGAATTGGCAGAGCTCGCAGACCGCGTGCATGATGTGGTACCAACCCATCACCACGTGGCTTCCACATCCCAGACCCTACCTGACAGCTTAGTGGCAACTATGGAGCGACAAATAGCAGCGCTCACTGACCAGGTTAGGTCGCTTTCTACCGAGGTCAGAAGGTCACGAACGACACGACGGGGACGAGATAGGCACCGTTCCGGTAGCCGTCATCGTCATCGGTCCAGCTCCACGAGGTCGGAATCTAGTTACCGCAACTACCCTCTGTGTTGGTATCATTCCAAATTCGGAGGCAAGGCGAAGCGTTGCATTAAACCGTGCGACTACGCGGGAAACGACGCGGGCGGTCGATAATGGCGACAAACGACCGTCCGAGTTCCGGTCGCCTGTTTATTACGGATGTGAAAACGAAGGTACAATTTTTAATTGACACTGGTAGTGACTTATGTGTTTTTCCGATTAAAATGTTAAAACAAAATTTATCTAAAACAAATTTTGAATTGTGTGCCGCTAATGGCAGTAAGATAAATACATATGGTTATGTAAATTTATTGTTAAACCTTGGGTTGCGCCGTGACTTTCCCTGGCGTTTTATTATAGCAGACGTCACAAAGGCGATAATAGGCGTAGATTTTTTATGCCACTTTAACCTAGTTGTTGATTGCAGGAACCAGAAGTTAATTGATAACAGCACTAGCCTCGCGACCGTGGCTTCACCTGTCTATCCTTGTGACATTATTTCTTCGGTTAAGGTTGTCACTGGTGAGTCTGTATATCATAATATACTAAAGGAATTTCCTGACATCACACGCCCATCTGGCACACATCACGCACCTAAACACAATACCGTTCACTACATACGTACTACACCCGGGCCGCCCGTATCATGTACACCACGCAGGCTGGCCCCTGATAAATTAAAGATCGCGAAAGAAGAGTTTGCTACTATGCTGCAGTTGGGCATAGCCAGACCTTCTGACTCTCCTTGGTCTTCTCCACTTCATCTGGCCCCTAAAAAGGAATGCGGATGGCGCCCCTGTGGTGACTATAGGATGCTTAATGCTAGGACCATCCCAGACAAGTACCCTATACGCCACATTCAGGACTTCGCACATGGTCTTTCAGGATGTAAGGTCTTCTCCACAATAGACCTGGTTAAAGCATACAACCAGATTAGACTCAACCCTGAAGATATCCCGAAGACCGCTATCTCAACACCGTTCGGTCTCTACGAATTTCCATATATGACCTTTGGCCTTCGTAATGCTGGACAGACTTTCCAGCGTTTTGTGGACGAAATGCTTCGTGGACTGGACTTCTGTTACCCATATTTGGACGATTTCTTAATATTTTCACAGGACGCGGCCTCCCATAAATGTCACCTGCGAGAGGTATTCACCAGGCTAAAGGAGTACGGCATGGTGATCAACACTGCTAAATGCATTTTCGGCGCCTCAGAGGTAACATTTTTAGGCTATCACATTTCAGCCAAAGGGACCATGCCGCTCCCAGCCAAGGTCCAGGCCATCCAGGAGTTCCCAGCACCAAAGACCGTGAAACAGCTAAGGCGATTCTTAGGAATGCTTAATTTCTATAGGAGATTTATCCCTGACGCTGCCCAGCACCAAGCGCCTCTGAATGTACTTCTGGAAGGCTCTGTAAAGGGTTCTCACCCTGTTACATTCACCGAGACCGAGCACGAGGCTTTTAAGGCTTGCAAGGCAGGTCTCTGTAATGCCACCTTGTTAGCGCACCCAAACAGCCAGTACAAGATGGCTATAATTACTGACGCCTCAGACACGGCGTTAGGCGCAGCACTACAACAACAACGAGAGGATGGCGTTTGGCAACCCCTGGCTTTCTTCTCTCGTAAACTCAGCCCTTCCCAACGCAAGTATTCACCCTATGACCGTGAACTGCTAGCGATTTACGAGGCCATCAAGCACTTTCGGCATATGGTCGAGGCTAGGGATTTTGTAATTTTCACTGACCACAAACCTCTGTGCTACGCTTTCCATTCCCGTAAGGAGAACTGCTCGCCCAGACAGTTTAGACATCTAGACTTTATATCCCAATTCACTACTGACATCAGGCACATATCTGGTAAGGACAATGTTGTTGCTGATACCTTATCCAGGATAGAGGAAATTGCTACACCAGTAGACTTTGAACAGTTGGCAAGGCTTCAAGACTCTGACCAGGAGTTGAGCAAACTACTGAACAGTAACACTTCATTGTGCCTTAAAAAGGTTAGAATCCCGGGAGCAATAGATACTGAACTGTTCTGCGATGTAAGTACAAACATCTCTCGACCTTATGTCCCACAGGAGCTTCGACATCGAGTCTTCGAGAGCCTGCATTCCCTGAGCCACCCAGGTGCCAAAGCAACTGCCAAACTTGTTGCTGAAAGGTACGTTTGGCCCGGTGTCAGAAAAGACTGCAGAACATGGACACAGGCGTGTCTGGCTTGTCAAAAGTCTAAAGTCTCTCGACATACTTTGTCACCTGTCGGCACTTACAAATTACCACGATCGAGGTTCGCGCACATTCATATAGACCTGGTTGGCCCACTGCCGCTGTCTCATGGACATAGGTATTGTCTGACAGCTGTCGATAGATTTACGCGTTGGTCAGAGGCCATACCAATACGCGACATCACAGCTGAGACCGTGGCCAACGCCTTACTATATGGATGGATAGCCCGCTTTGGATGTCCTTTGGATATCGTCACCGATCGTGGTACACAATTTGAATCCGCTTTATTTAAACGCCTATCTGACTTAATTGGCTTTAAACACAAGCGGACAACGGCCTACCACCCAGCCTGTAACGGTATGGTGGAAAGATTCCACAGACAGTTAAAGGCCGCAATCACTTGTCACGGCACGGATAACTGGGTAGAATCTCTCCCTTTGGTACTTCTTGGTATACGGAGCGCTTACAAGGAAGACATTAAAGCTTCACCAGCCGAACTAGTTTACGGCGAGACCCTCAGACTACCTGGTGAGTTTTTACAGCCCCAAGAATGCGAATTCAACGACGTGACTGACTACCTGTCACGAATTCGTATGTTCGCTAGGAGACTACAGCCGTCACCAGCATCACGACACGGTAATCGACCCGTCTTTGTTTTTAAAGATCTCAAAACAGCGTCGCATGTCTTTCTCAGAGAGGAAATAAATCGCGGTTCACTAAAACCCGCGTACACAGGTCCCCACGAGGTGCTTCAAAGGAATGACAAGGTGCTGACGATCCTTTTAAATGGTAAAAAAGTCACAGTATCAGTAGACCGCGTGAAACCAGCCTACATATTGCATGACTCACACACCAAAATCTCGTATACAAACATTGACACAAACAAACATACACCATACACGCCGCTACTACAAAACTCACCCCAGACTTCCAGTGAACCTGATCCCGAGGAACCTAATGTCAGAAGGACGCGATCAGGACGCAAAGTGCACTTCCCTAATTATTATCGCCCGTAGGACGGTCTCTAGGGGGGGGTGATGTAGCGGACCCTAATAATGTATTGTCATAATTAATATTCTATTTTTATTTTATTTTGTACTGTGTTAAACTTATTTATTATGTTTTAAATTATTTTATATAATTATAATATGTTTCGCGCAAACCGACAAAAACTACAAGATTATTATTAGTGATTGCATCGAGTGCAACGTCACAGCGGCCGCAGCGCGGCGGCGAGCCGAGAGCTCTGTATAGACATAGCTAAGCCGCCGCCGCTCGCCAGTCGTGCCTTGCACCCGACGCGAATAACATTGCTACCGCTTGTAGTTTGGACTGTCCTATTATTTGTGAATATTTTCGTAATCTATCTAGTATTCTCTCACCTTCTGTTACGTGTATATTTCTTCTTGTGTGTTCACTGTAAAACTGTTGTCTATACTTCCACTCAGTGCCTAATACATCTAACTTTCTTCTACTCTTCCTGTGGACTTTTATTTCGCCTCTTACCGTGAGTACCCACTTACGGCACTTCACACAGTGCCCCATATCCTTCGTTAACACAAAAAAGACTGAATGTGTTCTAATGGAATTTGGAATGAAGATAGCTTATACCTTGGAATAGCACTTAGGCTACTTTTTATTAAAATGTACTTAATCACGTGCAAAGTCACGGGAACAGCCAGTAGAATATAATCCAATAAGTTTATTCATTTACTGCTTTTCTACTTCAGTGTACTCAGGCATAACACATTTCAACCGGTTCGTGAGTAAAGTTAAGAAGGTCATCGATATGTATGAATCCGTCGCTTTTTTGTAGCCATTCGAATTTGGTCGGATAACCAGCCGTTGTTTAATGTTTTGATTTTTGTTTATCATCTACTTACATGCGAAACATACAAGCTGGATATTTTCACTATATATTATCGACTAAACGCACTAATTTTTAGTTTACATCTACACATCTTGGATTGAGCCAGTTTTATGTATGTTAAAGTCAAAGTTATGACACCATCGTTTTGACTTTTAGTAATATTATTCAATAATGCATGTATGTACACTTTTGAAACTTATTATGGTAATTATAGACGTCAAGAAGGCCTGAATACAGTTTTTAGCGAGCTTCTACGTTTTCTCGTTTAGGCGCTGCGATATTTTTTTGGGTTTTCAACAAAGCACGATTACTTGAAAATTATAAATATTTTCTTAAATATTATTCTGTCACAAATTAGCACAAATTAAGAGCTACTCGTTTATGTTCATTCTACAGGCGCACATATAATAGTTTTTGAGATACACGATTCTGCAAAACGTTACCCCAGCAAGAAAACCAATTTCTCGAAAACCTAAAGACGCACAAATTATATTTTCGGCCCACATTTTAGCACAAATATAAGCTCTCTGCCCATCCACAAAATTTCTCTCTGCGATAATTAGTTTAGAATTTTCCTGCTGGAAGAACGTTACCCCAGCAGGAATCGTTTTTTCCGTTTATTCCGAAAACGACAACAGGCGCAATTTTTTTATGCGGCGCATATTTACAGCAGATTACGCACTAATGATACGTTCCACTCATATCACTCTAGGACTAATTTTCCAGCTGGGGTAACGTACACGTTACCATGAGCGGAGTGGCGGGCAGATGCTAGTTTTTATAAAATATTCTAAGATCCGCATCCGCGGATGTTAGCCTTCATATATCCGCATCCGCATCTGCGGATATGAGAAAATAAGCATCCGCAACATCCCTGGTGTGTATAAGGTCCACCGGCGGATGAGCGGCCCGTAGGTATTTAATTTAGCGCGCGCAAGTCCATCGACTGACATAGGCCTGACTTTAGTAACAACAAAAAATCTTTTTTGAGTATTTACATGCAAATACCAAATTTAAAAACAATACGTTACATGAGCATTCTGAACTTAATACAATCACCTCTAGAATTTTTTTAAAATCCTTATGTATCATATAAATATACTTAATGCCTGGTCAATTCAGCAAAAAGAAGATCTAAAGTAAAATGTGAAAGCTACGTCGCCGTCGTCCTAATCTTAAGAATAATATGACTTATATTATTATTTCCAGTGATGCAATATCCTTTGTCGCCTGTGTGTATGGAGTTGGGTATTTATTTGTTATCACTCTGGTTTTAATGCGACAACTTCTAGTCTACATACCAAAGTACAGTGGTAAGTAAAAGTAGTTATATTTCATGTAATATAATAATACTATTTTTTTTTCAATAACCATTAGCAAACCGCGAACCGGCTGTACGTACTACAAAAACTGCAATAAAATAAAATTATGTAGCAAGGTTAGGCCTGCCATCACTTAAATTACCGACGCCGGACGAGCTCTTCAAAAATCCCGGACACGTGTGAAATCGAGAGTCTTTCCCGGACACCTTAAAAAAATCGCCGACTCCATTTTTTTTTGTTAAATTAAACAGCTTGTTCTTCTAATAATTATAAGTTGGCCCTGCCACAGAGTGTCCGGGTTTTACCCGGACACTTTTTGAAAACCCCGCCCGGACGCCCTCTAAACTAGGACAAATCCGGGGAAACCCGGACGGATGGCAGCCCTAAGCATGGTACACTTTTTTAACATGTCAATTTCTTTACAGAACCGCAATGGAGGAAATTGGTGAACGTACTAAATGTATGAAGTGAACAGAGAACTTTGAGATTTAATAAGAACACTCTTTAAAATCTTTTGCAAAATATTGCAAATGAATTTGCATATCACGAAGTGTCAGAATAGTTTTACACAGGATAATTTTCTCGGAACGACTAGTCATAGACAAGTTCCTTATAGAATTCTTACGTTACTTTCGTTATTCTTTATTACTGTGTAATATTGAAATCATTGTGTGTAAACATACCCTAACTTACCTATTAATGTTTAATAAGTTACATGCGCCGGAATTAAGTAGGTACCTACATTAGACAAAACTTTTATGAGTTATATTCATATAAATTAAAGATATACGGTTTTATCACGTGTGTGTCAGGGGTGCTCGATTAGTTTGGTTCCGATAAAGGGCCTTCTTCGAAACCAAAACTAGTCGCGTATCCCTGAAAAAGAAGAACACACGTGAGTAAAACCTTATATCTTTAATTAATAGGTCTAACCTACATGTCCAATGGAATAATATAAGTTAGGCTCAAATATTTTTAATCGATCGATCGAAATGTAAATATACTAGACAAGACTAACAATAAATTATTTACATAAGGAAGGCATTGTATTGAGATATCAATGTTGTGACGTTCTTCACGTTATTAAGTGATGTAATTTTTATTTTTATGCAAATATATCATGTCATAATCAAGTCACTTCAACTACTTACGTCAAACAGTACCACCTTACAAAGTTCTAAAAATAGTTGAACAACAAATTGATATTATTTAATGTACTAGCTTGTAAAACTAATCTCTCTTCAATAGTAATAATAATCTGTAAGAGATAATACATATAAAGATTCACGAAAAAAGAACCACAACCCAATCCCAATTTACCTTCTTGGATATTTTGTGACAAATCTGTATATTTATGAAGTTTTTTATAGAAACACTAAGCCTTATTCCATGGCTGGCGTGAATATGTTGACATATATAAAACTGCTATCTGTCAGGGTGACCATTTTTAACTTTTGATGGTTATATGTTTATGTTGAGATTTCAAATAACGAATATTATTTTGGCGACTGAGTATACGTTGATAATACATTTGCGAATGTGGCCTTGATGAGGGAAATGCGGACCATATATTTTTTAGCTGTCCTAAGACAAGGTTCCCTATTTATGATGTCATTCATCCCCAAATTCCCCGCCCCACGTCCCTTAAATTGATCCTATCACTTGTTTTCACCCCTTTTGTATATATATTAGGCAAGTATATTAATGTAAATAAAATTAAGTTATAATTTTCCGATTATAACATAATTCAATATTTATTTTTGTTTATTTTATACTTGTATTTATTTTCTATATATTTACATGATTGGCTCTTTTATTCATGCTTAATTATGCCTGTAAAAGTTTAGAATTCACGATTATTTATAGTCTCTACATCTCTACAATTAATAGTTTTTTTGGCTCTACCACAGTTCTACATAAAATCCTTTGACAGTTTGTCCTCCGTATACCTTCTTGATATTGGTAAAATTGTGGTAACTCCACAAAGCCACAAACCAAAAGTTGAAGTTGATGAGTTCATATAAGAAAATATCAATGTTCATTCACAAAATCATATGAATCGTTAATTTGACATGAGGTTTTATCAAGTTAGACATGTTAAAATGCGAAATGTCAACATATTTCCAAAGTGGATTGCTCCAAAATTTATGTATATTTGAAACTGTCAATTTTTTTCATATGAATTCCTAATGCGTAGGAAGTATTACGTCAATAAAAAAAAATATAGAAGTCGACATGTCAATGTGTTCACGCCAGCCACGGTATTATTAACAACATTAAAAATGTAAAACTATAACCAGATTAATTATAGTTGACATAATTAGTAGAGAAAATTAATGTTTTTCAAATTCGGCTTAGTGCTCTCCTAGACATTACTTTAATCATTCCCAACATATTTTTTTAGAACTAAGATAGCAAAGAAACATACGGAGATCAAAGTTGTCCCTCGCATGTTGCTAAATTACTTTCACAAGTGACAAAAAGAATGTCTCAAGTTTTAAGTTTAAATTTGGAAGTCATGTTTTATTCCTTCATTTTAAAACATGTATTATATTTAGATACAAATAATATTAAAATGACGATAATATTAAAAGTTTTGCTAGAAGCGTTTTAATCTTATCGATATTTCCGCTGATTTTTTTTGGTCATCTGTGATTGTGTTGGTCGTATGTAATTCTTAATAAGTGTTATTAATTTGGAATAATTTAAAATAATGTATATTACTATTTTTTTTACATTAATTAATTTACTTCAACTGAATATATTTTCTAGTCCTATATTGAATGAGCTCTCTCTGCACATTATTCGTATACATATTGCTGCGAAAATACTAGGGTAAGGTGAAAAGTTTTCAGCCTGGCACAGAGATGGCGTTCTGATCAGCAATAAAAATATAGTCATTAGTTTATGAAAAGCAAGAATTGGCGGGTTCTATGACATCATACGCAAAAGACTGACGTCAATGATGAGCACGGTACGAGGCAGCACTAATAGCATCCTGAAGGTCATTGCAGAAAAGCCGGATTCTAATATCCTCAAGGCATTACATTCGTGCTCAGATTCGATAGTATTTCCTCTCATGTAAACATTATAAATATAGGCTGTGTCTGAAATAAGAATTTATTGTTATTATTAGTGCGTTTGACAAGTATCAACTAAATCTTAAGTATTTCTTTACAAGAATTTTTGCAAACATTTTTGTAGTTAACAAAAGTTTACGAGAACTCTGCTCCTTCAATGTCAACCGTTAAAAAGTGGGCAGCTGAATTCAAACGTGGTCGCGCGTCCCTCGAATATGACCCACGTGAAGGAAGGCCAAAAACCGTAACCACACCGAAACCATTTAAAAGGTGCACGATATTGTGTTGGACGATAGACGTGTGAAGGTAAGTGAGATAATTGAGGCCATGGGGATATCGGAAGAAAGGGTGCGAAACATCTTGGATAAAGAATTAGAGCTCTGCGCAATATGGATGCCGCATTTGCTAAATGCTGATGAAAAGCAAATTCTCAAACGATTTTCTCAGCAAATTTGTACCGGTTCAATAGCAATAGGACCGGTTTTGTGCGGCGATTTGTTTGATTGTTGATTTTGTTTTACTATGGATGAGACATGAGTCCACGACTACACGCTAGAAACGGCTACAGCATTCGAAGCAGTGGATGGAGGCTGGTGGTTCAACGCCAAAAAAGCGAAGGAAAGGTCATGGCCAGTGGCCAGTGTGTTTTGGGAGCCCTTCCATTGATTGCCTTGAAAAAGGCAGAACAATTACAGGTGAATATTACTCGTAATCTTCTTGATCAGCTGGATGTTAAAACTCGCGAGGCCTGGCTCGAAAAAGAGAAAAAAAACAATTTTCACCAAGACAATGCACCTGCTGACAAAGGTGCGTTGGCAGTGATTTGCGCGACCGTCACTCCTTTTCTCCTGATATGGCTACCTCAGACTTCCACCTGTTCACCTTACCCTCGTAATGATTAATAATTGAATGCTGATTAATAATTTCACGCCATTTTGAAACGCTACTGTTGCTCTTTAAATTATAATCAATGTCAATGATAAAATTTTAAAAATCTTTCCTTAATTTATTATGTTATCGCTATAAAAATGTTTATTTACATAAAGTTGGACATATTACTAAGTCAAAAAATTATTTAAGTTAACATAAATATATGTGTGTGTGAATATTCCTTCTTTTTAATATTTTTTTTTTTCATCGTTGGTTATCAAGCACGTAGCAAAATAACAAGGATTTAAATATTTATTTATTTTAGAAGATTAATTTAAATTCTGAAGGATTTTTGTATTGCTAACAACACCCCTGTAACATAATTATGTAGGTATATTGGGATAATTCCGAACATGGATAGTCAAAATATTAGTATCAAACTACCCTTTCATCAATGTCACAAACGTAACGTCTACCTTAACCTTACATCTAACTGTGCTATGAAAATTTTAAACTGTTCGAATTGAATTACCCAAATACAACTTTGTAATGGTACTTTAAATACAACTGATTAAAATTGTTAAACGTGTGTTGTAAGATTTATATTGCAGTTATGTATATATATTTATAGTGGAGTGAAAGATATCAAATAAACTCACATTCGCATTCGTTTATAGTATTATTTAGAATTACAAAAAATCGTGACAAATTTTCTCGGTGCCCCAAATATCTTTCCAAAAATGGGATACATACCATTGTTTAGACTCAATCGAAACACCTAGCATCATCTAAATAAGGCAGGTAAGTAAAGTTCTAGAATTAAACTATTTGACATTAAGTTTAAATACGAATTTGATATTTTAATTTTAACGATTAGTGTAAAACTATAAAATGTACGTGTCTATTGATACGATGGTATCACTCCTTTCTTCGAAAACCTCTTATGTACGTATTCCTGATTCTAGTGAAGATCGTATTGGTTTCTCAAAATTTAACTAATCGTCCGGCGGCGAGTAATCAGGGACCACTTGCAGCACTTTTTCTCTCCATCTTGCTTTCCTGGCGTCCTGTTCTCTTTTTAAGGCATTAAGAGCTGGCAAAGTCCTCCAGCATGTAAATGCTTTGAATAGTAGATTGCTGTAACAATAATAGTTTTTATTGTACCACTCGAAACCGAATGAGCTAACAAGTATAAATTCTAATTTAAAAATCATATGAACGCGCTTCATAGGGATTCATTAAATAAAAGCCCGATTCTGGAGGAAAGCTATTATAATTGCTATTCCGAAATCGCGCAAACTTGTCATACATCTATTTCAGGCACACAGTTTCAAACTTTCTGCAAGGTTTTATCTGAACTGTTTTTCTAAGTTTAGCTAACAATCTAACTATTATCAGATCCTACTGAATCTTATTGTTTTGAAACTG
Organism: Euplagia quadripunctaria; assembly: GCA_963859945.1. Lineage (NCBI taxonomy): Eukaryota > Metazoa > Arthropoda > Insecta > Lepidoptera > Erebidae > Euplagia > Euplagia quadripunctaria. The sequence continues at coordinate 12,212,557 of OY982566.1, read as the reverse complement.
ACAAAGTAACAATATCTACCTCAATATTGTTATCGATCTACCAACGTCTTACGACTTAACAAACCTTTCAAAGCAGGTGATAAACTCATACAATAAGGTGCAGAGAATTCCCCTTCTGTGCCTGCTTTCAGTTTAGCAACAGCAGTTTTACTTGGTCTTATTAGATTTCGTGAAATAAAAAAACCGGATCATCTTCACGGTAGGTAATGAATGTAATGATTGCCATTATGGAAGAGAAAATAAACAATTTTAGGTAATGTATTGTTTTAAAGGAAAAATGTTTTATGTTGGTCTATCAACTTATGATTACAATTTTTTACGGCTTCGGATTCGTCTTCTAGGATCCCTGCTTGAATGGCTTGGGAAGTTACCTAAACATGGACGAAATGTAATGTCCATCATATTAAGATTTATAAAAACAATTACAGAAGTTTCCTTAGTATGGCGTTAAACTACATAAATATGTCCTACCTCTTATAATAAATGACTGCTTTTTGCCATTTCGACTCCTGTTCCTTTCTGATTACCGTTAGGCCTGCACGTAACATTCTAAAACCCAGCTGTGTAACGTATAAATCATAGTAGTCGTCAGCCACTTGCTTCTTCAAAATGACGTTATGGTGAATCTGAATATAAAGAAAATATGTATTGAAATATCTTGCCCGTTCATCTGCAAAAATGAGTTATAAAGGATTAAGTATCTAAATGATCGATAAATTAGGCAGCTACGTCTGTATTAAATTCAAACCTATAATAATAATGTCTTGGATATTGGTATTACACAACGGTATCTAGATACAAACTTATAAAATGGATTCAGGAATCGGGATAAACATTAAATTTTTGTAATGTTTGTCTACATGGTAAAAATCTCTGAACACTTCAGATACAAAGTACTTATACATTGTGGGATGAGCATGATCAGTTATTCTGTCTGGGTGTAATTTATCTATAATATGTATATATTTAGGAATATATAAGTATGTTTACTTAATAAACGTTAAATGAATAATCATGATAATTTTGTGTAATACAAACCATTTTAAAACCTTTGAAGGTTTTACGTAACAATGTTTTTCGGTAAAAATCTTCAGCCTTAAAATTTCTTTCAATCCACATGTCTTCGGTATACCACATCCAGTGTAAAAATACATTTTTCTTAAGCTGAAATCTATAATGCGCTCTCGCTTTTTCAATGTTGTCTCGTTTGATTTCTATCAATTTTTGTAATGGAGCTATACCATATTTAGACACTAATGTTTTCTCATAATGTAAGTCTGCCATCACAATAAGTCCTCGCAACCGTTCAGCCCACTGTTTCTTCCGTATGTTCTCAATTCTTTCTCTTTTCCTCTTTTCTTTCAATTCTTTCATTCGTCGACTTTTTTCTTCTTTATCCATTTCAGCTCTTGCCAATTCCGCCTAAAATTCGAGGGATGAAAGTTTATTGATTAATATCAAAAGAAACACATGATTATTATCTACCTACTTGTATGGTACTTACTTGTTGTTTAATTCTAATGCGTTCTTCTTCCATCTGGCGCCTTCTCTCTCGAATCATAGCATGCTTTTCTTCCCGCTCACGAGCTCTTTTCTCCATCCTTTGTAAAAACTGTGGCATTTTGAGACAATGTAGTACGAGAGCCGGCTCTAAAAAGACAAATATGAAAAACATTTTAGCTACAAGTCGTCTAAATCTAACGGTTCCTGTTTTACTTACCTTCAATGTCAGTGATTTTCAACTCCTTGGTCAAGCTTTTTATTTTAGGTTTTAACTGACGATCTATTTCATAATAAGTTCTGCGAACTTCTTCTCTCATTTCATCAACAGATTGACGTGAAGCTTCTATTATCTTATTGTATTTTAATTCTTCGATTAGCCGATTTTGCTCCTCAAGTTTTGCTTTTTGTAGCGCAATTATGTGTTTTTGCATCTTAAACCTAAAATTCGATAGTTATCCTTTCTGATTGTTTGTGTCAACATTTTTTAGATACTAAGCTCTGAAGTGATTGTAATACAGTTTGGAAAATAAGTAGTATTGTCTTGAATATTTGTAAGTAACGAGTGAAAAGAGTTTACATAATATAAGTATTTATAACACAACTATGCGTTCGGCGTTCGGTCAGGTAATGTAAGTAAAACTTACCTGTGTTGATAAGTGTTGTAATCTCTAAGATGCTGCTGAGCTTTATTTTGAAGTTCATGTGATTGGTGTATGTCCATTTTCTTTTTTGTAATCTTGTCAAAAAAGTTATTCAAAGTAGCTTGCCTTTGTTCTTCCACATATTTTTTTCTATTATTTACATAATTCTTCCACTTTTCTACGTATTTCTCTAAAATATATTTTTCCTTATCTCTAATTTTTACTTTTAAAGGTGTTATACTTAAAATATCATCAATTCCTTCACTATCCGTTCTGTTTAACATGATATTTTCTTTGTCAATACTGTTGTGATAATACAAATCATTTCTAGGTGTTTCGACATTACTGATATTAACTTCGTCATTATCATCATCTTTAGTAGGTTTAGAAGTCAGGGCCATCATAACCAATAGTTTCTGTAAGTCACCCACAGGTCTAGGTGATAAAGGAACAGAATCTTTGTTATAATTTTTGCTTGATGTTTCCTCGTATTCTTGATTTTCCAGTGGATTCTCGACCTTATGAATACATGCCACTCTAAACATATCTTCATTGTTCTCATTTATATCTTTATTTAAATCCATCAATTCACCTTTCAAAAGTTTTAATTTTTTATCTTTAGGAGTTTCTTTAGAGAACCTTATGCGTTTAGGTTTCATTTTCGTATTTAATTTGAATTCATTATCATTCCGTATTTCCAGCTCATTTTCATCAACTAATTCAGGTAATACTAGATCTTCCCCGACTTCATTTTGTAATTTTGCATCCATACCACCGGTCATTAATAGCTCATCATCATAAATTTCAGATTTTATTTTTAATGTATCCAGCGCTTTTAAAGTTAAGCGATTTTTTAAATTAATGTTGTTAAAGCTGTGTCGTAATTTCACGATTTCCTTATTAATATTATAGCTGTCTTTAGTTTTCTTGATAGATTGCCTAAAATAATAAACTTTTAGGTAATAAAAAATATTTCTAGGGGAGAGCAGATGTAGAGTTCGTACAGCAAGAGCATTCGTGAAATAGTGATATCTAGAATACTAAACATTACAACTTTTTTCAAGACATAGATAGATATTGCAGTAGCGTTGAAAAGATTTTGAAATAGCTATTACTTTTTATTTCATAGGACTTGAAGTAAAAATTGTACGAATCCTACCTGCTCTCCCCTTGGTATATTATTATAGACATGGTTGCTTTTTGCCACATAAGGGCGTAAAGGTAACGTAGGACCCACTTAATGTCTAATAGTCTATCACCACTATATCACGCTTATTGGCAACAATAGTCCGACAAACAGATCGATCCCAGTACAATTTTGCACGAACATTATGAAGAACTGGGTCTGGCACATACGCGTAGTACGGTAACTCGACAGTCACAAGGTTATACTTACTAGGTAGGTACTCTCAAAGTCATGTCATAGAAAATATTACAAAATACGTAAAGAACTACCGTTAATCACGAATTTTGCGCATTTGCCACCGATACAGAGAAGGACGTAGGGTACCATCCAAAAAAAAAGTTGTTCAAGCCGCGGGCAAAAGCTAGTTATACCCGTCACGCCAAATGGATGTTGATACAATAAACTACCTACGTCACTGGTGATACACTATAAAAATATAGTTTCAATTTAGAGTAAATTTACTGCTACAAAACCCATTCTAATGTGATTCCAAATATTACTTACACGGAGCGAAAACACGCAACATTATTATCCAGTGAACCGCTGACTGGACTTTCCCACCACCTCGCGGTTAGTCTAAGCGTATGGGTGGGACTCGCTCACAAAAATACGAATGCTACGAATGCCGCGTGTTTAGTATTCTAGATATGACTACTTCACGAATGCTCCTACTGTACGAATCTTACCTGCTCTCCCCTGGCTATATTATTACAGGTATGGTTGCTTTTTGTCATATCCCACAGTCTTATTTCTAGGGCACAAAAGGCAACGCAGGACTCATTTAATGTCTAGTGGAGATGGTACTCTTAAAGTCAAGTTATAGAAAATCTTACAAAATACGTAAAGAGCTAATACCGCACCGCCTCGCGCCGCTGTGCTTGTTTCATTTTCAGAGTGAAGTCATAGAAAATCTTTAAAAATACGTTCTTTAGAACTACCGCCTCGTGCCGCTACGCTCATTTTACATACGTAAGCAGTTGGCTATCATGTATTTATATCTCATGCAGTCGTAACCTAACTAGTAACCTTACTACCTACTTGTAAGTAATACTAGATAGGAACCTACTATTTAATTTTTAAGTAAAAATACCTTAGGGCTGGATTGTTTAAGTTGACATTAAACATTTAAAGGGAAAAAAGAGTTATCATAATTATTGTTATTGTTAAAATTTCATAGATACCTATGCTGTCAGGAAAAAAAGGAGAAAAGAAGAATCAGATCCTCACGAGAAGATTTCTTTTGTGTATTTTTGACTATATAGGAATATGTAGATCCACCTACAGAAGATTGAGTACCTACAGGTTGTTTTAAAATGGGAAGGTGGAAATGAATTTAGCAGCCCGTCCCGTGGAACTTTACTCGTGCGTCCGAAAAGATGAGGAGGCCTCATTGTCCTCCCGAGGCGTCTTAGCTCGTAATGGTGATTAAAACCTGCAGGGATTTCGACCGCCTTTCTCGATTATAGGGTTCATTAATAACGTAAACAGTGTTCTTTTTTGAGAATACTCAAGAAGGTGTACTGTGTAGGGCTATTCTTTAAAATTGCTTTTCTCCTCACAGCCCCGAATAGCACTCGGTCCTTTCTAGTATTGACAGGACTGCGCCAGCCTGTGCCCACCGCATCCGAAGGCATCCGGGGACAACGTACGGAGTTTCTCTTTTACAGTCCCGAAGAAACCTTTCTAGAGGGAACTAGGAGGGTTTCTAGCTTAGCAGACATGACGTATAATAGGACTAACACATCAACTTTAGGTGACCAGTATTTGAAAAACGTCAAGTTTGGTAGGTTATGTAAGTGCACAAAAGTTTGTTAGCAACTCTACGAGTAGGGTGTCGTATTAAGTACTTAGGACAATTTTATTCCAATATTACTTCATTCATACCTTGTCCAAGTAGTGCTTCTGTGTGTATGCGTATGATGGTTATGAGTATCTTTTACCTGCAATTTAAAAACCAAATGAATAGATAAATAGATAAGAAATAGCCTTAATTTCAGTGACGTGGAAGACATGGATTTCAACACAATGGTCAACAGTAACAAAATTGACGATTACCTACTTCCGACAGTTAATATGGAATTGTATCTGATATAGCCGTATTAACTTGGACCCTTGGTAAAATAGATCAAAGAGGCAGTAAATGAAAAAAGCTAACTTCAACACACAATTTTGTTAACTTACCAAAGTTCTTCTCATTTGCATCCGTAATATAACATTATGAGGAGTATATTCCGGAGACAGTTTATTTAAGTCACGTTCATCGAATATATTCTTATTTAAGATATTCTCCATACTCTATCACTTACATAACGAATCAATACGCTTTATTATTTATAACGGGCATATCAGATCACCAAAATAAATCTTAACGTATAGTTGCTATGAAATTATCGATAAAATAACAAAACGTAAGCAACACTCCTTTACATGTAATTTATAAGTTACTTTACATTTAAATTGCATATAGCTATGCAAAATCCTTATTTTACAGTACTTTGTTTGTAATATGTTTTATTATGACTTTTATTTTATACAAGTATAGGTGACATTATATCCATGTATAACTTTCAGTATTATATATTTTACTTTATGTGCTTAACCGAATATTGCTGTTACTTGCGACAGATGACAAGTTATTTTGACAAAAATGGCTGTCTTAAGTTGGCGGGGAGAATTTGCTTTTTTACATTTTTTTTTTGCTCTTTCAACTGTTCGTTAACTGTTTGATCAAAATTTTTATTTGTTCGATCTTAGTTTTTTTTTTTTAAATAAAATACAAAATTACCCTCAAGTTGGCGGGGAGAAGTCTTTTTTTGACATTTTTTTTTACTATTTCAATTGTTCGTTAACTGTCCTTAACTGTTCGATCAAAATTTTTAATTGTTCGATCTTAGTTTTTTTTTTATAAATAAAATAAAAAAAATTGCTTTCTTAAGTTGGCGGGGAGAAGTCGTTTTTGGACATTTTCTTTTTGCTATTTCATCTGTTCGTTAACTGTTCTTCATTGTTCGATCAAAATTTTTATTTGTTCGATCTTCGTTCAAAGAGATTAAAAAACGACTTCTCCCCGCCAACTTGAGGGTAATTTTTTATTTTATTAAAAAAAAAAACTAAGATCGAACAAATAAAAATTTTGATCGAACAGTTATGAACAGTTAATAGAGCAAAAAAAATGAAAAATAACGACTTCTCCCCGCCAACTTATGACAGCCAACAAAAATGATCTAGGGTGTTCCGATGCCTTCTTAAGTTGGCGGGGAGAAGTCGTTTTTTAACCCGTTTTTTTTTGCTATTTCAACTGTTCGTTAACTGTTCTTCATTGTTCGATCAAAATTTTTATTTGTTCGACCTTAGTTAAAAAAACTCTTCTCTCCGCCAACTTAAGACAGCCATGTAAAGAAAGGTCTTCGCAGTCATCGCAGTTTGCTAAATTGACGTCATACCTTACAGTGCTCGTAGTGCATATCGGAACACACACTTAATGTCAACGATGTCAATTAGACGCCTCGGAAGTTGTAAGAAATCTAGTAGCGGTCAAAGTTTATTTCTTTAATTCATGAAGTGTTTATTTCATTCTCTAAATGTACCTACCCCTTTACAATGTACCTGAAAAGAAATATTATATTAAAATACCATTTACAATATGTTTCTCAGCAGTGGCAGTACCGTTATATGCGTTCATAACATGTGTATTGATAACAATGTACAAGGATTATGATAGCGCTAACAATACACATTGTAAAGTTCCCAATGTCTTCCCATCAATTTCAGCATCTATAGGAACGTATGAGCCACAGAATACGTTATGGAAAACAGCAATATACTGCCACGCGCCTGTCCGATTCTACATAATATATTTAAGATGGAAATATTATACAGGCATAATCCAGGAGAGCTGTCTCATTATGGCCAAATTAGCAGTAGTTTTAAATATTATAGAAAACTTATCATTAATTGGGCTAACCCACTGGACTTCATCTCAAAATTACAGTAAGTCTATTAGAAAATATTACTGGTACAGATGTTCCTTTTCAAGTTATAGTTGAACATTCCTTGTTGCAGAGTATCATGAGTTATGCTTTAAAACATTTATTGGTACATCAGTATTCTACATGCTATTTATATGCATATTGCTTACAAAGTTTAGAAGAAGACCTAATATTACATCCAGGGAGAAACACTCTGTGAAGTTAAAATGGAGAGCATTTATAACAAATATAACTTCCTTTGCCTTTGCTGCCTATTTCTTCCTGCGTCATAACAGTCTATGTGAACCTTATGGTAAGTATCTTGCCACTAAATAGTATTTAATCTAATCTATTTAATATCTTGTCTGCAAGTTGCATTTAACACAGACATTGCCACACCACAATGCACTACTTGCTATTTTTGTAATTATCATTGTACTCATTAAATCTGTAATTGCTGTATGTACATTCTTTAAAAATTCTTAAAAATTGTTCTAAGAGCTATTTTTAAACCATTTTGGTCAGCCCATCTGAAAGTATGTTTATGTATACCTATAAGTGGTTAGCATATCTATAGATACCTGCATAAGATGATGGTCACCCATTACAACAGAGCCTGTAAATTTATTTTAAAAGGTAAAGTTTCATTCAACTTTTAAAGAACCATTATAAATACCATTAAATGCATAAAGAAGTTTATGTAATCAGTTTTGTGACCTAGAAAAAAGAATCATCAGTCAATGCAAAGAACTGTAATCAATTCAGTATCTACTGAACTGATGAGTATCTGTGGTATTCATAAAAATAATTCTTGAATGAATCATTCTAAATCTTTGAGCAAATTAATTTTTTGGCATTGCATCTGGAGTATTTTTATCATAAACCTGGACAAAATTATAATTTTAAAATAATTATAAAGTAATATTTAAGTTATAAACATACATATTTATTGAATGTAGAAGAGTTTATAGTATAATTTCGGATATTTATATCATCTGATTCACAGTCAGTTGAATCTCTTTATTAGTGTTCTTTGTCACTACTGTGAATGACAGAGGTCATAGCTGGTTCGTTTGAAATTAATAAATTGATGGCTTATTTTGAAAAATGGATAGTTTCTTTTGTGACATGCTTTTACTTAGGAATGGATCTGACGTCAATAGTAGTTCGTTTAAATCTGTCTTCGATATAAAGCTCTCTTGAGAACTTCGAAAGAGCGAAAGAGCTTGTTTCCAGCCTCTGCAGCCTCCTCAGATAACTGCCCAATTGGTTATATTGTTGGAGACATCATACAGTTTTTGCTTCTTCTATCCTGTCATATGAGGGATACTTTTACTTAGCGCCTTGTATGACTTGCCATTGTTTTCTCCAATCAATTTTCTGCAATCCATCCCTCTTCACAAAAATAAGTAAAGCTCCTCTGGGTGTGTTGTTTCACAATGTGAAGTTGGTTTTTACCGTTTTATAATTTTTACAAGCATAATTTAACTTGCAATGTTTGTATGTGTTCGGCACGAATCTTGGAAGCTAAATTAGAACCACTTCCCGATGTCTGATTGGGATCAAATTTGGTGTAGATATGTATCTTCAGTGACAATACAATAATATGGTACCATGAAGATGTTCTGATGATGGAGCCGGAAGATGGCCATAGGAACTTCTTAACTAAGGATAAACCAATCGACTTTGATCCGTCTTGAGGAGTACTTTTAAACATCAAATCTACACTAAAATAAAACTTAGGTTGTATAAAACCTTTTAAAAAAAATATTTTACAATGAATTTATTCGTATTTTCTTAGCCCTTGTTGGGATTCTGCAGGAGGTATATGTTCTTGCAATTCTTTTGCATCTATGGTTTCTTAATTCTTCAAAATCGAGGTCTTTGCCAGCCATTGTTGTTTTTTTTTGTAAAATATTTGCTTTTATACAAACGTATATGTTGCAGCCATTTTCTTTGCCTTGAAATACTTTTAAAATTCTTATGAGAACAAGATAAGGTAGCTTTGTTTTCTTCTGGTCATTTAATGATTTCCACAAGTCTGTTCTCCAATAGTATACAATATATCGTCCATAAATGTTAATTGTTGCATTATCTCTGCGTAGTATAAAACTAAGTTGCTTCCCGCCGTCTGTAGGCTTAGATCTTTAAAATCACGCAATGGATTATAATGCAGTTTTCATCAATGATAGAGTGATTCAATTCAAATATTGTTTTGTGTTAAATATGAACGATAGTTGTTCACCACATTACTACCTATATTTGCTAGTATCAAATTTTCCTAGGTAAAAAATTACGAAACATGTCAAATTGGAAAAAAAGAAATAAAAATTCGCGACCTTCACTAATTTGATGGTATTTCACACAAAAAGGAGGAAGATTATGGATCGTTTTCTTCGGAATATTACTATTAGAGGTTTATACTTCATAAATATTTCAAACAAACTAGGTACCAGACGAAGACCGACACAGAAAAACACCGTTAAAAAAGAAAATAGGAGAAAAACGATTGTTTTAGGTGACTTATTAGAACGATTTATAAACATGATAATTTTCAACAGAATTTGATTCAATATTATGGTAAAATACACTACTTACATACCTTGTTCTTCTATACCTCCAAAAGGTGTTTAAAGAAGGAACCGAGAAATAAACACATAAAATGTAATGCAAAAAATTACGGACGCCGATAATGATTAAAGAGAGAGAGCTACATTAGGCCGACGCACACATCTGAGTATCTGAGACGTCTTACACGTGTAAGGTTGGTGTGCACCTAAAATCGACGCAACGCGTGTCATTCAAGACCCAATTCACTGCCCGATTCATTCATTTTTAAGTAACTGATGATAACAGTCGAAAACCAGCGTAAAATGCGCGACACGCGTTGCGTCGATTTTATGTACACACCAACCTTACGCGTAAGACGTCTCAGACGTGTGCGTCGGCCTAATGTAGCGTCTCACACGTGTGTGTGTCGGCCTAATGTAGCTGTCGCTTAAGACATGCGCTAAACACAACGTTTGTATTTCGACTCATGTTACGACGACGAATTAGTAGGTATTACTAAGGTGTGTTATAAACCCGTTTAAAGTCATTCGCATTTAATTTACAAAATTGCCTTTTGACCGATTTGTTGATACAAATACTCCTCTGTGCAATGTATGAATTCTTTACCCTAATATCTATTACAATTACTAGAAACTTATATCTCCACTAATAAGCCATTTTACCTGTGATAAATGTACAAAAGAAATACAGCATCCAGGTATCCAATAATTGGTTTGTGCAATAATTAGTTACCACTACTTAACGCATTTAGTATAAACCTAACTTTAAAATAATATTTTATTTTTTATTTGCAGTGTATTCCATGTTTGGTTTAGCAGAATATATAGTGGTTATCAGCAATATTCTATTCCACTTAACAACAGCATATGATCTCCAGTTCAATTTCATGTGTCTAACTAACAAAGGACTTCTAGTTGAATGAAAATATAAACAACACGTTGGTTTGGGTACAGTTTTTATACATTTTTATATGTAAAAGTTGTATAGTCTTATTTAAATTAAAATTAATTATTAAAAAAAATACAAACGGTTTGTGGATAGTAAATTAAAAGCTTTAAAATTATTTTATTACATATTTTTATAACATTCAGTTTTTTTACCCTTTGACCACTATTGCACGCGTTTTACATGCATGAAAATACTGTTTTATTAACATAGTAGACACCAGGTTAAAACATTATTAATGTTTGTAACGTTTTTTAATATTCCTTATTTATAATTGAATACAGCGTATATTCTTTACAAGGTACTATTTACTGCACAAGTGCGAGTCTTACTCGCGCACCGAGGGTTCCGTACAAATACGTAGAAAATCGGATTGAAAGACACACTTAACTCACTCGCCGCGCCGGTCTAAAAAGACTCCCCCATACCTCGATATACGTCACAGTCAGTACTCAGTACTTGTGCTGTAAGACCTTGTTTTTCACCAAATTTTATTATTCTAGTTCAATAGAAAGCACCCAGCAGGTTTTGATTTTCTTGTGAAATGGCCTCGTATCTTTTGATAGCGTTGCCTTAGAAACTTGAATACGGAAACACTAAAAATATATTTCGTACTAGCTGAGCCCGCGACTTCGTCCGCGTGGAATAGTGTATATCGAATCAACAGCCTAAAAAATAAGTTTCAAGCTTCTAGCTCTAAATATGACGATACTTCCATACATTTTTTCATCCCCACCCTTCAACCCCTTTTATTGCATTAAACAGTAGCCTATGTCCTTTCTCAGGCTCTAGACTATCTGTGTACCAAATTTCATTTAAATCGGTTCAGTAGTTTTGGTGTGAAAGGGCGACAGACAGATGGAGTTACTTTCGCATTTATAATATTAAGTAAGGAAAACTAATGATTGATTCTTTACAAATTTACATTTAAATCCAACCTTAACCTATATTGGAAACGAAGTATTGTTTGTTGTGAAAGTTGTGTACAGTTGTAACTGGACGTCAGGTTTGCTTACTGTTTATTATTAATGCCATTCTTTGTATATCTTGATCTGTTGTCTGTATCTGTACCTATTGAATAAAATAAAATAATTTGACCAATAACTTTTATAGAAATTATCTAAAATTAAATTTATTAACAACAGTAAATTATTTGTGTTGGTTTTACTTTTCATTTCTCATTCTCTCGTAGGCTACTTTTCTGAAGTTTCACTTCTGCCGTGTGTGAATTGCACACACACACACACACTTTTTTTATAAATATATGTATATTTACTGGACTGGCCTGATGGTCTAGTGGTTAGTGACCCTGACTGCTAAGCCAGAGGTCATGATGAGCATGATCATTGGTCCTGTGTCTGGGTGTAATTATCTATAATATGTATGTATTTAGAAATATATAAGTATGTTTATCAGCAGTCTGGTTACCATAGTACAGGCTTTGCCTAGTTTAGGATCAGACGGCCGTGTGTGAGGTGTGTGAAGTTATTATTATTAATGCCCTGAAACATATTTGTGAATTGAATGGCTGCGAGAGGCAAAATAGCTCCTTGGCATAGTCAAGAACCAGCTACCGATTACTCTGGGATCACCAAACAACGAAAAAAAACTCGTGCTGTTTCAACTCTAAAATCTAATGTAAAAACTAATAATATTTCTTTAAATCACAGGTAAAAACTATACTTATACTTTGGACTCTTAATATTTATTAGTTAATTAAATTGAGTGGTTTTATAAAAACGATACCTAATTAAAAAAGTAAACGGCAAATATTAAAAAAAAAGCGCAATAAAAGAAAAGAGTGATACCTAATTTAAAAAAGTGTTAAAATAAGTATTAATGCAAGTATTTAAAAAAAATGCAATAAAAGAAAAGAGTGTCAAAGAGGGACTTGTTCCGGTAAGTGGCCGATTAGAAAGCGTACACTATACCAGATAAGCCAAACGCTCGCTGTATAGAAGTTCGAAATGAGCATATACATTCTACTTACGTTAAAATGTTATTACAGCTTTAATTGATTTTCCTGTGGGAAACAAAAAAAAAATTAACCCGGGATAAAAAGTACCCTATAACCTGCTCAGGCACTCTAACTAATTATCATACTAAGTTTCAAGCATATCCCTTCAGTAACTTCTGAGTTTATCGCGAACATACAAACAGACAGACAGACAGACAAAAATTGTTTGTCCTCAGTCGATTTTTTTTTAAATATATTCAATGTACAGAATTCATCCCGCTACAGATTTATTATAAGTATAGATTAAAAAGTTTACTAAATAATAAACAATGTAAATAAATTTATTCATAACATATTTATGGCACGGATAAATTATTGATAAAAACAACAATGTACAAAAAAGTAAATATATCAAAAGGTACATAATATATGTAGCTAAATATACAAATGTATAATACATAAATGTAACTACATATATCTACTTTTTGTATGCTTAGTCTAAGTAAATCTAGTTCGCTTTATTGTCTTACTAATGTTATATATAGGAGAAGAACGAAACCGAATTAGAAGGAAACCTAATTTCAAAATAAAAAAGGAGTTTTAGTTCTAAATAATATATTCGCATAGAGTCTGTAACACTTGAATAGGCTTTTTCATCAGCAATAACAAAAAAAATGTACATACTTGAAAAAAAATACGTGGTTATTTACTAATTTTGTGAACCTCTGGTCTCTCTCTCTGCTCCCACTAGAAATCGGGATGTCCACTAACCGACAAACTTTCAAGGTTAAAGTATAATGTATATATAATAATCTTTGTGTGAGATGTGTGAAGTTATTATTATTATTTATTACACTTATTACATCAGTTGACTTAGACAATTGTATCTCTGGCCCCCACAGCAAAGTACGTCAAGCTTTACACAGACTTATTAGTAGAATCGTCTGAATAACACTTTGTAAATGTATTTTGTATGTAGATATATGTGTATGTATTTATATAGTATCACTACATATTATAAAACAAAGTCCCCCGCCGCGTCTGTCAATCTATTTTTTATACACCTGGCACGCACGTCTCTTTATCAGTCAAAGGTTGACTGGTAGAAAATGCTTACGGCATTCAGTCCACCTCATGGAATGTATCTGGAGGAAGTGTAAATAAATAATACACAATTTTGGTTCGCTGATTTTGAATCTACCCTCAGATTTTTTGTAGCAGCTCTAGTTAGTGATATACAGGTATCGTAGTGAATTTACCTAAGTAGTCCATAATTTTTATCAGTAGTGGTGTAACTAAACTAATTTCTGTAAAAAAATTATTTTCTCTTCTTCAAGAAGGACGTGTTTAAACAGCCCTGACTGTTTTTGTGGTATTTGTGGAAAATATTAGATTGAAAAAAAATTCCATTTGAACATGTCAGACTTCGTGAAAAAAGCATACCTACTTGGACTACTTTGGGTTTCCATTGCTGACAAACAAAAAAGCCCTTTTAAGTAAAAAGCTCCTATGATCAGGCGTGAACCGTCCAATCATCACGAGCTGCAACTGCTGAGGCACTGTTTTTATTCATAAATAGCGCTGTCGGACTTATTTTTCTCTTACTTAAACTACATTCTTATACTGCACATAAACAACAATGTCAATTTTCACTATGAATTTTACAGTATTTAAAGAATATATCAATACGATCTCGAATTTAGTTTTTTGTACTTTATAAATAGAAGCGTGTGCGCGCGATGCAGTTGTCGGAAACCCACGTATAAGGCCCGCCGGCGGACGAGCGGCCGGTAGGTATTTAGCTCGCACAAGTACATCAAGTGACATAGGCCTGCTGTTAGTAAGTACTTCAAAGACAGCGCTCGTACAAACGTCGACAATTGGCCCTTGTGACACTATTATTATTTCAAGGATAAGTAATGTATTTAATGAGATTTCTTTGATTGTGTAACCATAATACATTAAATAAGATAAATCGATCAGTAGTGTACCTACGTATAAGTCTAGGTCGCTACAATAATATGCTTACTTAAGAGATACATAGATTACATTGTTTCTTGACGAATTGACCGATACTTATGATAATTTGGTGTACAATGAAGAATATTCTATCTATAAGTACCTATGTATGAGGCTAATATAAAACATAATCATTCCCTAAGCAACAAGTAAGAGCACCATTCTAAACAAAGTGTGACTGTCTAACAGTGTTAATTCAGAAAACTTATTGCCATGCAATATTTTACTTCAGTCAGGTCAGGTCAGATTTGCAAAAATTACCTAAATAAGTCTTAAAAATTGATATAAACATGTGTAAATATGTATGTAGATATAAACAATCAACAAAAACATATAAGTATAAACATGAACAATCAATATGAACTACTATACCCGTGAGAAATAATTGTACCTACTCTGGTCATACCAGAGTCGGAACGGCGAAGGACCTGGCGCTATAAATAATAGAATTATTCGTCCCCCAGTAGACTGCAATATAATAATAGTGACTAATAGGCAAAGCTTTGCGTGTCACCAATATTATTTTAGTCCTATACTTAAACAACTAAATATTCATTTAACGTAAAATTAAAACGTAACTTTGGGTTATTACATATATTTTTAAACTACATTAATTCAAGATACCTGCATATACATAAAAATCACAAGCACAAAACTTAACTATGGTTAAAAATAACAATAACAAAGTAATATACATTGCTTTACTATTTGCTTGATGATTATCGTAGCGTCAACAATGGAATAAAATCTGTTTGACTTCCACCTAACGTAGGTACAAGCATGCCATCTCACAAACACTTAAAAAAATATAATATATATTTAAACAATGTTTTTTTTAGTGCATCCTCTAACGAGTATAGAATAGAGTTATATAAACTATATATATTATTAGTATTGCACCTTTTAAGTAATCTTATTATAGAAGGGAATTTAACCACCTCACCAATCATCAGATTAAATGGTAGGTATGCAGATGGTAGGGATGCAAGTAGCTTTCGCGCCAATTACTGTACAGATGACCCAAAGTTAGTTACTTAAGTATTCTTACTCGTAAGTTAAAGTAACTAAGTAAAATATAGATCCATTCAAAGGTCAAGAAAGAAAAAATGCGTATTAACAGGAGTTGACCTTTTCACAAAGTAGTCATCATGCGAATTTGACGTTCTGTGAACGTCGGTCGTTTTGGGAAGTAGCCACTTTAAATAGTCTTGATAACACGTAGTGGCCATTCAGCTTCAGATCGTTTAGTTATAATAGTTTCAAACTTTCGTTATTTATTAAAATAAGAACACAAGGGACGAATACCGAAAGTACTTGTAACGTATTGTAACATATTATTATTAGTCTCAATAGCGTACTAGGTCACCTGAATAGCAGCAACCCCAATATCATTATTTATTATAATATGTATTTCCTACTTAGCAAGCGAAATGATTGTTCCATGTGTGTATAAATGTTAGCTCACACACGTTTAATATTATAGTATAAATACTAACACAATTTACTAACAAGACAAGTATTAAATAGATACTGAACACGCCACCACAGTAGTTTCACTACATTCTCAACTTTCGGTATCCGACCCTTGTGTTTCTATTCTTATCTATGTTATGACCCCCTATTTAAGTTATAACATTTATAAACAGTGTAACATCCTAGTGCAACTATTTATACTTATTTAAATTGACTTTCCATCTTATCAGCTATCATCATCGCTATAGCAAGGGACGAAGTGGCCCCAGGGGATGGTGCATTTCTGCAATGTAACACTCTGCTTCCAACTGCACCGGATCCAGGTTGAGAATCAAATACAAAGTCTTCAATGAGAGTTCCTGGAAATAATAAATTCACATAAATATAATACACATGTTCATGCTCTAGGTATGTGTCCGTTACGTTTTCACTCCATCGCGATCGTAAACTCGCTTTAAATTTTTAGTGGTTTGAAATATATCGAGTAATTTTGCTGACGTTTGAGTTTAGCGAAACTGGTCCCCGTACGAACTCAGCAATTTTCTCTTGTTTTTGAAGTGAAAACTTCTTTAGGCACGTTTGTGCACTTTTGCTATGGGGAAAAAGCACAACTCGTGACCGTCACGCTAATAATACATATATAGATCCATTAGAGGGCGCTAATCTAAACATCGAGTTCTGTCAGCTTCTTATTAATTAATGACACCAACCTGCTAATGTGATTTAAATTCGTCGTTTCGTTTAAGTTTTCACTTCTGTGGCCAGTCCCATGACTGCCTATTTTTTTTTTCGTGTTTCAGTCACAGAATACATAATAGTACAGGTACAGACTCACTCCTCCAAATCATTTAAATAAATAGCGACTCAAAGTCGCAATAAGGTCGTACAGCGCTAATTGCCTACAGTCATATTCACCTAGAAGTTGTAGTACCTAACTCTTATCTATTGTCTTATTTTAAAGAATGAATGAATCTGAATATTTAATTACCAGTAAGTTATGTGCGTATTTATTCTATTTTTCTGAACAAATAACCCTCGGCTAAATAACTACATACGAACGGATGACGCGACGGACTAACGTGCGGCGCGATTAGTCGACCCCGCCGTGTACATGTAGGTAGCTTTATACCTACAATGTGGAGTGGACCTGCCGTGGTTCAGTATTAAAACAAAAGAAGTATCCATTGAATGTGTCTATTGGACAGAAGCCTTTTTTTTCTATTAAATGGATGATCTCTAGACCTGCTAAGTTTTTTCAATAAAAAAATCGTGCTTTAATTTTTTTTGTATTTTGTACTGGAATAAATTTAAAGCTTTATACTTAAGTATAGTTAAAAAATTTGGTGGTGGGAAATTAAGCATAGTGCTTTTGTTATAGAATAGAAATAAACTTTATTGTTCACCAAAAAAAAGGTTTTTACAAGAAATACATCAGGTGAATATGTACAAAGGGCAGCCTTATCGCTGAAAGTAATTTCTTCCAGGCAACCTTTGGACGGACAAATCGATAATAAATAGATGAAATCATGAGTAGTTTTGGTGTAAACTGGTGATATCGGTCATTGGAGATATTTTTTTTAAAGAATCATAGCGTACTTGTACCTATGGCATATATTATGTCATTTAAGTCAGTCAGTCCTAACAATACATATATACACACTAGTACATATATACAGTCTGTGTAAACATATACACATAGATAATATAGGCAAATAATAGATTAGGAAGTCAGGTAATGTTCTTTGACCGTGTTCTTAAAGACAGGCAAAGTTTTGGCACATCTAATAGCTATTGGCAGAGCATTCCATATTCGGACAGCCTGCACAGTAAACGATTAATCGTAGAACTTGGTACTGCCAGTTCCAGAGATTCGGACGACCTCAAGGAACCTGAATGTGTGTCATTGAGGAAAAAAGCGTTCCTTTAAATAAGCTGGAGTATAGGGATGAAATAAAATACTATTAAGTACAGAAAGAATATCAGTATTCCGTCGAAGGCGAATTGGGAGCCACTTGAGCTGGTTTCGAAATTCAGATACATGATCATATTTGCGTAATCCAAATATAAATGTAATACAAAAGTTTTGAAGGCGCTCAAGTTTATCGAGTTGCTCCTCGGTGATATCGAGATAACTGACATCAGCATAGTCGAGTATAGGAAGGAGGGATTGTGCTAGTGCAATTTCAGTGACCGTTAGCAGAAACTTGTGTAGTCTTCAAGGAACCTGCGGATGTAAACAATTTCCGACTGACCTCACGCAATTGGGGGTCCCAGGTTAAGGCATTATCAATAAAAATTCCTAGATTTTTAACGCAGGAACTCATTGGTAATGCAGTACCGTTAAACACGATGTTCGGTAGTTCAGTCCAATCAATTCTTGATATCATCCTGGGATTGCCCACAACAATAAGTTGAGTCTTAGAAGGGTTGACTACCAGTCCATTTTGATTGCTCCATTTAGACACTCATGCCAAATCCAAACTTATAGTGGTTAAAGCTTCAGTGAATTTATGTAATGGTGCTTGTTGAAAGTCATCTGCATAAAGGTAGTAGGATGAGGCAGGAGGCTAATGCCTTGAAGATGGAATTCATAAAAATTGTGAAAAGTAAAGGAGATAAAACATCACCCTGCAGCAGGCCAGCTCAGCTATGAGCTACTAATTTATAAGACGCCTCTTTTTGTGTGGAAAAGGTACCACAACTTTGGAATTCTAGTTCCTCTAGAATAGATAATAAACTTGCAAATTTAATACGATCTGTAGGATCTGTTGACCTATTCTATTTATTTATTTAATCTTAATCAGAACGGCTTGAATCTATAAACTCAGTGGCCAACAGGTCTGTGTCAGGGTCAGTGGCTAGTAACTTTGAAAAAAAAATTAAGTACATACCATCTTCTGCCAATGCTTGGGCCCTTACACCAGATGGCCCTGCCTCAATATCTTTATAGTGGATTTCTTTAATAAATCTCTGTATGCCATTAATTTGAAGAGGAGTGATCAGTGATTTAGCCACCTCTTTCAATCCAAATGCAGTATATTTTAATGCTAATTTTTGGAAACCAGAATATTTTAATATTCCAAATAAGTCTGTTACATTTACATCTGTCCATCTGTAAAGAAACAACAGGTTTATCAATTACATATTTTAATGTATTTATCTTGCTTGTTTACTAATATATTATCTAACACACTATAAGTACTAGTTTAAGCGATTCATTGTCATAACAGATGAATTTGACCTCTGTGTAACCTCTGTTGATATATTATGTAAATCAACTTGCTTTGATAATACAGTTTGCATAATATATGATTAACAAGTTATAAAAATATATTACATAACAATAGGTATTTATATCTTACCTATATCCTTCTCTACTTAATGCTAATACTGCATTAGGTCCCAAAATGATTCGTCCATCTACTGTAGGAGTCACATGCACTCCCAAAAAGGGAAATCTTGGATCAGGTACAGGATATATGTTGATTTTGCACAAACTACTTTTATTTTCTTTAAGATACATGTATTCTCCTCTGAATGGTATTATCTTGGGATTAGGGGAGCACCCACTTAACACAGCTACTGTATCTGAATGTAGCCCACAGCATGTGAGTACATATTTTGCAGTGATAGAATTATTCTTTCCATCTGATATAGCTACTGGAAAATCTGCATTGCCTGATTCTGAAAACTTCTTAACTTCAAAGTTCAGATATTTGGTTCCTCCACGCTGAACAATATCTTTAACAATATGTTCTGTAACTTCTCTATAATCTGTAATTCCTGTATGAGGGGACCAAATGCCTTTTATCCCATTGCAAAGAGGTTCAATCTCATGTATTCCTTTACTATCCACTAATTTTATATCTTTTACTCCATTTTTTTGACCTCGGTCATATAACTCTAGTAAACGAGGTATTTCATGCTGACTAGTGGCAACAATTAACTTGCCACTTTTTTTATACCTTATACCTTTCTCTTCACAGAATTTGTACATTAGGTCCAAGCCTTTTACACATAATTTGGCTTTTAATGAACCCGGTTTGTAGTAGATACCTGCATGAATCACACCACTGTTATTACCACTTTGATGGGTAGCAAAATTACCTTCTTTTTCAATAATTGCTAGTTTTAGATTTGGATGTCTTTTAAGTATTTCTCTTGCTGATGCTGATCCAACGATACCCCCACCAACAACTGCTACATCATAGGATTGTAAGCTTGAGGCACTGAAAATGGTATGTATAAATATTAGTGAGTTTTATAAGATTTCTACCTGCCATTATAAGGTGACACCTGGTGGTGTTTATAAACTCCATAACAAAATAATGTAATGCCAAAATAGTCTAGCTGAATTAAGTGACTATAGGCTACTGGGCACCAACACCATGTGGTTTTAGTTCATGCAATTTCAATGTAACTACATTATCTAGCAATCAGTGCAGGTAGGGGTTTTAACACTCAACAAAAATGACATTGTAGCTGTATTTTAGTTACCATGATATTATTATCTACTGAATTGCACAACATTTTTATATTCTTATGTAACTTTGGCAATGTTAAGGAATATTAGTTTTAAATTAACCTACAATTAATGTATGCTATGTGTATGGGTTTTACACCTATATTTTTATTAACGGACTATTAAGAAGGTACACACTACATTTTGTAAAAATAAACTTGACAAATCATCAGAATTACTTTATTAAAAACTTTAGTGGAAAGAAAATAATACTTGGCAATTTATGCATTTAATGTGATCAATGATGATAGATGGAATGTGGAGAAACATTATACACTATAATAACAGTACCCCATTTTCATGTATAAATTAATCAATTTAAATGTGAATTGTTAATACAGAAAATTAAATAATCAATTATCCACTACTTAAATAGCCATATTGAATGTTATTCTTCAAATGATCACATGTTACTATACCTATTTATACAAAATTATTTAGTAAAAATGATTCAAAGTTTTCCCATAAAACTGATGATCAGTCAAACTTAATAAAGGTACATAAGAATGATAAGGTTAAAAATAATGGTAGCAAAAAGTTCAATGCTTTGCAAAGTGTTGAACATAAAAGATGTTCAGTTACCTCCGTTTAGTCAATATTCCATTTACAATTGCAGGCAACAGGGGCTTGAAACGAATAGCACTGGAAATTTTAGTAATTTCCATCTTGCAACTTCTGCGAATGAAATGAAATGTTTTTTTTGAAATCATAATATAAATCATAATAAACAGTAATCGCTAAAGCATCGGACTTGCGATCAAGTGGTTGCGGGCTCAAACCCCACCCAGTGCGCTACCAATGCAACCCACTTATAACACAAGCATTTAGCTTAGCTGGAGGGATTAACAAAAATACAAGTAATGTGAGACCCACGTTGCCTGTACTCTTATTTAAAAAAAAATAACAACCTATGCAATCTAATGGAACTTTAACAATAAAATACTAAAAAAAAATATTTTATAATTTCATGGCAAACCACCGCTAAAATACCTGATATTGCTGTGTGATCCAATAATAATAAACTACTGAATCCTATAAGTATTTACTTGAAAGAATTTAAAAGTATAACGGACCGGTTCAATTAAGATAATATTATGCATAGGCATAGATCTTATGTGCTTAAGTCTGTTACGTTTAATAATTAATTCAAAACATTTTGCGTTAAGATTGTTGGATTAACAAGTCATGGTCAAGGTCACCAGTTCACCACACTCACCACTTGTCACAACATAGCTGGGACTGGGACCAATGAGTTCAGCTGGGTGGGCCTGGGTCTGGGACTTAAGGATTGTCAATATTGACAATCAGTGCTGCCAAATCCAAAAAAAGCTCAATTCTGCGAAAATATTAGAAAATGCCAAAAATTTGCCAAAATAATTTACGAAAACTGAAATTTTTAAAAGATAGGCTTGCATTTAACTTGTTATTTTCAACCTTAATATTTTAGATTAAAATAAAAGTAAGCATAATAGATGTGTAACTCGGGACTTAACCGCGATAATATTTAAAAGGTACAATACCTTTTTGGTTACCTGACGATTCGATAGAATCGCACTTATAATGGTCACGAGGGGACTGATGAGATTTTAGCGACGCCTCCGTGAAGTGCGAGTTTCAGGAACTACCCGCACTTGGTCTTCACTATTTTTATTGTTATTCGTACTGTCAGGTACTTCGACAGACTACACTTACGACATCCTTTGAATGCTATCGAGGGCATTCGAGGGTGTACTCGCTGACGATAGCATTTGCTGATGACGGGTTTCCAAGATGTTGATAAGCGGGTCTTCTCTGTTGAATTTTTTTTTTATTTCAACTGCTTCACGTACTATTCTGGAGAAATAGTGACGGTCGCTTGAAAGGACCTGTGGTTGGTGTAATGCAATCCAGGGGATTGGACCTGACTCCAGCAAATGCTCCGCGATCGCAGACTTGTTAATTTGGTGTTTTTTTACAGCTGTGATGTGTTCTTTGAAACGTTCTCCGAGCGTACGTTTGATCTGTCCTACTCCTATGTACGAACTACACTGTGGTAGCAATCTAGCTTGTACGCACCTGGCGTCTGTAGAGTTATAACATCTTTCGATGTTCTTAAGGCTTTGCTATCTTTGTATGTGTGAGTGCGGACTACTTATATAAAGTCTTAATGGAGTACTTCTTTAATACTAGCTGTTCCAACTTTGTCCGTCACTCCTTTAACATCTGGCAGATATACTGGTACTCTGTTCACGTGTACTGGTTTTGGGTTTCTCTTAAGACGTTTTAAGCTGCCTCGGTAACTATCTGTTGCGTCTTAGTACCTCCTGAACGTGAGTGAGCTCGCTCTCTAAGTGTTCAGAGTTGCACAGGTTGTGGGCTCGGTTTGTTAAAGAAGCCACAAGCCACAACGGATTGCAAATGACATGGGTGATGGTGTGAGAGGGCGTGTAAGTTCCTATCTGTATGTGTCGGCTTACGGTAAGCAGTGTGTCCGAGGGTACTTTGTCTCACCGTTAATTTTACATTGAGAAATGGCAACGATCTGTCTATCTCTATTTCAAATGTGAATTTAATGTTTTGGTGGATGGAGTTTAAGTAGCTTACAAATTGTTGCACCCCCTTGCCTTACCCTTCATGATACAGAAGACATCGTCAACGTACCTCTTCCACAGCTTTACGTGGAAAGCTTGCAAGTGCACTCGAAAAATAGCTGTTTTTGTTTTTCACTGAAACTTATACTGCTTATACAGCTATTCTCTCAATTGGGGCAAGACCGTTAGCTGAGGGTTTATAGGTGCTGAATCTTAGCTTAACGCAACCCCATGTATGATTTAACAGACGACCTCTCCCCATTTTTCGTGTGTGTTTAGTGTTTAAATTATGTACTCTAAAAGTTTAGTGTTTCCCCGTTTATGCAAATAGCTAACTTACATTTTCACTTGATAGATGGTTTAAATAACCTATCCAAAAAAAATGTGATTTGAATGAAACTCGAACTTTGAGTTGACTACCATTCTCAGTTTTGAGTTTCGTCAGATGGGGCCTCAAGTGCTGAGCGAACACTTTTAACCCCTTTTCCACTCAATTGCATTCTCTATTGTCTGAGTGTTAAAGCTTCGGAGGTCGCGTCATAACAGTTCTATATTTTTTTGGTTTAGGCTCTCTATGAGTCAATTACTTGACTGTTACATTCAAAATGATTGTTTTACGACATTGACTGTTATGACTTCCATTTTTTTTCATAAATGACCGCGGCTATAGCCAAAGTATATTGGTATGATCCTAAAGATCGTAAATGTCAGTCGTAGAACTGTACTTCAGATGTGAAAACACACATACATCTGTATATACTCGTATGTATCTGAGCGTGACGGCCACGCTCACGCGAGTTCAGTGCTTTTTCTCTGTACCAGAAGTGCCCAAGGTGCCTAAAGAAGTATTCACTTCAAAAATATTTAAATTTATAAATGTAATTGTGTTGTAAGTTAGTCTGTAAGTTTTTTTCATTAAAAAAACTTATTTCATTGAATATATTGTTTTTTTTTAACCGATTTTGTGTCCAAATATACCGATTTTCGTGGGCAACTGTACCGATTTCGCGCATTGACGTTCGAGATCGAGAAGTGTGACCAGATTTAGCAGAATTCTGCGATTTTAGCAGAATTAGATCTAATTTAGGGTTTAGCAGATTGTGTCGCAGATTTGAAAAGATCGCAGTTTTTGGCAGAACTTTATTATTAGAAAATTATTTTTGCTATAAACATTTATTTTATACCGATTTGTGTAAGTTATGCGTTCTTATGCAAACGTTCTGTGTAAAAACGTCTGTCACAGAAGAGACAAAAAAAGCTGATACCATAATATGTTAATTTCTGGTGGAACACAATGTACCATTTTGAGTTATGGATTACTTGAGTGAATTATTTGAAAAATATTTTCATGTTTCAGAAATAGCAAAATCGTTTTCATGCAAACGAACAAAAGCTGCCCTAATAACATATAATGTTTGAAACCTGAAGTAGATAAAGAAGTATCCACACTTGGTCGATTTCGTAAAGACCATAATGATTTTGCTTATGATTGTCCAATACGGCTTGTGAAAGCATATTTTCTCAAATGAATAATATAAAAACTGACTCGCGGAACAAATTTAAAAATGAACATGTTCCTGCAATCTTACATGTCAAACAGGCAGTAAAAGGACAGGGGGTGGTTGCGTAAATTTTACGCCTTCACAAAACATTTTAAAGTTAGCACAAAGATCGACAGCTCTGTATAAAAATATTGACACCACAGATGCCACAGAGTGAATGAAATGAATAGAATAGTTTATCTAGTGAATATGTACAAAGGGCGGCCTTATCGATGAAAGCAATCTCTTACAGGCGTATATTAGTATAAATATATATATATGTAATACTCTTTAGCATAATTTTGGCCTTTAAAACAAAAACAAATTTAGCAGATTTTAGCCCAGCAGTTAGCATATTATTCAATTTAAATCTGGTCACACTGAGATCGACACCACTTGCCAAAGTTGTCAGAATATTGAATAACGTTTGTTTATCAAAGAGTAAAGTAATACTATTGTTTATTTTGTGTAGTGAGCATGAATTTCTTATGTAAGCCATTAATCAAAAATTGAAGTTGAACTTCTTCTGTTATTTTAAGTTAAAAACTGTTTACGATGAATAAAACTGAAATTTGTATTAGTTGGGAGGCATATTTGAACAATGTATCTAAAGGATTTTCTAGCTTGCAACAGGTTCTGTACTTAATTACATATTTCTGTCTTGACCGCTTCTTTATATTCCTTAGACATTTATGTGTTCATGTTCAGAACGAATAAATTCGAAATAGAAATTGTTTTTTCATTGCAGAATTCGGAGTTTGTTGACATGACATTGGCTGCCGAGGGTCACTTGGTAAAAGTACATCGAAATATAGTGGCACTTGCTAGCCCATATATAAGAGCTATGTTACAATCAGCTCCTTGCCCGCATCCAGTAATATTCCTGAATGTAAGTTGTTTTAAAGTACCTATGTTGAATGTCTTAAAGTATGTATCTATATGAAAAATATGTTATACATTCTTCACAAGAGACTTATTATTGATTATAATGTACTCAGTTTTTCAGATCACTTTACATATTTATGGTCTTCTGGCATATTATATATATTTTTTGTGTAAATTTTTCTACTTTGGCATGTAATTCAAATCTGCAGCTATTTTAAATACAAAATTTTTACATAGCATTGGCATGTGCATATGAAGATAGTCTTAACTTGTGCTTGAGGTTGAGGCTGCATATTATAACTTATATTATTTGCTGTTCTCATGTGTTGTTGTTGTTGTTCCCTAGGTTTGAGTTTTTTCTTATTAAATGTCGATACAATTGGATCAGGAACTTTTTTTCTCCACTCTTCCTTTATAAGTATTTCAGCTATAATGCCTAATTGCATTGGGCAGAAATAAAAATAGGAATAAATTGTTTACAAATCTCACATAGTTTTTACCTCAGTTAATTTTACATATTTTAATACATTTATGGAACCATGTAATTCTAAAATTATTACTAGTTACGTCTACCTACTACTGACATTTTTTAAAATTATAACCATATCTTAAATTTCTTTCACCTTGCATGATTTTGTTTACTTTGTCATTGTTTCTTAGCTCATGTGCTATATAATTGAACAGATGTTGAAAAATCTCTAGCACATTCACCGCCAATGGTGTAATTTCGGGATGATTGGTTGAGCTTCCGACATTGCAGTCAAAAGCACTACTGCCGCAACTCGTGCCTCATCGAAGTTAATAAGAATAATTATTTTCAGAATGTTAATCACAAAATACTTGGTTATATATTGGAGTATATTTATACCGGAGAAGTAAAGATACCATCTGATTTAATGGACACTTTTATAGAAGCTTGTAAATCACTATTCATAAGGGGAGTTGACGATATTGCTTCATCTGAGGTAATTAATTTAATAAAGTTAGAATCCAAATGTTTTGGCTATTTACAATTTTTTATCTTCTATCATTATCATAATTTATTTGAATTTCCTCACCATGAAAGAATACCAGTGGCACAGACTACTAAGTAGTTACTATATAAAATAATTATAGTATAAAAAACTAAAAAACGCTTTTATAGAAAATTCTACTAAAAAAAATTAAAATTTAATCGAATTATTGCATAGTCATCGATCTTTGACACATGTGCAAAATTGGAATGAATTCTGGCCGTTTAAAGTGGGTCAAAATCGCGCCCAAAAGAGTTGGTTACAAACGTACAAGTGAAGCTAATATAAAGCGTGTAAAGATAAATCACTTCCAAAAAAATATCCTACGGTTTTAATTGCCTACTCCATCCGGGCTTTTAAATGTGTGTAGGGTAACCTCTTAAATATTTTTTTTATAAAATAAATATATATAAATTACAATTGTTATGTAAATTAAGTACTTAACGCTTATTTTTCATTTATAAAGTTTTACTATAAAAAAACCTACATGTTTTATTTTTAAGTTAAGATTAATAAACTTCTTCCCTTTTCTAAAACCTCGATTATTAAACTGTATGGTGGAAACTATTCTAAATCTTACAGAACATTTTAACGTATAATTTGAGGGAAACAGGTTAAAAGGAACTTTTAACCTTTAACATAAATAGTGCAGCTGGGCTTATTTTCTCTTTATATACATTCCTATACTGCACATAAACAACGATGTGAATTTTCACTATGATTTTACGGTATTTAAAGAATATATCAATACGTTCTCGAATTACGTTTTTAGTACTTTAAAAATAAAAGCGTGAGCGCGTGATGCAACTGTCGGCAACCCACTTCATACGTACTAATGCGTATAACGTATAAAGTCTGCCGGCGGACGAGCGGCCGGTAGGTATTTAGCGCGCGCAAGTACATCGAGTGCCATGAGTAAGAAATATTGCTTCTATCGGGTTCGTAAGTTAACAATACCTATAATTGATGCGTCGCAAATTATGTAAAACCGATATTACCTCATTTCTGAGATAAGCAACAGAATCGCCACCAATGACTTATTTTATTCTGTTTATGAATAAACTCTTTTATTTTTAGATTACACCTGGAAATCAATCAGAACCTCAGATTAAAAGGTAAGTACTGAACATAGTATTTTTCACAACAGAGAATGAAATACAGTACAAGAAACTGTAAGCGTCGTTCACCTTTGACCTCTAAAATAATACTTGCTTCGTGTCACACCGGACATTACTGAACATAAGAGTTACGTTGAAGACTTTTGATTGGAGAATTAACAATACATGCATTGTTTCAGAATTGATAAACCACCAGAAAATAATTTTGCTGCACGTATAACAATTAATAACAAAGATAATAATTATGATTTAGAATTGATGCCTAATGAAAAGCATACCATTTCTCATAATAATGGAGAACTGCTTCCTACTCCTCCTCCTGTTGCCACTTTCAATAACAACAGTGAACAAATGGATTCTGAAATCTGCAGTAGCCTTGTAAAAGATGATGAGAATGCACATGAAAATGACATTGATATCAACAATATTCATAATTTTGTTATACTAAGACCAAAAACTTCTTGTAATAATGTCGAGTTAAGCAGAAAAAATACAGAAAATGCTATCAAAATACTCAGCGATGAAATAATAGTCACTAAAGACTTCGAGACTATGTCTAGCAGTTCGCTTATGAAATTAGATAAGGATCTAACAGAAAACGCAGTTAATATAGCACTAGATACCAATACCTGGCTAATTGATTCTAGTCAGAACCCTACAAGTACAGAATTAAGTAGTAAACCAATTTTGCATCCAGTTAATATTACGTTAAGTACTAATGACTTGGAATCTAAACCTACTCAAAGTATTTCCGACACACATACAGACATAACAGATATACCTAAAACAGTAAATAGAAGAACATTAAAGAAAAAGCCTAAAAATGTTCTGTCGTATATAAAAGGCAAAAATCGTTCAGAAGACCGAACTAAAATTACATTAAATAAGCTAAACAGAATGGAAATGGGTAAGTTATTAATTTCTTCCTTAAGTAAATGACACACGTCTATCAAACTTAGCTCTCGCGACTTTAATACATACACCAGTCAATCCGTGACCAATCGGATCGATCGTTTCGATTGATTTGCATTCGAAACGTCGGGTAACCAAAAAAGGTATTGTACCTTCTAAATATTATCGCGATTATGTCCTGAGTTACAATCTAATATAAACTTAGGTCGTTTCATTTTCGGACAAATTAAGGACAAAAATTGTCATATATCCTGTGAAAGTTACGTACCTACCTAAATTTCGAAACAATGAAAATTAGAGCAAGGTCTAGTAAGTATGGTGGGTACAGAGTTGCCAGTCATAACTTCTATAGTTTTTTAGAACCTAAAACTCGTTCTACGATGAGGGAACTTCGTTCGTTCGGGCTTCGTCGTGAAAAAGGTTTTGGTATAAAGTCTAGAGCAATTGACAAATCTTAGTTGTTTGTTGGCGAGCTTGTCCATCATTTTTGGAGTAATCGTTGTGCCAAGGTCTTTGTCGAAAAGCTATAGTGGCCAACCGCGAGTTGGCGTCGTCCGCATGTGCCTGGACCTAATTGAGAGGTTTTTACCCGAAGGTGGTGCCCGCACTTTTGTGGGCAGGCGCTAGGAGGTGCCCGGATGTCTTAATAAAAGCAGTATGGCATACCATGTGGTTTTAGTCTGTTTGATTTTGACACACCGCCCCACCGAATACTCCGGTGGGATAACGGCTCGAGGGCGTTTCCATAAGCACAAAAAAGCCTTATTTTTAATGAATCATTTCTGCCCATTAGCCCTTCGGTTAGGGATCTTGGTCTGTACATCTCATCTCAATAATATTTTACTTAGGTTATATTATGTATTGTATTTTTAAATAGTTTTATTTATGTAATATACAGGGTGTAAGAAACACTGCACCGAATATTAAAATAGTGTATTCAGACCATCATTCTGAGTCGAAAATCATTCGAATTTCCATAAAAATTTTTTTTTGTTTAAACATGATATCACAATGAGTGAACAGAACATTTTACCGAAAAAAAGTACCCAATACGGCCGAAAACTGCAATGTAATCAATTAAACAACATTTATGCAATCAGCTGCTTCGACGGCGCCGTAAGTTGAAGGTCATTCACCGTACCGCACAAAAAGTAGTAGCACCAAATGAAACTAATGACTATAAATCCTTAATCTCGCATTTTAATGACGAACTGACTTTTGTATTGTGATAAGTATAAACAGAAAGAGGTTTTTGTAAGTTTTTCGCGTAGCTCAAACTTACACGCTGTATACTTAATTATGTATTTATACGGAAATTAACGCGATCACGAAATAGGTATTATATACCTCTGAATTGCCTGACATTTCAACCAGGTTGCACTGGCCGTGGTCACAGACTAGGTGCCTAACCAAATAATTAATTATTATTTATCTCTTCGTATATCGATGTATGCAGTGCCGGATTTACCAGTAGGCTGAGTGGAGGCTAGGGCGGCGGATTTTAGGGGCGGCAAAACTGGGGAAAACATTTTTTTTTTGTCTTGCAAAAATTAAAAAGATTCATATTTCCGTATATACCTACCTTAATGTTAATAGGTACACAAACAATTTAATATGTAATATGTTTCACCACCTATTTAGATGTTTCTACAATTTTCGTAGTCGCGTTTGGTTCCGGGCGGGAACGAGTGACACGACCCTTCTCTAAACTGTCTGGCAACACAGTTCGGGTGAGAGAAGATTTTCTAACTTAAAACGATTGAAAAGTTATCTAAGATCTACCTTAAGCCAACAACTTTAATAATTTAATTTAATTAAATTTCATCGTCATCATCAGGCGGATTGTTACCAGATAATTAAATATACATTTTTTAAACACAATAATTTTTTTTTATGTTTAAGTCTCGAAAGCTGTTTCCCGGGAAACGCAAACAGCAACAGTCCAAACTCTCTACCAAGACTCGAACCCTTTTTTTTTGTTTTTTTTGGTATAGTGGGCAAACGAGCAAGCGGGTCACCTGATGGTAAATGACTAACGCCATCCATGGGCACCTGCAACTCAAGAGTTACAAGTGCGTTGCCGATCTTTAAGGTGGGAGTAGGGGAAGAGTGGGAGGGGGGGAGGTAAGGGTTAGGGCCTCCAGTAACCTCAATCACTCGGCGAAAAGCAATGCAAGCATTGCTTCACTGCCGGTTTTCTGTGAGGCCGTGGTATCACTCATACGTGCCGAAGCATTGCTCTCTCACGTAAATGCGCTATTTAGCCTACAGCTACTACTCAGCCGTCAACGTCGGACATGAGAGCCTAAAAAACTGTTATGACGCGACCACCGATATTTCAATATTCACACAATAGAGACTGCAACAGGGGGTTAAAAGTGTTCGCTCAGCACGTGGGGAGGCCCCAATTGACGAAACTCAAAACTAAGAATAGCAGTCAACGAAAGTGCAGGGCCAGATTCTCGACGAGATAGTTTTATGAACAGCTGTACGAATCACGGATGGGTACACTACATAAATACGAAAAACTTTATTCCGAAAGTCACAAACACGAATTTCAAAATACCGATATTCATAATTCCGAATGGTTCAAAATTCCGAATATAAGAACTCCGACTTATCATTACTCCTATTTTTATAAATCCTACATTTTAATATTCCTAACGTTTATAATTACTATTTTAAAAATACCGAATTTCAATACATCGAATAATAAAAAGTCCGACTTAATGATAATTCGAAACATCAAAAATACGAATACCGATTATTTAAAATACCGATTAATGCAATTCCGAAATAATGTTTACTTTTGAATAAAAATCTTTTGTTTTCCTATTTTCCTGGTATAATTTTAACATAACCCAAATGATTCACAGACAAATGATGCAGGCATGCAGCATGCAAGTAGGCATGCAGCATGCAAGCAGGCATGCAGCATGCAAGCAGGCATGCAACATGCAAGCAGGCATGCAGCATTCAAGCAGGCATGCATGCAGCAAGCATTGTTTCTGTCACGGCTCCGGCGCTGCGGGGTTTGGGCGGCCCCACGCGAGCTTATCGTCGCAGATGGTTTCAAGGCTCACCACCAAGGCTTCGCCGGCCAGCCTCAGCCGCGGCGGCGGGCCTTGAAACCACCTGCTCCTCAGCTCGCGGGCCGCCCCACCCCTCCGCGCCTACGCGGGCTTAAATTACACTCTAGGGTAGGGCAGACAAGACTGCGTGAAGTCGGTTTTGCAGCGATTCGTTTCTGTTACTAAATTTTTTGGCACAACATGTTGACGGTTTAGTTTATTCGAAGTATTGAAAATCGGAATGTAGTTTTTCGGACCGAGAACCTTCCGAGAATTTGATTCTTCGAACGTATGAAAATCGGAAAACTAACAAATCGCAATATCGACTTTCGGTAAAATAAAATTCGTGATTTTTAATAATAGACATTATGATTCTTAGGTGTTATGAAATTCGGACATTTGAAAATCGGAACATCGAAATTCGGAATTAAATATTTCGGAGTATTTGGGTGTTCCCATCACGGATGATAGAACCAACGAGACTCAGTGACGATGACCACAGAGCCCCATTAACGCGCCATTACAGGCAGGAAATACCTGAAATTATCCACAGCGAGATAGAGGCAGCTCTTAAGCAGCTAAAGAATAATGGATCTCCTGGGGATGACGGAATTACTACCGAGGTCCTAAAGGTAGGCCAGATGCAATTTCTGAGAGAGCTAGCGAGTCTAAATTAGGTAGCAATGAAAAAGCCGATGAATTCGCCAGAGCTGGTGCGGACAATGAACAGCATTGATCGGAACTAATCTGCGGCGAGCTTATTCAATCATAAACGCCCAATACATATCAATGGTAATTAAGAGATGGAAGACCACGACTGGTGTAAGACACTCGAAAGCGCTATGATAACAAAGTATCAAAAGAACTTCTTGAGCTCAAAAGATACAAAACCTGAACTCCTTCTCAATCGTCACCAGACCCGACAGAACTGAACAAACATATGTTGTATGTATGTGGCACCGAAGTATTACCCTAGGATTGCACATCATGCAACCGCAGGAAATACAAACAATCACTACTGATAAGATCTGGAGGTTTCTCGAAGCTATAAGTCTGAGCAGTGAACTACAAAACAAAAGTGCGTTACAAAAGACCAAAAATGGTCGAGGTAGCACTAGACACTTAAAACAAAAATAATAATAGGTAGTAGTTTAGTTCCGTCCTCTAACAAAGTTTAACACCTAGGTGTTAACCTGACGTACTTTTGTTTACTTTTGTTTACTTTTGTTTTGTTCCTGAACCATATCTACAAGTTGTTTTCGAGAGTCTGAAAAAACCGTCTCGCGAGATAACTCGACGAAAACTAGCCACCTTTTTTGTGATATACGAGAAAGCCTTCGACTCCATCGAGACCTGGGCAATTCTGGATACTCTGCTATGACGTCGTGTTGACTGGCGATTTATCGAGGTGTTCAAATGCTTATATGACACCAACACGATGACCAGCTCAGCTCAGCTACAGTTCCATAACCATAGGACGACGACGACGAAGAGGTATAGTTATACAAGGGAATGTTTTCTCCAAACTATTCACCAACGCCCTTTACGACGTCTTCAAGACACTAGATTGGACTAGACGGGGAATCAATTGAGCTTTTATTAGCTTAGAAATATAGGTACCATAAACAAACAATCAATTTTAGCTAAACAATTGCCAACAAGAGGAGTTAGGAGAACAAGTACCACACTCAGACTCGGCTAAATACCTTGGTATACACCTGGATAGGATATTATATAATTATGTTTAAAAAAAGTAGGTAATAACATATCTAAATGTATACATAGGGTACACTGGAAGTTCTGCGCTCCTGGCGGCTCATAAATGTTTGAACTTCGAAAATTGAGTCGAGTTTAACATTTTTTACCCATCCACAAAAGTGCATAACGCCGCTAAAGAAGTTTTGACTTCAAAACATCTTAGCTAAACCGTTGGGATTTAAAAAGAAATCTAGAAACCGAGACATCGATCCCCTAGTTCACAATCATACTAATTATGGAAAAAAAGGTGGTGTAGTTAGTGCACAAATCATTGACAAAAAAAACGAGTGTGCTTTAGACCACACGACTGAAGTAAAACTTCATACGAATCGTAACTGGCTATGAGAGAAAGAGAGAAAGAAAATGTGTGCTTGCACCTCTCTCTCTTGCCCCTACAGTAATATACGAAACGTAACTCTCTCTCTTTCTATCTTCACTAACTTATATCTCCCTCTCAACTTCCGTTTACCTCGCCCGATCACACTTTTCGTAACGAATTCATCAACTTCTTCCGTTCACCTCACCCGACCACTCTTTTCGTAACGCATTCACCAGCTTACTCCCTAAGTCAATATCATTGTGAATTGCCTATCGAATCGAAGAGGAGGTAGGGGCGGCAAAATGTAACTAGCCTACAGGCGGCAAATGTGTAAATCCGCCACTGGATGTATGGCAGAACATTTGTCACAATTTACAAAAAGGTTCTATTTGTACTAAAACCTTTTTTTCTTCCCTTCTATATTATTTTCTTATTTAAATAAGATTCCAATTTAGTTGGAACTATTAACTATCCATATGAATGTATGGTTACAGGTTACAGTTCGCTTTAGTGGTAACTAAATGTTTTTACATTGTAATAATTAAATTAAATGATTTCAGATAAAGTACCACATTATACAATATCTAACAGAGGATCATTACAACTGTTACTGCATCGCTATCTGTATCATTCTCATCATCATTCCAATGGTGGTCGAAAAATACGGTGGCGATGCATCGACTACCGTAAAATGCATTGCCCGGGTTATATTGATACTGATAATGAAGAAATTACCGCTGTGTAAGTACAACATTACGTAATTTTTAAAATCTCTCCACATCGCTAGATATATCCAAAAATATATGTACTTTGAATAAGTGGTGTACAAACAATTCTGACTGTTTGTTCGCGTTATTTATACACTGTTAAAAACATTCATGGTAAT
Organism: Euplagia quadripunctaria; assembly: GCA_963859945.1. Lineage (NCBI taxonomy): Eukaryota > Metazoa > Arthropoda > Insecta > Lepidoptera > Erebidae > Euplagia > Euplagia quadripunctaria. The sequence continues at coordinate 12,177,699 of OY982566.1, read as the reverse complement.
TTTACAAAAAATGTATTGAAGTTTCGCATATAATCATTTAGCCAAAATTTAATGGTTTTGTGATAATACGAAACTTTTTTCTTTATATTTGTTTTATATTGTTACAAAATATGAATAGTAGTATTACTAAACATTATTTTAAAGTTAGCTTACCAATTGTACATAACTATAACATATCAGATACCATTCTTAATCGAAAAAGTAATACTATCCAAGTTTATTACATGTATATACATGTAACAGCATGGCTCCCCAAATATTATAAAAATAAAGAAGTGGGTTCCTATATGTAAGAAAGTTTTTATAAATTCACGACGTGTGAATATAACAGTGTAAATGTAACATACAACGTTATAAAACTTTCTTTAATCCGAAAACAAATCTAATCCAACCGATGTTCGAACTTACGTTGCCTTCACGTTAGGTTAGAGAAAAGGTCACGATACCATTGTACCACTTGAAAAACTTGAGAATACAGATCATATTATTATATAAACTTTATTTAGGACTTCAATTTTAAATTATGTTGATTTAAAAAATTTTGAGTTAGATTTTTTTCTTAGAAATTACAATTATTAGTATAAACCTGCAGCAAAGTAAGATTTGAAAAGCTTTTTATAGGAAACTGACAAACTGTTTCGTAAAATTACAATTTGTGTAAGAAAAATTAAAAAATTTGAAAACATTAAAATGCACTGTGTAATTTTAAATTTGTGAAATTATGAAAAATATTTTTAAATTTTCAATGACTTTGTAATTTCAATTACAATATTTTTTTGTAATTTTACATAACATTTTAGTAAATCGATTTACAAACGATGTTTGTAAATCTAAGAAGCTTTACATAGTTTAGTAAAATTACAATACAATACAAGTTTATACATAAAGATTCTAAAATTACAACACTTTTTTGTAGATTTCTTCACATGTCTAGGAAAATTACTCCCATAGTATTATAATTTTGAATTAGCATAGGTATATTGTTTTGTAATTTTACTCATACTTTGCCTTGTAAAACGATTGTAATTTTACATAAAAATGTAACAGTGTACTATCGTTTTAAGGCAACAGAACAATGTTGTTGCTACAGTTCTTCTCGTTTAATTAGATAACAAAAATAGTGTTTAGGTTAATAAATGTGTTAAAAAACTAAACTATTTCCTTTGACTTACAGGTCCGAAAATCACTGTCATCCTAACCACGATAATCAAATAAGAAAGAAAATAAAAACTAATGTAGTATTTACATCACTATCAACCGCTGTACACAGTATTGATAACTACTTGAAAGAAAATCCTAATAAATGAATTGTTACTACAGATATATTATACAATATGAGAATAAATTTCAGTGGGATCTTGCGAGGGATGGCATTAAGTATAAGGAGCTGACAGCCAACCTTGGCTGTTCGGAATTTAAAAATGTTTTAATAAGGGTCACAGAATTATATGTGATTCAGAAATAGTCCGGTCAAAGCTGTACTTTGACTCTATCAGTTCTGTCACCTAGTATAAGCCGCGTACTCGTGCATATTATGAAGAACACGACTTTTTCAACTTTTTAAATCACCATCTATATCTCAGGAATGGTAATTCTTACGAAAACAGTCTTACAGTTTTTTATAACTTTTATATATTGAATAACTTTTTTTATAGCTATAAGATCAATGGGGACTTTTCACACTTCAGTTTAATGGTGTTTCCTACACTCGTATCAATTTTCGAATAATCGCAAGCTTACCCCCTATTTTCCAAGTTAACTTGAGCGGACTAAAAGGCGTGGTTATATTTTAGGAACGTTATATAGAAAACTTTGGTCCCGAATCATATACAGAGAAGAACGATAAATAAAACAACTTGCAAGTAGTTCTTTCAGTGTTTTCTTACTTCGTAACACCATTAAGTCAATTTGTAACGTAATAAACGTAATACGCACAAATATACAAAGTACTTAATGTTGCAAGTACCTATTAATACATAAGAAATACTTAAGTAAGTATAGACTTTTTCTTGTTGGAACGAAGTTCCTTATGGCGCGTTGCGAAAGGGGGCTAGACGGAAAAAATTAAGACCAAAAGTTGTAACGACACTTTTTGCCATAGTAAAAGAAATAAAATTTTATTACAATTCCTTCACTAATTAATCGAAAGGAACTTCGTTCCATCCGGGTGTCCCTTGACACCTCTAATTTTTTATGTGTTGTAATGAAATGAAAATAATGAAGAATAGATAGATTCTATTTCATCCGTGGGTTCCACTATAGGTACACACAGTGCTGGATTTACACTAGGGGCACTCGAGCCTGGTGCCCAGGGCGGCAAATAATCAGGGGCGGCATGATTCGGAGGGTGAGAAAAAAAAACTGTATGGTGTCGTGGGACACCAGATAGGAACGAAGTTCCTTATTACAAAAATATTAATTTCAAGTTCTATTCGAGGTACAAAGATATAAATATATAAGGAAAAAAATAAAAAAAACTACTTTACAAAATTATCTTAAGCTTTATTTTATAATAATAATAATAACAGTCATCACGTAGACTATACATGAGACACTGTATAGCCATCATACATAGACTATACATAAAAATCTTATGCTTTTTTTAACGTTACGGATGTTTTTTGCCGGCTAGGGTACCCCTCCGCAACGTCTCGTAAGGAACTTCATTCCAAAAATTCTTCGCGGTATCTGTTGGTGCATAAGCTATTGCTGGTTGGTTCACAGCGGAAGGTAACCTAGGGCACCATCTAGCGTATGTCTAAACCCAGTGATATCAAGCAGGAACAAACGAACAGCTTCAGAAACGGGAAAAGGTTGGGAGAACTCACCAGTTGGAAGCACTTCCACGAACCCGGTTCATCAGAGCTAGTTTGGCAGGTCCAGACAAGAGTCCCACACAGCACAGACAGGGGATCATACTCCACACCAAATGTGCACGGTTTTTCACTACAGAGATCAGTCTATTTCCAATGATTTTTAATATTTTTCACGAGCGACAACGTGAGCGCGCAACGCGGCCATTAGAGGGGTTGTTATTGAGTGTCAGCGCACTAGATGGCGCTGATTGGAATTCGCTTCATGTGCATAAGGATAAGGGAAGTGGGGATTTAGGTATTGATATTTGGATAGGAAATTAATAAGGACTGTTCCCAAGCCGCAACATCTCCCCCCACTTGAAATCACCCAAGGATTTCATAAGACAACACTGTCCGACAACCTCTAGGAACTCCGTTGCTCAGACAGTAATAAGATAAAAATATAAAAGAAAACCAAAAAAATAGTAGTGTTTGGAATGTGCATCCAAATGAGAACTAGGTAAATTAAGACAAGTTTGCTTAACTTAAAACATAATAACCGTAAATAACTAAAAAACTAGGCTTACTACTAATTAAAATAAAAATAAAAGTTAATTAGCTATCGGTAAAGGACAAATCTTGACCACTGGTCGTTTAAGTAAACCCTTTTGGGTTTTTACCGTCACAACACGAATAACATTATCAATTCCGGGATGAACGTCAACGATACGTCCTAATCGCCACTCATTTGGAGGTAAGTTAGGTTCCTGGATTGAAACAAGTTGTCCAATCGCAGGACGACGATGGTCATCCTTAAACCATTTGACCCTTAGTTGCAGGGTATGCAGATAGTCGTTCTGCCAAACACGCCAGAAACTTTGCGTAAGTTTCTGAAGAAGTTGCCAACGAGTTCGAGGATGTATTTCTTCTGAACGCGGTTCCGGAAGAGTAACCAAAGGGCGTCCAACAATAAAGTGTCCAGCAGTGAGTACATCTACTTCACTAGGATCAGAAGATAATTGACACAATGGTCTAGAATTGAGCATGGCCTCGACTTTTGTTAAAACCGTGGCTAGTTCTTCGAAAGTTAAAACTTGAGAACCAATGACTCTTTTGAGATGGTATTTGGTGGACTTAATACCACTCTCGAAAATGCCGCCAAAGTGGGGCGCGGAAGGAGGATTCAATTTCCAAGAAATTCCATGAGACCCTAATTGAGATGATACCTCCTCTTTATTATCTAGCATGACTTTGTACATATCTTCGAGATAGCGTTTAGCCCCCACAAAGTTTGTGCCGCAATCCGTCACAATACTGCGACATATTCCTCGTCTCGACACAAATCTATTTAGCGCAGCTAGAAACGCTTCTGTAGACAGTTCCGAAACTAGCTCGAGATGAACTGCCTTGACAGAGAGGCAGACAATCAAACACACGTAAGCTTTATTGACACGAGCATTACGTCTCCGACTCTCTTTAACCAAAAAAGGTCCACCAAAGTCAATACCTACATTTTGAAAGCAAAAACCCTTTTGGGATCGACAAGGTGGCAAACTTCCCATCACAGGTTGATAAGGGATCGGTTTGACTTTAAAACATGTTACACATTTAGATAAGTGTGAGCGAATCAGATTTCTTATTCCAAGAATCCAGAATTTTCTTTGAATTAGCGACTGCAAAGTGCGAGGTCCACAATGCAAATAAAATTTATGATAATAAGTAATTATGAGAGAAGCCAAAACAGAATTTTTTGGGATTAGGTATGGATGTATAGACTGGCAGCAGGCAAGTTGAAGTTTTGAAGACGTCCCCCCACTCGGACTAGACCCGAGCAGTCAAGAAAAGGAGACAATTTTTGCAAATGTTTTGATAGACATATTTTAGAAATAAGTTTAGAAATTTCATCACTAAAATGGGACTGTTGAACAGATTTTATAAGTGCAAGCTGCTCTAACTCATCAGAAGTGAGAGCACGATGATGGCGTTCGCTAGGCTTTTGCCGTAAGTTTGAAATGAAGCGAAAGATCCAAGCTACGATTCGCTGTAAATGAGTGAGCGAAGAAGAACGGTCTAATAGCTCTGGCAAGACGTCATCAATAGGCTCTTGGGTTTGGACTACATGAGAACAAGATTTCATTTCAGGCACTTCCCCCTGATGTTCAGAACGAAATGAAGCTGGCCAGGAATTGAGACCTCTGAGCAGCCACTCTGGTCCCGACCACCATTTATTGCATTTCACTAGCTCTTCGCAAGAGAGGCCTCTGCTGGAGTAGTCAGCAGGGTTGTCATGAGTAGACACATGACGCCAGATGGAGGGTTCAAAAGTATCAGTAATCTGAACCACCCGATGTGCGACAAAAGGTTTTAATCTATGAGGTTCTGTGTGGAGCCAAGCTAACACAGTTGAGCTGTCCGTAAATGCAAAAATTTGAGATAATTTAATTTTAGAACAAAGCAAGGATTGAATGTGCTGAAGAGTGCGCGATAACAAGGTGGCGCCGCACAACTCTAATCGATTAACCGTAAGAGGTTTAATCGGGGCTACTTTAGACTTAGCAATAACTAAGAAGACTTCAACACGATTACCAAAAACTGACCGAAGATAAATACAACATCCGTAACCTTTAGATGAACCATCGCAAAACCCTACAAGTTGATGATTGGCTTTGATTTTAACAAACTTTAAATTAGATAATCCAGAAACAAACTTAGCCCATTCAGAAGACAGTTCTTCGGGAATAAGATCATCCCAAGATAAGTGAAGACGCCATAGGCTTTGAAGGAGCAATTTTGCTTGTAAAATATAAGGTGCAAGCCAACCCAAAGGATCATAAATTCGAGCGACGTTCGATAAGATAGAACGCTTGGTAAATATAACATCCACAGGTGTGACGGAGTATGTAAAATAATCACCAGTTGGGTCCCACTGGACTCCTAAAACCTTTAGGGTCATCGACCCATCATCGCTAAATGACTTTGGAATTTGACAATGTTCCACTGGTAGTCCATTCAAGAACGTAGGACTATTGCTGCTCCATTTCCGTAATTCCAATTTAGCACAACTAAGGAAGTTGATCAGCTCGTCCTTGATTTGACAAGCTGCCTCGATAGAAAACGCGCCGGTAGTGACGTCATCCATGTACGTATGATTCCGGAGAGCATCAGCAGCGTGAGGATATTGATCGCCATGGTCTGCAGCCAGTTGATGCAGAGTGCGAATGGCAAGGTAAGGTGAGCTCTTAACACCATACGTTAAGGTACGTAATTCAAACTCTTGAACAGGTGAGGACGGTGAATCACGCCAAAGTACGTGTTGCCACACTCGATCCTCAGGCCTAATCAAGATTTGCCTATACACGACATTATGAACTCGAAAACCAGTAATGATGTCCACAATATCCGATTGCAGTTTAGGTCCAGTGTAAACAATGTCATTTAAAGATAAGCCATTAGTCGTCTTATGACTAGCATTAAAGACAACGCGAAGTTTCGTCGTTGAACTCTCCGGACGAATCACGCAATGGTGCGGTATAAAGTAGCGACCGCTGGGGATGCTGGTCGCTGTTGCTTGCATATGACCCAGTATCGAATATGCTTTTTTTATTTTCTAAAAAATATCAATTAGCTAAATTTATCTAGTACAATTTTCGAAAAATGTGATTCATTTATAAATTAGATGTTTGCATTTCAAAAAAATTAAGTGGTCATGAACTTTGTGTAAAACTCTCAAGCTAGATGTGCTTTTCGCAAAAAAAGAAAATATTTATTTGTAGATATGTACATTCACTGTTTGGCGCTACGTGTTCCGCCTGCGCCTCTCTAAACGGGAAGGAGGGCAAGGCCCTCCGCTAGCAATGGTGTGGTGGCCAAAGTGCCAGGGGACTTCCTTCTTAGGGTATACCCGAGTCCCTTGCAATAGACTCACTTGTGACGGAACACCATGTGGTTTTAGTCGGTTCGATTCCGACATACCACTTCGCCAATAGCCATGGCGAGGTGATGACCCGTAGGGGTTTTCACACACACAAACAAAAAACATGAGGTTGAGTTATTTTGAAGTACTAACTAAGCCTTAGTTAGGTTAGTTGACATGATTTGTAGGCGAAGACATTGCGAGCAATGTATTTTGCATAAATCAACTGTCATTGATAAAAAAAATGGCAGTCATGGGACTCTGGCCGGATCCCTTCGGGCCGTCAACCCGAGTTTTCGGTGGGGCGGGGTGTCGGAATCAAACCAACTAAAACCTCACGGTGTGCTGTACTGCGCCTAAATGATCCGGGAACAGTTTTTATTAAGACATTCAGACCCCTCCTAGCGCCAGCCCACAAAAGGGCGGGCGCCACCTTCAGATAAAAACCTCGCAATTAGGCGACGTCCGGGCACACGCGGACGCTTAGGGCGGCATGAGGCGCTGGAAAGTGCGCCTCCGCCACCGGTGGCGAATTAAGGTCATCACACACTATATCTTCACGGTAACGGCACGGCTCCAACCCAGCAAATAAGTTGTCATTCAAATCTGAGCATTAAAACGTGGTCGTATAATATATTTCATAATGTCAATATGAAAAAGCCAACGGCGGGCAGTAAGCGCGCTTGCTGCAACCATACAACTCGTCAGCTCGCTTACAGCGCGCCGACTGCGAGCCGCCAGCGAAAAAACTTCGTGCACATGAAGACGATGAAATTAGCTTGCATCTCGCGGGCGGCGCGCGGACTTCGAGCTTGCACCTCGACGTGTGGTAAAGCACGCTGGCGGCTAGCGATAGCCTCAATTTCAGGCGGCGCCGTGTTGCAGCTGTGCCGTTGCAGTGGCGTTATAGTGTGTGATGACCTTGAAGTCCGAGTGGAGATCGTCCTTCCGGACCCGTTCCGCCGCCACCTTCTGCGAGATGACGTCCTCACAGAACCGCTACCGGCCATGGAGCATATGATGGCCGGTAGCGAGAGATCCCCTGCGATGACTGCAGTGAGGGCCCGACGCTTCGTCGCCCAAGCGGAGTAAACCGCCAACCGTGCTGAGCCGAGTCCTCACTGCAGTTGCAGCGGTGACAGGCGGGACTCAATCCCTCCTAGCGACCGAGTGCATGTACTTACCGAAGCAGCCGTGCCCGGAAAGAACCTGCGTTAGGCGGAAGGAAAGGGTCCCGTGCTGCTGCCCTGCCCACTCGACGATAACCGGCTGGAGCGCCTCCATGGCAGCAAAGCTAGCATGTGCGGCGAGCACTTCCGCCTCAGTATAAATGAGTCATTTCATTTATTTAAAAATTGTATAACGAAACTTCATTCATGTTCTAGAAAATTTCGAAAATGGGGCGGCATTTTATGATTTTAAAAGTTCACTGACTCCGCAAGACTGCACTGCTCGTCTTCAAAATGCTTTTGGGAGCCAAGCACCTCCTTTGAGCACCGTTAGGCGTTGGTACGCAGAATTTTATCGTGGCCCTGTTTTTCTCCATGATGAAATTCGTGAAGGTCGGCCCTCAACTGCGATCACTGAGGAAAATGTGGCTACTGTCAACAACTAATTGAAGAAAACCGGCATATATATATATGAGGGGATTCGAGGACATTTGGGGTTGTTATGAGTCAAATTCAGAAATCTTACATCAACAAAACTTTCAGTGTAGGTACCCCACGTATTTTTAGGATTCCGTTCCTCAAAAGAAAAAAAGGAGCGCTTACAGGATCACTTTGTTGTCCGTCTGGACCCTTTGCCTCCATGGGCCTCCCCATCAAGTTGAAATTAACATCAAATACTTATGTCAGCGGGGTACCTTGATACTGTTAAAAAATCAAGCTTCCGAGTCAACGCAATCAAAAGATACGGCCAATAAGCCTTAGGTTTTAACAAATTTGAACATTTCGCAGGGAAACCAAAATATACCCATACTATACCCCAATGGGTATATTCCTTCATTCATACATTCATCAAATTTCATGATTCTAGGTCAATACCTAGAATCGTGAAATTTGATAAGGAGCAAGATCTGACAGCACGAGTAGCGAAAAAAATAGTTTTTGTGATTGTGTATGACTGGCCTGTTGGTTAGTGACCCTGACTGCTCAGCCAGAGGTCGTGGGTTCGATTCCCACTCAGGACAAATTATTGTGCAATGAGTACGATCATTTGTTCTGTGTCGGGCAGGCCAGGCCCACTCCACTAAGTAGGTATGAAGCTAACAGGTACCTAGCAGCGTCGATGAGTCGTGTGAAATTCAGTGAATCAGTGGGCTGCCGCGCGCCGGCCATATCGCCCGTTACTTGGATACTCATTCACACGCTACCTACGTCGTCGCTTCGTCCGTTCGTCGCTTACGAATTAAATACGATAATTATATATATTTTTTTAAAGTACCTACATAATTTCTAATTTGTTTGCACACTTTACCGAACTTTCGTATTCGTTTTTAACTCAAGATGTAAACAATAATAAAAGGTTTTAATTCTAAACTGAATAGAATACGACTACGCTCTGTAGCAGCGCTTGTTTGTTTATGATCATAGTACTTCCTTGTATGTTTGTGGTCCTAAGGCCCTGCCTACTGAACCTTAATTGGCTTAATTATTAACATACCTAACAGTTATGTAGCAATATTAATAAAGTTTAGTTAATGTGATAAATAACGAGATATTTAGGTACGTAAGTATTATAATCGCAGCTAGAGCCCAATTTTATAATTTCATTGTTCGGGTATTATAAATAGTGCAATGTTTAATCACTTGCTCCATAACATTTACATAATATATATTTAATTTCATAAGTGTTTTTAAATTATTATTTTTAAATCGGCTTCTTTGGAACTACATGCAATCATAATTGCGTCTTCTAAATGAGTGAAAAGTGAGGGCAGTATTTATTCTTAGTTAAGAAGCTATTTAGAACAGGAAGTCGGAACAAAGTTATTTATTGCAAATACAATTAAATATCATTAGTCATATATAACTAGACAAAAGACTTTTTATACTTATTTAGAAATAGTTAAATTGATCTTTTAATATGCAGTAGAACCTTTTGCTGATGTAGTAAGTCTTTTTATTGCGTTTATCAAAAAAATAAATACTACAATATACAGTATCCAGAGATGGGTAATCACCCGGTACAAACCTACGATTGGGTTTAGTAAAAACCCGGGTGATTACTAATCTCTAACAGTATCATAATGTCTACGAATGGTTATAAATTGAATAATCAAAACAACACGTTATTAATTTGAATTTTCCATACCTACTGGCACAGTTACATTCTCAAGCAACTTTCAAAAAGAAAATAAACGGATGCACCGAGTAAATGATGCTTGAAACGGGAGTTTTGTGTTTGGGCTAATATTACCCCGGCTTGTTAATGTTGTGTTTCCTGAATTTAAAGTAGTTTACAGTTTTTGACATTTGTTTTATTTTTGAACGAGTTCATTTGTTTCATCTGTGTGTCATACGCAGAACGCTAGCATTGAAAAAAATATGATTGTTTCCGGATTCATGTAAATCAAACAACAGCATTTTACACAAAAAGCATTGAAAAGTTTACTATATCATTGCTACGAACATCTAAGTGTTATAAAAATGGTGCAATCACAATTTTCTCTAACTTGGGATTCTTACAAATCAAATATCTGTAATGGATTTAGTTCTTTACAACAGGTTGGTATTCTTTTGCTTTTAAAGGGTAAACTTCTTAAAAATTTTAATAAATTTTCAGTTCATTTTGTGCAACGACTTACATATATATGTATTGTGTTTAGTTGTATGCTTATTCCTTGTTTAAAATCCAAGGTGCTACTATTCAAGTTTGTTATCATATTTGTATGTGTTGTTCTTCCTGTTCTAAAAAGTTAGGGGTAAAAACACTTACTTGGTGATGAAATACTACGGTAACCTGTTGATGAAATCCTAATATTCAAAAACAATCCTGCACTAAGGATTAATCATGCATCTTGGGAACTGTAAGAACTTTTAGTGAACATATTATTTGAAGTACAACAAGACCTACAACAATTTTCTATTATTTCTATTTTATAGATAATTTGTAATTTATAGATAAATTACAAATTATCTATAAAATGTATGTATTAAGAAATATATAAGTATGTTTATCAGTAGTCTGGTTACTGGCTCTGTCTAGTTTGGGATCAGACAGCTGTGTGTGAGATGTGTGAAGTTATTATTATTATCTCATAAATAATTATTATGGATCAAATAAAAAAGTAATGTTCAATGTTCAAGAGCATTGGTGAAATAATAAGGAGGTTGATATCGAGTTCAGCTATATAAACTAGTGTTTTTGTGTATCCTATTGGCTATCATCCCATTTTGTAAGAAAAACCTATTTCACCCAACTTATTTAAAAATTAATTTGTTTTTTCCAGAATGGTGAATTTGTTGATATGACCATAGCTGCAGATGGCCATTTCATAAAAGTTCACCAGATGTTGGTAGCATTGGCTAGTCCTTACCTCAAGGATCTTATTACTTCTGCTGCATGTCAACATCCTATTATATTCTTGAATGTAAGTACAGTTGGTTCCCAATCTTAACATACAGTGGTCTATTAGGTATATATTATTATTTTCTGTTAAACTTTGTGCCTTTTTTTTTGTGCAAAATTGAATTGATTGATACATTAAAATAGGTAAGTATATAAGGAATACCTTTAATGGAATTTAGTAAAATGAGATAAAGCCTGTACTGATAGTAGGTCTGATGTTGAACACACCCTATTTTGTTTTACATCATTATTGAATTGACTCAAAATTCATGGTGCCAGTGACAAAGTTCTTTCTATTTTGTTTTTGTAGTATATTCATTTTGCTAATTGATATATGTACATCCCCTGTATATTTCCCTGTATGCTTCTGTTGAAATAATCTTATTCGGTTAAATATAGACCCTGAACTGAATTTTGATCTGACAGCCTTGTTAATAATGCATGGATGGAGGCAGATTGAGAATAGTGTGTATAAACATGAATATACCTATATGACACACTTATATTCATCCTATTTGGGTCAAATAGAATGTTTTGTAAAACTTTATGTTATATATTTATTATATTGTATTAAACTTTAAGTACATTTTTTCCAGAATGTATCACACCGAGTTTTATGTTTACTACTAGAATACATTTATACTGGAGAAGCTGTTGTGTCTGCAGATTATCTCACGTCTTTTGCAGAAACAGCAAAGTCACTTCACATAAGAGGTCTTGAGAACATTGTAAGTCCTTCGATTTAGTATAGGAGATTAGGATATTCTTATTTTGTTTTAAGTACGAACGTTGTAATTACCTTTAGTAGTGTAGTTTAACTTAAAATACATTTATGTGTGCTATGCTCATTAAAATTAAATGTTATAAACAGAGGTTGGAATAGGTAGAATGATTTAGAGTGAATTAATATGTATTTCAATTGTTTATTATGCAAAACTAACATTCTTGTTCTGCTACTACCATGTTTTTCTTTACTTTTAAATTGAAGTTTGGAGTACTTTTACTAAAAAAATAACGAAAAAATATCATAGTTATTCTTGGATTTCAATGCTGCATGTTTGTGTAGTAGTCTTATTGTTGTATAATGAAGGTAATAATTATTTTTAAGGGATCTGCCAGTACTATACCCGTTAAGATGTCGGGAGCCATGCGTCATTTCGATGATGGAGAACTTTGCCCAGTTAGTGGAACTAAACGGATTGTAGTCTCTGCCTCAGATAAACTAGATGAAGTAAGACATTCTTCACAATTTTTAATCCATATTATTATAAGAAGAAGACTTCAAAGAGGACTTAACAACAATTTACATTTCCACAGGTTAGCCTGCCAGTAAATGCAAGAAAGATTTTTATAAAACGTGGTCCTTCCTCGTAAGTATTTTCTGTAATATATATAAAAAAGCTAATCTCGATAAGTATCTCATCAGGATAGGTCTTCTTCTTCAACTTTTAAAACCATTTCCTTAATTAATTTTGACTGAAACTGCCGTATGTGAGGTGCAGTTGGTAATAATCCTAAATCAGATTGTTAAAAATACAAAGCTATTCACTCACGGCTAGAACGGAAAGTATTTCACTTTAAGAAAAAAGGCAATATGGTAACTAATATGATTATTTAACTAATTGTGTAAATGTGTATTTGTTAAGTTTGGTTGGAATTGATAAGTTATATACCCATAAAAATGTATAAAATACCATGTTGAAAAAAGTGTCCTTTGGAGTTTCTTGCCTGTTCTTCTCCATAGGATCTACATACTGGAACATGCAACTAGCTTCACGAGTGACTGATTCTGACTGATTCCCACTGCTGGTAATTCAAAGAAACCTATATTTTGTTTTTTAAAGGCTTGTGTTAGGAGTGGGTTCACGTCGGCAATGCGCTGGGTGGGGTTCGAACTCGCCACCACTTGATCGCAAGTCCGACGCCTTAGCCATTACACTATCGCCGCTTATTTGGTTGATTTAATTGCAATAAATAATTTTGGTTTCGTTTTGATTGATTTCTTATTTTTCTAGGACAAATCGAACACCATCAAACACATCTACACCGAAAGACAATATGCATGACTACCCGGAATTACTGGACGATTCGACCACACAGGATTCTGATGATGGATTTAAAATGGAAGACAATAAAGATACGCCTAGTCAAGATAAACGTAAGTGATATTTTTATGTTGTAGGTTACATAGAATATGGAAAGGGCCGTTATACTTGGTGTTTCTCGACATGATATGAATCGGTAAAGGTACCAAAGTAACCAATATAGCTCTTGCCAGCAATTAGCAAAGTAAAATGATGATGGATAGACAATTGTCTTGAAATTTTCTTTGGAATCGCGCCCATGGACTGTAAAACTTAGCTGGGGGACGTCCCCTACTCATACTAAGAAGATAGGTTGCTCCATTCTCTCATCACAACTTCTAGTTAGAACAGTAAGCAGTTCTAACCGTAATGCTAAGCTGGAGATCCAATTCTAATATTTTGCAGCAGAAGTAATATTTTGATTTTAACGAGAAATTATGTATTTATTACAGCATCATCGAAACTGCAGTTCACTGTATCAATCCGAGGCTCCTTACAAGTAATTTTAAACAGATACATTTATAACCTTCATTCGACAACACGGTCTGGTCTTCGGCGGTGGCGGTGTGTGGATTATAGAAATAATAAATGTTCAGCTTACGTCACGACTAAAGGCAATGTTGTACTCAATAGGTTGGTATATCATCCTAGTATGTTTGAATTATTACCATTATTGAAGTGTTACCCAAGTCACTAGTATTGCTTATTTAAAAATAAATAAAAAATAAAAATTAGGTTGTATATTGCATGTACGTGACAAGATGATAGCTCTCGTTATGTGATTTGTTATTTAAAATCAAATATTAATAAATCAAATAAACTGTAATGAAAGACATCATTATTAAATAGGCTAGCTGTTTTTTATGTGGATTAAGTCACCGTCTAAAAGGTTATTTTTCAAATCCTCGGGCATATTTTTTGGATGAGAGTTGATACCCAATGTCTTTTTCTGTACCCCTGACAACGTGTATACAAAATTGCCTGATGATCGATTGAGAAGTCACCCTATCGAAACATTTTCGAAAATAAAACAATCATACAAAGTAGTATCGGAAATATGATAAGTAGGTATGTAATATTATTTATAATCCTATTAAACCCACAGGTTGTCGTTAAAACTTAAGATCACCTTCAGTTATCCTTAATTCAGCCCTGTTCATAAACCGTTTTTAGCTGACTTCTCCTACCTCTAGACTGTTTGCCAAATATCACTTTGGATTAAAAAAAAACAAAAGAATACCCGAAAGAAACATATCTTTTGACCACCTTAAACTGTCCCTGGAGAAAAATCTTACTATCCCATTTATTTAATTTACATTGTAAACCAGAATAATTCAACCTTGTCTCAAGTAACAAAAACCGAGAACTTTCACACAGTTGCTAAAGCCCCTAGACCCTCCCTCCCTTAATCCGGCCTTACCGTAAAATCTTTTAGAAAAAAAAATATTTTCAGATAATTTTGCGAGATTCCTTAGATCTCTTTAATCCGGCCCTGTCGCAAAATCCGTTCTGCGCTGATGTGTCCTACCTATAAACTACCTCCATCCATCCCCACATTTATCTCCATAGGTCACTAACATAATTTTCGAGATTTCGTGATTAGTCAGTAAGTGAGCGTGTAAGTAAACGAGTATCCTTTCCCTTTTAAATATACAGTGTGTTACCGAAAGGTCTAGTCAATCCATGGAATCGTGGGAGAGCCATGCTTCGCCTCTCAGAAAACCGGCCGTGAAGCAATGCTTCGCCGAGTGGGTGAGGTTACCGGAGGCCTTAACCCCTTCCTCTACTTAAACGCCGGCAACGCACTTGTGACTCTTGAGTTGCTGTCAGGTGCCCATGGGCGACGGTAGTCACTTACCATCAGGTGACCTGTCTGCTCGTTTGCAACCAGTAAACTTATATCTATATACAAGCTCACTTTGCTCGTTCGTACAAGTATTTACAGGTAGCTACATGTTATTTCTCATCTCTCATAATGATGTAAACTATAATTACATTAATTATTTACTATTAATATTATTAATATTGTTTACAGGGCAAACCTCCACAACCATTCCTTTCACGATAAAAAGATATTGTCCAAGATTGAAAAAAAAGCTATATACTCTGCAATAGAAGAAGTTGAATGTTACAAAGAGAAAGAGATCAATGAAGCAAACGAGAACAACAAGACTAATGAAGACATTGAGATGTCAGTAGAAACTGAAGGATTCATATCGCTTGAAGAATTTGGTGAACATGTTGTTGACAAAAGGAGGACAGATGTTGAAGATAAGAACTCATAAGTCAAATTAGTTATGATTTAGTTACTGGTTGCAAATAGTGAGGTGCGGTTTTGTAGGACGGTGCCATCTCTATGTTGAATTTTATCTGAAATTTTTATGTTGAATTAAATGTTGCAGATATGCGTGTACAAAGAATAGCTAGCTCGTCTCGGCAACTACGCTGTGATTCTTAACTAGGAGCTGACGTCAGTATTCAATTAAACAGACAAAGCCTAGTTGAGCTCCGGCGGTGTCTCAAGCAGTCACTGTAGGGTCTTCTCAAAACGTCGTTTTCTATTCAAATTTTATTCAACTGTTCTATTCTATTTTTAACTAATATAAAAAGTTTGTATTGTGGAGATAATAAAAATTACATACCTACTGTATGTAATTTATATATATAAGTCTCTCAAGACAATGCATTTCGACTGTTATGCCCTTAATTAAAATAATATCTTTTAATTCAGAACATGATGAAGAAAAATTTAAATCTTCCATCGTTTTCTATGTTCATTACAAGTTATAGGCGTCAGATTAAGTAATTTAGGTTTTTGCCGTGATTGGGAATAGACACATTAAATAATCTTTTAAACAGGATATGAAAAATTGTATAGGGTCCACACGAATCCGTCCCACCTGGACGGATTCGTGTGTGTTGCTTTAGTGGAAACTCTTTAAATTTGTCCGGGAAATAGAGTTATCTTCTAGCTCTCAAAGATATGCCCTGTAAGAATATATGAAATAACGAAAGTATTGCTGTAAATACACATTTTTAAATGTCTTAAAGCTGGCTAAATTTAAAATTTTAACAGGCACTAAAGACAACTGGAAAATTTGTACTTAAAACCGTAAACATTATGTGGAATGATTTTTTTATATTCAGTGATTTAGGCCTGGCAGAAGAGTTTAGGAGTTAAAACAATGGTGGGTCTTTAGACCATACCTGGATCCTAAGATGTGTGTATAACTTATTCAGAATTTATTGATATAATAAAATCAAATCTATTCTGTAAATTTAAAAGAATAAAACACTCAACAATCATAAGTTTTAAGACTACTCGTTAATCATCTTTCTTAGTTACAGTGAAGTGAGTAGAAACCATTCTAGAGTTACTTACATCCACACATCTCCAATTTAATTTTCTTACAATATTATTTAGGGCAGTTATTTATAGTAATAAATAATACTGTACAGAAATGAAATTATATCGGCTGTCGAAATGCATGCTGAATATTGTCGCCCTACTGTATGCAGTGAATTCTAATTTCCTACTGCAATGCAATTGAGAAACTGCAAAAGAGGTTATACTCTGCTGTGAATACGTTTATTAAAATGGCGTGTTTTAATGTCATCTTGTAGATTCTTACTTACAAGATAGTGACAAGTTGCATAAACGACTTACACTTACACTGCACCGCAACATTGATAGACTCCTTGTCACTAAGTCGCGGTCACAATGTTTCGAAACGTATCAATAGTCTTGTAAAATTGTTAAATACCTGAATAAGATACTACGTTGATGTATGTCTAGTTTTAATAAACCAATATTGTAAAATTCCTTGTCTTTTAATTATTATTTTTACAGAACATATTACAACAGAGATGCTTTAGTATCAGCACAAATAAAACACGCCTACACGGGGGCGTGTAGGCGTGTTTTATTTGTGCTGATTCTTGTGAATTGGATAATTAATGACACTTGAGTCTTGAAGTATAAAATGACTGTTTATTCCAGAGCACGTTACAGTTAGACATCGAAGCAAGTTGTGTTCGAATCTATCCAATTCACAAGAATCGGCACAAATAATACACGCCTACACCCCGATAATATCGCTCCTTTATTTAGAATCATAAAGGCCTAATTCGAAAAATAAACTTCATGACATTGACATTAATGGACCATAGAAAACGATAGTCTGTCGAAAAATTTATTGAATGAAAGATTATTAGACAAATGTTTAATTGGGTTTCCTTAAAAAACTTTTTATGATTCTAAAGGTGCGATATATTGTCTACTATTAGATAGTTTTTCTCCAATATTTTCAAAAGACACAATTTATTTTAATAATTCGCAATTAACACAATTACAATTAATTCTCACTATTTTAATTATCACCATTTCCACTTCTCTGTTCACTTTTACTTCTTACTTGTTAATTCGCAGTATCACTCAACTAGAACTCAAGTAATACTACTATGCCGCTGCCTTATTATTTACTGCCGAACGCTATTTCCTAAAGAACTCGTGTCATTTCCCGAATACCAAAAACCCATCTGGTATTTTCTAATACATTATGGGACATTCTATAAATAGAATATTAGTTCCGTTTATTATCAAAAGATGGCGTGCGTCTCAATTTAGGTAATTTATGCCTTCCTATACTCGACAATTAAGTGTAGACTTTCGTAACAATAGGAAGGACAATTGAAGAAAGCTGTTAGTATCTTGAAGGGTAGGACAGCAATTGCAGGTACCCATGGGCGGCGGTAGTCATTTACTTAAAAAAATAAATTACGGGTTTAGCATAGCAGTTAAAATTAACGCGATCAAAAACAACATTATCTAAACATTTTCTCTTTGATGTAGACACATCAAAGAGAAGATGTTTAAATAGTCCGCAGTGTTTTTGTTTCATTTGTGGTGAAACACATAGTTTAAAAATTATAGAAAATCGATAACTGATTTTGTGAAAACTGCTTATTTTGATTATTTTAAAGTACAAGTGTGTAATTTGGAAAAGCCGTGGGTACCTAAAACGGTTTGTCAAAATTGTGTTGTTACTTTGCGACATTGGGTAAATGGAACAAAAAATTCTCTGAAGTTTAAAACCCCTATAATGTGGCCAGATCCAAAAAACCACCACGATGATTGTTATTTTTGCATTGTTGATATAAATGGAATAAATTCAAATAACCGCAAGAAATGGATTTATCCTGATATATTATCTCCTAAACGACCAACTTCGTTAACTAGCCCAGTTCAACAGCCTGGTTAGTACCAGTACCAGTTTTACCTTCAACGTCTACAGCAGATTCTTATCAAATCGAAATTGACGACAAAATAGACGAAGATAAGTCAAATGACCCAATAATATACCTGAAGTCCCGATAAACTGAAAAACTACTGAACGGATTTTCATGCCGTTTTCACTAATAGACAGAGTGATTCATGAGGAAGATTTATGTGTATAATTTGTTAAGATTTTATGTAAATGAATACAAGTATGTTGATGATTGTTGAATATGTCTCTGCTACCCGTGCGAAGCCACGGCGGGTTGCTAGTGACTTAATAAGAGACCTTAATTTTCCAAAAGAACAGTCTGAATTACTCGCTTCTAGACTAAAAGACGAAAAAATGTCTCGCATCCCATACAAAATGCCACGGGCCCCCGGCTCGAGGGGGCTCCGGGCACCAAAGGCCCTGAACACAGGAGGCACTAATTAAAAAATGTATTAATGAATTAGCCACGGGCCTCAAATGGTATAGTTACGCCACTGGCGAAAAGGATTTGTTAAAATATTTTTCCCAATAAAATGACTAAGTGTTTTGTCAAGATGTTAGAGGTTTTATGAATAACGTGGGTTTACAACAGTATATTCCACATGATTGGCGACTTTTCATAGATAGTAGCTTAAAATGTGTTTTGTTCCACCACGGCAATAAATTTGGACCAATTCCTATTGCATATTCCATGAAATATAAAGAAGCGTACGAAAATATTTCTATTATATTATATATCATATGGTGATTACATATTTGAGGAAGGTCATTTATATAGATCAAAAAAGTAATGGACCCAGTACGCTGCCTTGTGGCACTCCACAATGTGGTATTTTATTCACAATGTGGTTTAGATGAGCACGAAGACTATATTTTTAATAATCAACAGATTCTGTAGATTTGCGTTTAACGGTGTTTTTTTGTTCATAGACGTCATAACTTTGTCCAAAAAATCAAAGATTGCCATGTTAATAGTTCTACCTGTTCTACCAGTTGTGTACATCTCATTTGTCGCTTAGCAAATAAGTTATGAAACTCGAAGTAATTGTACAAATTATGATGAATACATTTCTCAAAAAAATTTGTAACAACGGGGAGATTCGGGGATTCGCTTAAATTGTGACTCCACAATTTAAGCGAATAGCATAAATTGCAACGAGGACATTCGTCCTGGTCCTCGTTGCCATGGTTGTCCCAAATGATTAAAAAGGGGTCTGCAACACGTGCGTTATATCTACTCCTTTTGTGTCAAACCTACGCTGGATAAAGGCAACCACTTACCAAAAGGCGCCCCATTTGTTAGTTTACCGCCTTAGTGGTATAAAAATACACGAGCATGATGTGTTAAATCTATACTTATAAAAAATCTGTAGCAGGATGAATTCGATACACTGAATATATTTAAAAAAAATAGACTGAGGGGTATTAAGATATCGATACCGAAGCCGAATATGTGCTTCAAACAATTTTTGTCTGTCTGTCTGTCTTTCTGTCTGTGTGTTTGTATGTTCACGATAAACTCAGAAGTTACTGAAGGGATATCCTTGAAACTTGGTGTGATAATAGTTTGAGTGCCTGAGCAGGTTATAGGGTACTTTTTATCCCAGGTTAAACTTTGGTTCCCACAGGAAAATTAATGAAAGCTGTAATAACATTTTAATGTAAGTAGAATGTATATACCTATTTCAAACTACATTACAGCGAGTGTTTGGTTTATCTGGTATAGTGTACGCTTTCTACTCAGTGCGTGCTGGATCGAATCCCTCTTAGACGCTCTTTTCTTTGTTTGCATATTTTTTATATTTAAACTAATTTACTTTTTCAAATTAGGAATCGTTTTTAACCGACGAAAAAAGGAGGTTCTTAATTCGACCGTATATAGACATATTTCTTTTTTTTTATGTATGTTCAGCCCTCTCTGTTATTTATGAACTGATTTTGATTATTCTTTTTTCTTAGAAAGGGTATACCTCAAGGGTGGTCCCATGTCAAGGAAGTCAGGATCTGATGATGGAATTCTGATAAAATTGAGAGGAAACCTCGAAAATTGTAGAAACGAATAGTGTTTCTGTTTACTTTAGAAATCATCACATCATGTAGCTGAGTTGATGATGAAAAAAAAAATCATAATAAAAAATCTTTTTAACAAAACATTAAACTGGCGAATAAAACTAAAAAGCAAAAAATAAATAAACCTTTAAGTCTTAAGTATTGAGCTTATTTACATAAACTATCAAATTTTATATAAACTTATTTTGAGTCGGTACCAAATAATAAAAGGATTAATTCTACGTAGAGCCATGTCCTACGTAGGTACATATAAAATTTAGATAATTCATAATTAATCAGTTTGTTGTTTGGCGTCGACTGAAAATTAGTTTATATAACATTGGATAGTTTATGTAAATAAGCTCAATACTTAAGACTTAAGAATAGATAAATTACACCCAGACAGAATTATTTGTCCTGGGTAGAAATCGAAACCACGACCTCTGGCTCAGCAGTCAGGGTCACTAACCACTAGATCATCAGGCCAGTCCAGTAAATATACATATATTTATAAGTAGAGTTAAAGAAACAGAAGATCCAAACTTTTAAACTTTCGCGTTCCATGAAAATATAATTATGTTGACGGGAATGAACGCGATCACGTATTTAAAAAGTATTACAGGACCTACAGGCCTGTGACCACGGCCGGTGCAACCTGGTGGAAACGTTAGGCAAAGCAAAGGTATGTAATACCTTTTAAATACGTGATCGCGTTGATTCCCGTCAAAATAATTTTATTAGAATAGAATAGAATTTTTATTTAAAGCATATATGACTTAGTTCTTAGTTTAACTTAACACTTTGTTAGTATTACGGTATTTTACTATATTAAATGCATGGCAGACATTATCGCCAAATAAATTACATCTAAGCCAAAATATTGACAGGTAACCGGTGAAGTTTTTTTTTCATTTTCAGACCATTTATTTTCCGTTCGGTTACAGTAGTGTGAAATCTTATGTTACACCGTGACTAAACAAAGCTCAGAAGCAAACATTTATTTGTTGCGGGGGTGGACCTTAGTATTGACTGGAAGTAATCTGTTAGGTATACCAAGGGGGCCCATGGTTTCTAGGAAGCGGCACTGATTGACTGACTACAGCAAGAGTCTCCCAATTGGCAGGACGAATCGAGACGTTAGGTCGTCACAGCTGTTTTATGACGATTTTCTGCGAGTGTGTGGATTCGGTAGAAAAACTTCCAGGTGGAACCTTTTCACTCGCGCTGTCATGCGTACGTTAAGAGTGGCCGTGGGTGTATGAGACGAGTTTTATGTTCTTCACCCGAATCAGAGTCTCCCGTGAAGGGAATGTCTGGACATCGCCCAGTTGCCGTCCGCGAGCCAGCGCTCGGTGGATCATTGGAAGCATCATCAACTCATAACCGGCGCTGTGAGGCACACCGTGTGGTTGTAGTCGGTTTAAGCCTGATATACGGCCTCACCAATAGCCCCGGGAGGTGAGCTTCCACACGAAAAACAGACGAGTAATGTTACCACGGCCAAATTATGTCGTTATTTTACGTGTAAGCAACCAAAACAACCTTTTTGTACGCTCCAGGTTGTTTCACCGCCACTACAGTATAAAAAATCCTGCCTGGAGAAAGAGGTGCACCGCCTAATATAAGCGACAAATTGTTGTTTTGAAGTCGCGGGCACAACTAGTTGTTAATATATTAGTCATTTTTTTGACAAACGTAAAGAATAGCAATTAACATATTCATTACGTAGCGCATTAGTATGTACATCTTTGAAACTTTGAAGCATACTTAATTGTTTGTTATTTAGTTGTAAAACTTAGCTAACGAGATTGTAGTCTCGTATATTTGTTCTGCTCTTGTCACAAAATCATAAATACATATTATTATAGTGCACTTCATTTAATACTCATAGATAAATTTCATTGGCTAGACATAGCCACTTGAATACAACGAGGACTTTGTGGGGTTTAAGATAGTTATTCAAATACTTACTTCTGTTTTATAGAAATAGGTATAACATACCTGTCAACCTGTGGACACGGCCAGTGCAACCTGGTCGAAAAGTCAGGTAATTCTTAAATAAATTTCTTAATTAAATACTTTTTTGGTGGAAGGTATTTTATCTTCTTTTCTGTATCCCTGATATAGTGTGTGCAAAATTTAATGATGATTGGTTGATCACTTAAGGCGTGAAAGCGTTGCACACAAACAAACTAATATTTGTACTTATAATATTAATTACTTAGTTATTTTTTATATATGTAAAACAAATATAAAACAAACATGCTGTAGGTACAAAACACGGTTGAAATGATTATGATTATTAATTGATTATGTTTGGTTGTTGTTAATTGTTATAATGATGTACTTTGCAAGGCCTGTATCGTATTTAAAGGTTACTTATAAAGTCGTGTCTCGTAGTCTCTAACAGACCTGTCTCGCAGTATCTTGTTTTAAACGTGTATTTTTTATCAATCCCAAAGTTTAATCAGTGTTTTGTGATTTTGGTATATAAAATATAATCAAAATAAAATATGATTTAAAAATATATCTATTAAATAGGAAGAATAATTTTAAAGACGAGCTACCTACGTCTTCTAATAATTGTTAAGAATGTTAACGTAATATTTACCTTTTGTATATTTTTATATTATTCCATAATCATAAAGTTATATCAAATTTTGCTAAGATTATCTAGGCTTATAATCGACGGGTGAGTATGACATATTTTATTAACATAATATGCAGCTTAAATACTTAGTACCTACCGGTTCGGTATCTTTCTATTAAGTGCCGGAGTTTTATGAAACGGACGCGGCACAATTTCACGCACAAAATTTTACTAGATTTTCAAATGCGAATCGTCCAATTCATGGTCAGTGGGTGGTCAGGACCGCCAGACACATTAAATCTGATAAAGCGGTTCGTATGCACGCTAATCGGCCAATTTTATCATTTTAGTCTGTTTGCAGGCTGCATACTGACCGGCTGTGTTTCAGATTATTTTTAAAGTGGTGTGTAAAGATATCTGAAAATCTCGGAAGCTAATAGTGCTTGCTTAGTGAAATAAATTGTATTTAATAGACAATTATATACTCTTTTTTTTTAAAGTAATAAAACTTCTTGGTTGTTGTAAAATTATGGCATCAAAAATGTGACTAAACATCATATAAGACACTTGGTGTACCTACAGCATGCCAAATCGCATAACCGCAGTAATGGCAGCAAAAAAAAAGGTGTAGGTAACATACAGTACTAAAATTGTCTATTAAATACAATTTATTTCACCAAGCTAGCATTCTTAGCTTCCGAGAGTTTCAGGTATCTTCATGTGACCTGGATTCATTGCTCTCGAGTGTAGATAAAACTAAAGAAAATAGATGTAGGTCAAGGATAGTCATATTGGTGTTAAGAAGTAGAAAACAAAATAAAGTTGTAATCTTTGATGTCTTTTCTATGAGTCAGGCTATCGTTAGAAAAGTAAAAAAAAACTGTTCCAATATTTTTTTTATTAATAACACTAAAGCTCGTCTGTGGTCAGCTTTTAAACAAATAAAAATGTTGACAATCAGAAAAGAAAAATACATTCTCTTCATATGTAGATAAGGATAAGTAACCCACTTACTTTTTATTGTCTTTTTTCTTTTGCAGCTTACTAGAATTACATTTAAGATGTTCAAGTCATTAACATTAGTGTTTATCGTATCGCAACTACATAACAGTGTCGCCGAACCATTGTGGAACAAGTACCAGCAATACTTAGGACTACATTCAGTTGACATTTTTCGAGAGTACATAAGAATAGATACGAGCAATGAAGAAAATATAAGTTTGTATACCTACGTATAAAACACTTCTCATAATTAATTTAGTAAACGAGTTTTTAATCTATCAAACTTGCACAATGGAATTTCGTTAGCATGATGAATGTCTGCATCAGACACAGACTGCTCCGGATTGTTGAAATTCCATGAATCAGTTCATTCAATTAAAAAAAAAGATTTCTTCCGCTTCGTTGGATTGGAGTGACCTCTTCTTCTACTTCTTCTTTTTCTTGGTGCTAAGTGGCTATAATACTTACATGGCGTTGTAAGCCGCTTTCCACCAATCAGACAGACCGTGTGCTGGTTGTCCAAATTAAAAATGGTATACATGGAAGTCTGAAGGTCTTGTCGCAATTCATAATACGTTCCAAGATTTTGTTCCTTTCTAAGACTTAAGATGCGCCATCCGCGATTCTTTTTACTTTTCGCTTTTGATCTTTTAAACTAGGTAACGGATTTTAATACGCTTTTCACCAACTGACGAAGATTCATGAGGAAGGTTTAGGTGTATAATTTTATAAGGGTTTTGTAAGGAATAACTGAAATATGACGATGATTGTTGAAGAGTTATTGTCAGAAAAAATCAATATAAATATGCTTTGCTACCCGTGCGAAGCCGGAGCAGGTTGTTAGTTAGATATAAAAGTTAAAAATATAAGTCAGACTCTTGGAGAATAAAATGTCTAACTTTTAAAACTTAACTATGTGATTTTTATTAATATTTATTAATGTTGTACAGAATATGCAATTAATTTTTGGATCCGTGAAATGTCCGACTTGGGCATACCGTACACGATCTGGGAACCAGCTGGCAAGCCGATATTCGTCGCTACGGTAGAAGGCTCCGATCCTGCCTTGCCTAGTATAATGCTCAACTCGCATATGGATGTCGTTAAAGTTGACTCGGTAAGATTTCCACCTATTTTATGACCTTTATTTAAAAACTACTTTTTTAAGCACACAATGAAGTAGCAAAGTCGGGATAAAACCGACTAAAACTTATTCATTTGATACATTTTGGAACCAACCGTCCGCAACTTGAGCGCACATACAAAAAACGTGGGAACAAAATAGGTATGTTGACGATATTTCAATTACAAATTACTTTCGGTCTTTTTCACCGACTATAATTATGTAATGATGACATTAAAATTCAAAGTTGGCGGGTTTTTTGTAAGTTGTATTTGACCATACTTAAGTAATGTAAAAGAGAAGGGTGGTGGCTGAAAAACGTGTGTTTAGCTTCGCTTGTTTGCCTATCACTGTAATAGCCATAAATGAAAGGTTCTACAGGATTTATAACATTATTGAAGTCGGTTATAAACGAATATCTATAAATAAAACGAAATCCTACTATGTGTTATTGGAGCCCACCTCTAACTTCTCTCGAAAAAGGCGAGCCATTCGCCTTTACTACTACTAATATTAAGTGAATTTTTTTCTTCTGCTCATGGGTGTATCGAGCTTTTCGCCAAGGGGGGGGGGGAGGGGGATTTTACGTGTGGAGGCTGTTACCTTAATAAACTTAATATTAGGTACATAGTACGGGGGAGGGGTCGAAGACAGCAAGACCTACCTTCCCCCCCCCTGCCCATGCTACTAGTACTTAATATTATAAATGTCAAAGTTGTGTTATGTTACCTATATGTATGGTTGGTATGTATAGGTTTGTGAGATATTATTGATGATACTCCCTGATCGATAAACTGATTTGTATAAAATTACAAAAATGATTATATTCTGGACTAACAAATAGACGCACAGGGTCGGAGACATGAAGGCGTATAATAAATTATACAATTTTTCAGAACAATAGTAAATTAATAAAATTATACCTACTATGAAGTACCGACTTCACTTTTTTATTTTAGACCGAGTGGAAATATCCGCCATTCGATGCGTATATGGACGAATATGGCGACATTTATGGCCGTGGTACACAGGACACCAAAGACGTTTCTATTCAATACCTGGAAGCCATTAGAAAGCTCAAAAAAGATAATATCACTTTGTCAAGGACTTTACACATCACGTTGATGCCTGGTAGGTGTCAACCATTTTTTCAAAAGTGAATATTTATGCATGTCGACAAATTTTCAGAACTGCTTTTATTTTATAGCTAGGCAAATACCTAGCTATAAGTAAGAACATAACTCAAAAATTCATAAACTAATAAAAAAAATTAAAGACAAAAAAAATAAAAAGATAAGTTACTTTTAAAATTTCCCGCTAAAACGTTCGTTAGATTTTATTACGTCGCTAACCGATTAATTGACAGTTCTCCAAAGAGTAGTCTCATCATAGAGATAATATAAATAGAATAGGAAAGCTGGCTGTAGAAGCGTAACAGCGTTAGAGAGAGAAAAAATATTGTGCAGGTCTTGCACCTCTCTCATCACAGTCCCCTACAATCGTGCTTCCAATTTATCATTTAGTTCCGAATCTAATATTAAATATTTATACTTGAGCCAAATTGGATGTGGAATCTTTGTAATCAAACCATATGTCATCATATATAGGGTTGTCATAATTAAAATACAGAAATATTGTAATTTTACCTCTATTTCTTAGTTTTACTTTACGATTTTATTGTCATTGCTTTTGCTGGAACTCAGCCTAACCGCCAAATACGTAATATGTTAAAAAATACCTTCAAACAAGAATTAGCAAATAAAAAATACCAACTATACGCCTTACAACCCTATAACTCTACAACTTTCGCAGATCAACAACAATTTGGTTATTTATAATGAATATTTATGGGAACATGCACAAGACTCCACAATACAATATTGAAAATTAGTTTTCTATCCTTTTTAATAATAATAGGTATGTTTTATGACTTTTATTTTCAAAAATCATTAAAGAATCAAACACGTCGTTGTCCGCGCTGAAATGTTAGCGTTAAATCACACGAAACTGGATGTAGTTTTCATATATATTTTTTTTATTTATACATATTTTTTTCCGGTAATGTAATATAATCGTTCAAAAGAATACAAAAAATATTATCTATATATCGTCAAATTGAAGAAGGTAAGCAGTGCTACTATAGTACATAGCCACTACCGTTGTTTATTTTCTAGTATTATAATGGCGGTATAATCATACCAATTTAAAAAGGTAAAAATTTAATTACACACAGAATTTTGAGCCTTTATATATTAGAATTCATACAATAAATGTTATAATCTTAATAAACTAGCAGCGCCCCGCGGTTTCACCCGCGTAAGTCCCGATCCCGTGGGAATATTGGGATAAAAAGTAGCCTATATGTTAATCCAGGTCTCCAGCTATCTACATACCAAGTTTCATTGCAATCGGTTCATTGAAATTAGTGCCATTTGTTGTCCGCAACATGACGAGGTTTTTCATTTTC
Organism: Euplagia quadripunctaria; assembly: GCA_963859945.1. Classification (NCBI taxonomy): domain Eukaryota; kingdom Metazoa; phylum Arthropoda; class Insecta; order Lepidoptera; family Erebidae; genus Euplagia; species Euplagia quadripunctaria. The sequence continues at coordinate 12,149,837 of OY982566.1, read as the reverse complement.
TTTCTTGTCAGACCATATCAATATTTTTAAGGGTATGTAATTTGCAACCAGGTTATTAACAACTGCCTGTCAGAAAATGTCGAAAATCGAATTTGGCTGAAGTATAGGTATTTTTACGATATAGAAAAATATATATTAAATGCTCTTGTGGCAATGCATTAGTGGTAATGCGGCACCGAAGTATTAACCAACCGCAGAAAATACAAACAATCACATAGGATCTGGAGGTTTCTTGAAGCCATAAGTCTGAGCAGTAAACTATAAAGCAAAAGTGTGCTACAAAAGACCAGAAATTGTCGAGGTAGCACTAGACACTTAAAATAACAATAATAAGTGCTAGACAAACTAAAAATCATACCACCTTATCTAATTAAAAAATCGTTCTTTGCCTTTTGTTGGTATTTTTTTTAATTGTTATTAGGTAGATACATAAAGACATGATGTACTTTTTACAGATGAGGAATCAGGAGGCACATATGGAATGAAGGCTTTCGTAAAGACCCAAAAATTCAAATCGTTGAATATTGGATTTGCTCTGGATGAGGGGTTAAACAACGCAGAAGACTATTTTTTTGGGACTTTTGTAGATAGGAGACCTTGGCGTGGGTATATTCTGCAAGTTATCCAACATACGTAAAACAAATTATCCATACATAAAAATATTCCCATCCTTATAATATAGTTAGGTATTGCAAAACCTCCCTTGCGTGTGAAGTGTAAGGGAAAGCAATGTCGTTATATTTGAGGAGTACAATTGAAAAGGCTGTAAGGTAATACTTATATTGATAACTGATCAATATAACACTTTACAAATATTAACACTTTATATTTCCTTCATCGATGCCTCGCCATTTGATAGATGGATCCGCACTCCCTGCCGTCTGACACGCGAGTCTTCTTTATTCTAACATTTATATAATTCAAAATAGTTCTAATCTAATTCAGTGCAGACTTCTCACACGACAGTGTAACGTATGTCACAGAGGCGTGACAGGTAACAGTATATCATATATTTTTATTTTGGGAAACTACAGATTATTTACACCGCCGATGGTTTTTTCAAGATGGACGAATAGACGTCCATTTTTTTACGTTTTTGTTATTTAACTTGTATAATTATAAAACACTTGACATGTGCAGAATTCCTGGGCTGGTTCTTGCGCGGGATAGAGTCTATAATAAAATAATATATATATATATATATACACCGCCGTTGCTACTAAAATTTGTATTTGAAATTGAAATTATTTGCTCGATAAGTAGTAAATAAGTGATGCCCTAACACGGTAATGATGCAATCAAAAAATAACAAACGATTTTATTCAAGAGGAAGTTTGGATCGATATAAAATAATTTTAGCTAAAACTAAATTCGTTTAATAACTTATATTACCCACGTTTAATATTTTATACATAAGCATTGAATATTAATGTTACCTACTGAAGATGAAGACAAGTGGCGAATCTAGTATGTTGCATCTTTTATTTGTTCATTACTCTAAGTTCAATATGGAATTTCAACATTTTGATGTTATTTGTAGTATTTTCTTTTTGTTTTTTTAGCTAAATACAACTATTCATAACTTTAGACGAAAAGCTTTTATTACTTCTTCTTCTAATTTGACCTCGCCTCTTCCCGTTACGCAGGGTCTGCTTTCTTAATTTTTCGGAACCATTCACTTCACTAGTAAGCATTGTCATCTGTAAGGCCCAGCTCTTGCATGTCCTTTCGAACATATTTGTCGTGCACGTAGTTTGTGACCTACCTCTCCCTCTCTTTTTTGAAGCCATGGAAAGGTACTTTTTCACTATATGGTCATCGAGTCTGCGCATAACATGTCCATACCACTTTAGCCTGCACTCTGAAATCTTCTCAGTAAGGTTCGGTCTTTAAGTGTGACTCCACCCGCCCAACGTAACATGCTCATTGCAGTGCTATGAAGTTTTTGCTCATGGGTTTTCTTCGTGGGCCAAGTTTCACTACCATAGAGTAGAGCAGGCCTTACAGCTATTTTGTAGACCTTGCCTTTGGTTCTTATCGGCATTTTTGAATCGCAGAGAACTCTTGTTAGTGTGCGCCACTTATTCCATCCAGACATCGTTCTGTGTGTAATGTCTGCTGTTATTGATCCGTCTTCCGCAATTACTGATCCTAGGTATTTAAATTTACTAACTCTAGATAAGGCCACGCCATCCAATTTGACTTCCGCGCTTTATGGTATAGATTCGTCGTGGTTGAAGTTGCATACCATATACTCTGTCTGGAAAAAGGAAAATAATCGAATGGACAGAGTAAAAGTTACTCTATCTTGTATCGTTTAGTAATCAATGTATAAAAGTTATCATTTTTATTTATTGTTTAGTTTTCATTATAAGTAACAAAAGTTGTTAATAAATTTGCATCACAATGGATTCCCTCATGTGATCATATTTGAAACGCATTAAATAATACTATTGTGGTCTGAGTCGCTTACATATATTTTGTTGATTTTTAAACTCACATTAACCGAATCGTCTCATCGTTTTATTAAGATAAACATGACTTGTTTTCGATATTTTACTTGTCCCGTGTTTGAGTATATTAGGTACAATGTCATTTGTTACCTTGGTTTGGCCAATTAAATTCCGTTTATTATACTAATTAACGTCAGTTGTTTTAAGTGTTTCTTATTTAGTAAGAATAATGAGGTAATAATAATTATTTCTTAACTAGTAGCACAAAATACATAATAGTACCAGTAAGTAGGTACGTGTATAACACCGATATAACCAACATTATCTGTCATCAAGGTGATCCTATGATCACCCTCACGTGGAGTCTTCATTTGTTTGTTGCCAAATAGGTAGTGTTGGTAGTACTAAAAACAGTAAAGCAATACAATAACCGAACTTTCGTCTCTTTTTGAATACTGAATTTTAAATTTGCACGGATACACGGACGGCATAGGCACAGGGTTTAGTAACTGAAGTCGGGAGTTTGCTAAACGAGAATACTCACTAGATACAAAAAATGGCACGCTTCGCTTATTTTTGCTTTAGACATAAATACTTACTTTTAGTCAAATCTTTTTTCTTGTTTGGAAACCCCCCCAATGGTAGGGTGGTATGTCGGACTAGAACCGACCACCATACGGTGCGGGGTTCCGGCACTCAGGTGTACCTTGCCTGTAAAGCTCGGCAGACTTGGCCGCCTGTTCAACAACAGACGGCCTTGCCCCCTCTGATTTAGAGAGGCGCTCGCAAAACACTTCACGCCGCTATATCGGGCCTACTTCTGTTAGGGCGATGGGTGAGGGTGATGAGCAAGGTTACTGCTCATCACCCTCAGGCAAGCACTCATGGAGACCGGAGATTATTTTGCACTCTCCGGCGGCTGGTGCTGATGTAGTTATCTACCGTTCTCTTTCCACCGCCTCTTTGGCATACATCACTTCCTCGCAGAACGAAGCAGCGGAATCTTATGCTCTCTCGCCCCGGACCATGGCCAATCATAGTTTCAAGCGAGAGGCCGCCCACACCAATGACCGCCGCGAGGTCGACGCGCTGCTGCCACTGGTACACTGCACTGTCGCTGCACTTCGCCAGAATGCGAAGTGATACACAGACGTCGTTCCTAGGCTATGCGACACAGGTACCTTTCGAAGCAGCCGTGTCCGGTGAGTACTGTATAGCCTCTCCAGCCAATCCTCCGTGATGGGCCTTACTACCACAATCGTGGCGTGCCCTGCGCTCGGTTGGTCGGCTGAACTCTGTAGAGAATTCTTCCTACTCAGCCATGAGGACCTGGCAGAGCGGGGACCACTAAGCCTTGACTTCGCTATGCATAAGCGTCAGGCTCCGCTCCTGCGCCTTCTTGAGCCACTGGTACAAGGAAGCAAAAGATTTCGCCTCCAGGTCCTATGGCGAAGTCACAGCTAGGAAACTTGCCGCTTTAAAGGAGATTGTACGGTATCCTCTAATGACCCTGACGGCCACAACTTGCTGCAGACGTAACAAAAATTGCCATATTGCGGGTCGTCAGAGTCTCTGCCCATGATGGTGCCCCCTACGGGGCCATGGAATACTACAACGTAGAGTCTCCTACAAGATGCGTCCGTAAAAGCGCGGCTGCCTCCCCCGTTAGTTTCGGGGCCAGACTCCAGAAATGAAGTCCAAAGTCCCAGTGGCTGTCGAGTGCGAGCCCTAGATACCTCATCAAGGACTAGATGTCGATGCGAACACCTCCCACATTACTCAAATGAAGTGATGACGTATCGCCATTTTATTTCAATACAAAAATTATCCTTACACGAACAAGGTGGATAGTTTTTTTTTATTATTTTTACGGAACACTAACAAAAACATCAAATGGTTCTTAAAGTACATTACAAGCTTAAATGGATATAACGTATCAAGAATTCGTATGCCTACTGAGACTGACTGAGAGCGATTTGTGAAGCCTTTTAAAGGTAACATCTAATCTTAAAGCACAGAATAGCTTGAGGTGCCTTTGGTAATTAAGCAAGTATATATGTCCAAGCGGAACGTTCTATAAAAAAATATTTGCAATAATAATTTTGACGTCATACTATAATAATTTTCTGTAAATATTTGGGCTTACATTTAAAAATAATAACAAACTCAAAGAAATAACGAATCAGAACTTTCAAATTCTAATTTAAGTCTTAATTTAATGACGACAATGAAATAATTTATTTTAAACATGGGTAACTATTCAATTGAATATTTGGTATCAAACTTATTTAATCTAACAAAAAAGATACTAACACGTCTTGATTTATGAAATTATTTTTGTAAGTATTAACAAAACGTTTGTTCGTAACAAACGGTTTGTAATTTTGTTATATTCTAGAAATGCAGTTTGTCATCAACGGAGATGGTGGTCATGGGTTTGAAATGCCAGATAACTCCGCTATGGCCAAGGTAATTTTTTGTTTTGAAGTACTTTTCTTCTACTTAAATAGGGGTTACATAAGATTCCTTCTTTCCATGATGATAGACATCATTCTTTCATAAATTGAAATGCAATAAATGCATATCCCATCCAATAACGGGCATCACAAAAATCTGCACTACTCTGTCAAAAGTTATACAATTTCATCATACTTATATAAAAAATATTACCTATGTAACATAATGGATGGATATCCATTATGTTACTTAGTTTTCAACAAACATAAGGTTGATGCAATACCGACATATTTCAGATACTTGTCGTTTTATGTTTCTAGACCCACAAATTCATAAACGCTGTGATGGCCTACAGAGACACGCAAAAACGGATCATGAAATCTAAACGCAACAACGATTACGGTAGTTATACCAGTGTGAACATCAATATCATAAACGTAAGTTTTGCCTTTCACTAAGTATTAAGTATTAAGTAAGTATATATAAATAGCATAATCAGATCTTGCATGTACAGTGGACAAACTGCAATCATGACCCACCCTACTTGATAATTCGTTTAAAATTGTCAAAATATAACTATAAATTTAAAATTTAAAACACCCCCGACTCGACTGTTGCATTTGGTCAGCTGTAAAAACATCGATATTAGCTCAGTGAAAAAGGGGACTTGTTCCTTTTTTCACTGAGCTGTTTTGTTTAATTCACAGACATAAAAGTCGTATCTTCTCGAAATAGCTGTTTTTGTATTATCACACTTTTTTTTGCCGGGAGGCGATATATTATTTACAGGTGTTAAAAAGTGTGGTTATATTTTAGGGTTGTATAGGAGACCCCGTGAATAACGTAGAGCGCTAACAATTTTATGAAAATTCGTGATTTTTAATACAGAAATTTTATTGAAACTGAAAAATTAAACTAAAAATGTACCGATAAATCTAATATTTCGTATGAGAGAGGGCTGACATGAATGTAATCATTTTGCATTCACACATTTCAGTCAGTCGACGCGTCTCGCTAGCAATTAATGACGTAAGGCGAATGTACCAAAGGTTTTTATGTCATATACCTATGATGGTATAAAATATTTGCAAATCTCGCTCCCGCTATGTACTAATATAGATACACTAACAAGATACACTACACGACTCAACAAAAACAAACTACACAAACCTCAATCCCGACACAAAATGCTCTCAACCAGCCCTTTGGTTGTGTCCATAAATATTTATAATAATTTGCCAAAAGATATTAGAGATGTAAGCAAAACAAATGTATTTATTAATAAGCTGAAACAAATTCTGGAATCAAAATCATACAATAGAGTTTTTAGATGATAAATTGATCATAAAATAACATACAACCATTATAATAAGCTATATATATTTATAATTTATAATAAGCTATAACGTCAATGGTGAATACATCTCGCACCTAGATTTGCTGACGATATTGTCCTAATTGCGGAGTCGCTACCGGACTTACAAGAGATGTTGTCCGGATTAGCTGATGCCTCCAAACGCATCGGCCTCGGAATGAACATAGATAAGACGAAAATTATACTCAATAGTTATATTAACCCGGGGCCGATAGTAGTAAATGGCGTTCATCTCGAAGTTGTTCAAGAGTACGTGTACCTTGGGCAAACCTTGCAACTGGGTAAGAACAACTTCGAGAGGGAAATCAATAGGAGGATTCAGCTGGTATAGACAGCATTCGGTAAGCTTCGTCAAGTCTTCACGTCGTCCATACCATAGTGCCTCGAGACAAAAGGCTTTAATCAGTGTGTCCTACCTGTAATGACTTACGGTGCCGAGACGTGGACACTCACGGTGAAGTTGGTCCACAAGCTCAAGATCACTCAGCGAGCTATGGAGAGAGCTATGCTTGGTGTGTCTCTGCGGGACAAAATTCGTAACGAAGTTATCCGCCACAGAACCAAGGTAATAGACATAGCTTAAAGAATTACCAAGCTGAAGTGGCGGTGGGCTGGCCACATTGATCGCAGAACCGATAACCGCTGGGGTAGACGAGTTCTGGAGTGGAGACCATGTCAAGGGAAACATAGTGTAGGACGCCCTGTGGCCAGGTGGAGTGACGATCTGCGCAAAACGGCGGGGAAAAACTGGATGAGGAGAGCTGACGATCGAGCTCAGTGGCGTTCATTAGGAGAGGCCTGTGTTCAGCAGTGGATAATGAAAGGCTGATGATGACGATGATGATGAAGCTATAACCTGAATAGCCACGTAGCCCTTTACCTCTCTACTAAATTGCTGTGCCCGACAGGGTCCATATTGATCATAATTGTTTTTTTTATACCACCTTTGTAACATATGGAATAGTTATTTACCTATAAAGAGAGGAAAACCCACAAGACGTAATACTGACCTGGACGTTAAGTCCAGATTTCAGGATCACTGGCTGTACCCATATGTTAAATGGCTACACTTTTGAGTCTTTATTGCTAATCTAGTGATAGAACTCTCCAAATTTATTGGCCGGCCTGAAGTAGGCGCAACCGCCATCTCGCGCATGGTATAATCGAGTGGAAAATTACTAATCCAAATATGACATCGATGTTAATATTGTGTTAGATCAAAGTTCCTAAATAGATTTTAATTTTATTCCATAAGAATGACATATATGTACGTTATGTTATAGTTAATTTAGTACGTGTTTTCTACGTCTACGTCTATCTACGTTATGTTATAGTTGTAAAAAAAAAAAATTGGCTAATTAAACTGGATAGGTACGCAAATTAAATAAGTACGCTTTTATTTATCAAAATTATTTATTTATTTAAAGTGGGGTTACCCCTTCCATGAAACTCGTATCAGGGAGCTCTTCATAGGAAGAATCGGAATCTTCGTCTTCAAAATCAGTTTCGGATTCAACCGATGGATTCATCGTCGCTTACATAACGTATTATGAACTCGTCAGTCAAATTATCTATAATTCTATCACTTTTTTTATAATCGTCTTCAATTTTTTTTTACTTTATTAAACAACACTTTCAATTCCGATTTACCCATTGCATTTGTATTTTCTTCTATAAGTTTCTTAACGTAATTTATGTTAAAATGTGTTTTTTATTGCGACGTAACTCTTTATTGCTGCCCAAGCTACATCTATTGGGTTGAGGTCCGGGTGGTAAGGTGGAAGGCGCGACACTGTGTGGTTGCACTCGCGTAATATTATGTCTATATTATATTTTTTTTTAACTTTCTTTGTGTAGTAAAATTAATTTTTATAATTCTGGCTTGTAATTGATTGTATAAGCCAGGCTTCCATATTCGATTTTTTCTAATTGGAATTTGGCACCTTCTCATCTAATTTATTGTGGTAGGGAAAATTATCTACTACCACTGAATTTGGTGGAAGATTTGGTATCAGTTGGGTGCGAAGCCACTTCTCATAATTGTCATAATTCATGTTTTGGCGACAATCACCCATTTTAGTGCCTGCTTTAAATTTTAAGCAGTGCGTTATTCACTAAACTCTGATCCTACCTAGCATGGACTATTACGAGTCGTTGACCCTTTGAGATTTTTTTCTTAAATCCTTCTGTACTCCCATCACTCCATGCTTTAAATGTCGTATGGAAAGAATCGACATACGACTCATCGGTATAAATAATGGGTCGGCCTTCCTCTCGCCATTTGTGTGAGGCCTGTAGCAGATCCATTAAAATGGATATCGGCTTTCAGTTTTTTTCATAATTGTCTAATAATGGGCAATTCTTTCTCAGTTACATGTAAATTGTGTATGCATCTTTTGATGACACCTTGATTAAAGTTGTCGATCCCAGTCACTCGTTTTTTCCAGGACCTTTTCTTACCAGGAGTACGGAAAACTGGTGACATTCCCGAACTAGGGTCATTTGCGACACTAGCAATACTTCTTACGGTTCTCTCTGCCCCTCTGTACCCTATGCTGTCGTACTGAAGACTTTCGTCAGCCTCTCTTTTTTCATGAACTTTCAAAACGTCATCACCATTTTTCGCGCCTACCGACGTAAAACATTACCACGCGTGCGGGGCATGATAAAAATGGCAAAAACAAATAACAAACAATAATAACAAAAACACTAACAAACTGATAACAAATTAAAAACAATGAAATGAACAAAGAAATGAACTTGACTGTACTATCAAACGGCAATAAGCGTGTGGTTCCTGTACGGACGTAGCACTCACACTGTCGCGGAACTCGCGGAGTGTCACGCGGGCGCGAACGGGCAGAAGGCGGGGCGCGCGGGTGACCGCACCCCTCCTTCGTCAGAACTGATACCTTAATTTTGCATTCTGCGCACCAGCTCGGGGCTCACTTCAGCCCGGCCAATAAGTTTAGGGATTGCTGTACGTTAGCACCAATCTATGCATACTTACAACTTTAAAAAAAATATGACAAGTATCGTCACTCATTAGTCATTAGAGATAAACAAATACGATCAAGAGTAATGATTCTGGGTCACATAAAGATACCTGAAAATCTCGGACACGAAGAATGCTAACTTAGTGGAATAAATTGTGTTTAATAGACAATTTCATACTCTGCTTATAGAGCATACATTTCGTCTAAAAACATAACTCTTGACCAATCTTCAACATTCCCATTTAAGTTTGTTCGGGCATATCTAAACTCGAATATGATGCCTGCATTGCAGTTTAGGGCCCTTTGTCAGTCTAAATGGTTTTAAATTAGCTTACAAGCAAGTTAGCTTAAGCAAGTCGTCGTCTTATAGTCCATGCACTTGGGTTACTTCCTCCGCATCGTCGAAACTGATTTGTAAGTTCAATTCCGATGAGAAAGTGATTTCGAAGCATTGTGTTAACCAAGTATCGATCTTCTACACAATTGAATTCACTTCGCTAGCATTTTTAGTTTGTGAGATTTTCAGGTATCTTTATGTGATCGGATTCATTACTCTCGAGTATAGTTCAAACAAAGTACTAAACGAGTAATTTACGAGTATGTCCACGAACATTTTATTGCCATAATTTATTACGATTTTGATTAATATAACTTTAACTCGCCAGTAGCGTTAGGTCTCAATTAATGTTAGGTCTGTCATATTCAGGCCAGATCAGGGGTTAGGTGATTTAGACCATCTCTTGATAAAGAAACCTTATTAAAACTTTATTGTTAAAAATTAGGATAAATAGCTCTTTTTCTTAGTAATATTATTTATATCTAACAATGTGTTTGTTTATTTCATCGTTATACGAAAGAATGATTCTAAAATTATATGATGAATAATAGTTATTTTTTTTAATATTGTAAATGTATTAATTATTTGTAATTGTAAATTTACACTTTTATTTTATTAAGTTCATAGCATATTGTGTTTACAAATCGTTATATAATAGATATGAAAATGAGGTCAGGGAATAAACTAGTTCAAACAGAACAAACAAACAACATGTTGTTTAATTATACATTTTATTATATTTAATTAGTAGAGATAATATTAAGTGAGAGAGATAATATTCCCCCGTTTTTGCAACATTTTTTATTGATACTCCGCTCCTATTGGTCGTAGCGTGATGTTATATAGCCTATAGCCTTCCTCGATAAATGGGCTATCCAACACTAAAATATTTTTTTAATTCGAACCAGTAGTTCCTGAACAAACAACTCTCTTTATAATATTAGTATAGATTTATAAGTCAAGTGGAGAGAATACTTCAATTTCCCAGTAGGTACTTATGCATAAAACTGTTCAAAGTATTCAAAATATAATAACTTACAAAGAGATACAATAGTATTTAATTATAATTGGCATGGTATGATAAAAAAACAAATAATAATAAAAGTTTACAAACAAGATACCAAAGTACTTATTTACATATAACATTATGATAAGCTATGCTAATATTGTTGTGCAGAAAAATGGATGCACTCAAAGGTTAAGTACCTAGTCGTTTGATAATCTAATTTATTGAAAAAGTAAATAGTTACTTAGGTAGGTATTGAAAAAGTTTACCATTTTTTTATATTAGTAAGTTTAGCATGTAAAAAAAACTATTTCAAACAGGACTAAATTTATATTGTTTTCCAGAGTGGATTAGCCGTAAACATAATACCTTCAAAAGTAGTGCTCGCCGTTGATATGAGACTATCTACAGACGCTGAGGTTCCGCAGATGGAAGCTATTGTAAGTAGTTTAGTTTTCTATTGACAAAAGCCCTTTTTTAAATAGGTACGTGGGTTACACTAAAAGTTTTTAGAATAGGCCAGTGAGAAAAGCAGTCGATGAAAAATTTATTTATATTTCGAATTAGGAACTCTTTGGGAATCTGTAGATGTTTAAAGATTTTATAATTATGTCATTTGTTTTAACAAATTGGCGGCAATTTAAAAAATGTCTGTCATGCATCGAAATGGATTTGACTATAGAAAATTTTCGCTCAATGATTTATTACGACTTTCGTTGTGGTCTTACTCAACAACAATGTTACGATAGACTTTGATTGGCATTTTCATTACGAAGCTTCATCTCGTGCCACTGTTGAAGATTTGCCCACAAAAGTAAAGAGGGGCAGAACTCAAAAAGGGAAAAAGATGATTGCCCCATTCTTTGGACGGATGGGTCATTTCGCAACAATAATTCTAGAAGAATGTTACTGCAGATGTCAGTCAATGTTTGCCAGTTGTCTTGAAAAATGTTAGACAGCAGCACCCAAGAAGCAGGATCCTCCTCTACCACGAAAACGCTACAGCTCACTCCGCCAGACGGACTATCGAATATTTGTCTATCGAAGGTGTGGAGCTAGTGAGTCATCATCCTGACAGTTCCGACCTAGCACTTTGTGACTTTTATTTATTTCCAAAAAACTAAAGATAAACTTAGAAGAATTCGTTTTATGAACCCTGAAGATGCCGTGAATGCGTTTGAAAAAGGCGTGGAAGAGATTCCTAAAGAAGAGTGGGCTCACTGCTTCAGTCAATGGTTCCATCGCATGCGACGATGCTTGGAAAGAAACGGAGACTACTTCGAAAAGCAATAAAAATATTAACAGGCTTCTATATCATTCCGTTTTATATTTTCTAAAAACTTTCAGTGTGACCCCAGTGTGTACATCTCACAGGGACATAGACTTAACTACAGACAAAATTGCAAAACAACTTACCGATTGGTATGTAAGTAGCTAAAACTCTATGTTCGATCATAGGCTGAATAACATCAGAGCCTAACAGACTTAGGAACCCCAGTATAACACCTTGGGAGACCTACAAAGGCTTCCTTGGAGAATACATAAAGGAACTTCCGAAGTCAATTAAATCAGTCGATTCTCTCAACACCTCAGCGAAAATAATGGTAAACATTAAATGCTTTGTTGAAAACTAGGTGTCATATGACAGTCACTTATCGCACGGTTATTGTTTTTCTGTAATTTATTTTAAGTAATTGAAAAGAGAAGAGTTGTCGTTATTTAGTGAAAAGTTTCATTTAGTCTTTCAATTTTGCAGGTGAATTCCTGGATGGTAGCGTCCGGCAACACAACTGATCTCACATACCTACGTAAAGAAACTGAGTCGGCCATAACTTCTGTAGATGACACAAACCCTTACTGGGTCTCAATGCGGAACACTTTGAATGGAATGTAAGTTTTATAAAGATTGAAAATAAACTGGGCCAGAGCTGAGCTGGGAACGGACCAGTATTGTGTGATCAGAGCGAATAAACGAGTTAACTTAGTTTATTTAAATAGTAAACCACATACGATTGAAGTTCTGTAATTGTTTTAGCTGCAATGTAATATAACTTAGTAACTAAGAATTATGATAGCATCATTAAACCTATATTTCGATTTATGACGTATATATATGACTGTAATAGGTACCTTCGACGCGACTATTTGACTGCCACGTCGCGAGTTTGATTCCTCCTCAGTGCAAATATTTATATGATGCATGAATGTATGTGTTTGCATTGATGTGGGTGTTCCTCTGTTTAATATATAATTAATAAGTAGTTACAATCTATGCTCTTTCTATGTTTATCTGTGTCCTAGAGCCCCTAGTAGGTATCGGTTATGATTAGTTTGGGTCAAGATAGAGATGTGTAGAATATTATTATTTCAGGGGTATAAAGATCCAACCAGCTGTTTGCCCAGCTACGTCTGACATGCTTGTGGTTCGCAATCTGGGCATACCTGCTATAGGTTTCTCAACCAAGAGGAGGACGATACACCAGATGCACGGCAAGGATGAATATCAAAACGTAGAAATATTCCTTAAAGGCATAGATATATATACAGAACTGATAAAGAATTTAGCCAACGTACCTGGAGAAAAACCTATACTCTAAAAGAAATAAGACTTGAAGGGTTATGTTCAATGGCCGGAATAGGTATTATGTACTTGCGTTGTCCTTGCATCATGATATTCTAACATGGACATGCCTTCTTCCTGGAAAATCGGTATTTAAAGAAAGATAATTATACCAAAACGTGTTAAATTAATTTTATTTATCCCTTCAGTAAAAAAATTAATATTACTTTTTGTTCGCCCCCTTTACATTCTTATAAAATTCCTCGCATTGTTTTCGAGCTTTGGTGAATGGCCGTATGCAAATTCCTACAAAAAATCATACATAACATAAAAGATCCAAAGGTATGTTGTGTTTCTTGGCTAATCCAAGAAACACAACATACAAAAAAACAAAACATATAACATAACATCTAAAAAAGCGAATTCGTAAATATATTTATAAAAACACGTCCGAAAATCCAAGCAAAATATGTTACATCAAAGAAAGAAGTACTCTCTATCAGCCGTCTGGGTCTTATCGCAGGTAGCTCACCTACTTACTTGTTGATAAGTCATCCGGGATAATCTGTTGTGACTGGTTACAAGCGTTGGAGGTACAGAGTATACGAAAAGACAAAGACACCAATTATTATTAATAAATAAAAATATCTATTACTGGAATTAGAACCCATTTTGAATTTTGTTTAGCTCTTAACGGCTTTGAAAAACACAGATTTAATGTATGCAATACTGGTCAATTTTTCCCGAGTGACATTGTAATTATTAATTTGCACGTAATACCTACGTATCTTCTAACACACAGCTCTACGTAATAATTTTTAAAACCCATGAAATTGTCTTAGTCCGTTTAAAATCCCGAAATCTTGAAGGCATGTCCATATTGACATATACGTTTGAGTTAATTCACCCTAAACCATTCTTCCTATTCCAACCTGTTATGTTAAAAAACAATTGTATCTAATTTATGGAATAAATATTATTTTGATTTTTAGCTCGTATTTTATTTTGTAAATGACCACCTCTAATTTATTTTTAGAATATAATTTATTAAAGACAGTAATAAATGTCGAGGTTATGTGACATGAAGCGCGGTAAGTTATAAGGTGGACGGACACTTAGATAATATATACTCTTTTTGTGATAAATAAGCCTCGATAGTCTCGTCTGTTACAGAAACTGAAAGCCGACAAACTTGCAAATTGAAAATTATTTTTCAAAATATTACAGGCACACGACGTTCTGGGGGCACTACCATGCCCCCACTAAATCGAGCAAAAAAACACAGTCATACCATCCTTTATTCGAAGACATTCAGGACATTTTCGACCCCTTGTAACTTCATTGCTGATAAAGATAAAATCCTGAATATTCAGTGACCAAAAGGGCATAACATAACTAGGTATATTCCCAAATAACATTCAAATGGAACCTGTGCTTTAAGAACTATTGCAAGTCAAAATTTTGACAATGACATACCATAGCAGCCTATTAGCATAAATAACGTTGTAATCCTGTATTAACAAATTACAAAGTTGCTTTTACAGTTCATACAATTTACCGTCACTTGTAATTACTTGTAAGTTATAAGTGACGGAAAATTGTAGTGTAAGTACTACCTAAATATCTATATAGATAGTGTAACTTTTATCTTTCTATAAATCTAGATAGATACCTAAGTACCTATATTTACTATTTGCCTATCTATCTAGTTAGATAGGTAAATAGTAGATATGGATAAGCATCTAGGTATACAGTAAGTCACAGAAGAATGAAGTTTTCTTTAATGTACCTACTATCTTTTAGTAAAGAAATGAGATGTTATCAAAAACATGAGATGTAAAAAAAAGTCTCGCATCGAAGTCCTACCGCAAAAAGTCGTGATATCTACTTAGATCTCACGACTTTTAGGTTCCTAATTAGTTAACTAACAAAACAACAGTTCGTAGTGGCCGTATCAGTATTAGAGATCTTTATTTCTGTAATAAATATAATGACATGGCCATGGCATTAATATTCAGGGTCCTTTGTAATTGTAGTGAACACATGATTAGAAATTATGTGTGATAAGTGTGATAACTTTAACATTAGTACTTGGACTATTTTGTCTATCTATGTATTTAAAGACTATCTTTGGTTTCGGTTGTGTGCCTAGCGCGGCCATCTAGTGATAATCATTCGAACTAAAATAAGTATCATTGTAGATTAGGGACTAAAGTAGTGCAGTACTGTCCCTAGATGGCGAAATGTTGCTAGCCAGATAGGAGCAAAACCTAGTATGATTAATTTACAATGTTTTAGAACTCAAGAGTTCTATCAATTGATAATATCGAGTAATACAAAAAATGGAAGTTTTATATAAAACTTGCATTTTTTGTTTACTGATAATATTCTTCAAAGCGGTGGCGAAATAGACCGAACTGTACAGCATCGAATCGAAGTGGCGGCAGGTAACAGGAACAATTTGTGTGTGGCTGTAATATTCTTTCAAGGGCCAAGTATCAATCATCATTAGCCTATCGCCGTCCACTACTGGACGAAGGCCTCCCCCAAGGAGCGCGAACTATCCCGGTCTTGGGCAGTTCGCATCTATCTACTGCTAGCCACCTTCTTTACGTCGTCGCTCCATCGTGCCGCAAGGCGCCCTACACTACGTTTGTCTAATCTCGGTCTCCACTCTAGCACATATCGGCTACAGCGACCATCAGTCTAAAACAGTGAAAACTTCTTTAGGCACTTTTGGTATGAGGAAAAAGCACTGAACTCGCGTGACCGTTACGCTCAGGTATAATATATATACGTACAGATATGTGTGTACACCTATGTGTATTTATGCAGGTATGTGTTTTCACTTCTGACGTGCAGTCCTACGTCTGACAGTTTTTCTTAACGGTTACTCCAGTTCTCTGCCCAATAACTTCATTTTACCGGCTAGAGAAATACCGAGCATCACACGCTCCATCGCATGTAATAGAATGTTCCTCCAATATGTTCACCCAATTTAATAATAAGTATGTTTAGATAATTACTGATAGTATTCAAAGCTCTCATCTTATTTGAATAGTTTTTCAATTGCAATCGGAAACTGTGCTCAAAGAACAAATGTCAGAATGTCATATTTTGCAACTTTTTAACTTGTACTTTTAACCTGAGATACCTAGATCTGCAGGTAACTGAAGACTGATGCAGTTCACATTGCTATTAAGAAAATGCACTTAGGGTAGCTTTTTCATTATAAACGGCATGGTCTGGTTTCGGAAGTGGGTTCGGGCTGTACTGTACCTCTAAAATGAGCGTTTAGAGCTTATGTTTAGAAAGTTTACAAACGTTTACGTGCACGTTTATGACAGGGGCGTTTTTGTCAATATACCTATGTATGATGCACATAACACTAATACCCTGACGGTAGACATTTTATATGTGACAAGAGTCGATGACGCTCGCTAAACGTAAAAAGTAGATCTCATACTAACAAAACTTACCTACTGACACACTGGGCTTAATTACGAATGGGACACAATGCATTCATTTTATACTGCAAAATTGTTTAAACAAAGCCGTAATTAATCATTTAGCAATTTTCATACATATATCCTCGTCGACATTTCAGATATGTTTTAACTTTGTGTAAATTTATTAAAGTTTATTTTAAAAATTTATTACCCATTTTTTAGTTTTTAATTATTTCTTGCTGCTTGTCTGCTTGCCTGTAAAATCTTATGAATCAGTGATTATAAACAGCTAATAACTCTACTGCCAGTTTTCATACGTTCTATTAGGTAGGGCATAGCTAATTTCTGCTCCTTTTGACGCCTCTCGACAGGGGAAACACCTTATCGTCCGGAAACTGTTGCTAGGCAACACGACTAACGTTGTGTTGGGTTTCAGCTAGTGACTAGAGTCGCCACAGCTCCATGGGTGGGAATCGATAGTTATTAATGCACAAGTTACATTCACTACAATCACCACGTATATTTATAGACACAAGAAACCGCAAATCTTGTCTAATCTAATCTTTTCTAAATTCCGAGCTACGAATACCAGGGGTCATATCATCATCCTCAATTTAGATAACCCCTAAATTTGAAAATGCAACAAAGATCGTGCTTAAGGGAAGCCTTCATATTTTCTTTATATGTATAAACATCGCGTGGGCGTCGCTCGGTACGCCGACGTCTAAATGCGGCATTATGAGAGGTCGCGACTAAGCAATTAGGTATAAAGGCGTAGCAAAGATCAGATGCGCTGGAAGAACTACGTACCTATATTACATTGTTACTTTGAGTATTGGATAAACTTCCGATTTGAGACTAATGGAGACGGTCGGAGTCTTAAACACAAGGATTACAGAAACGATACAATTACTGATAACATTTGAACGTACGTAAGGTACGTATATCTAAGTTTCAGGGCACAAGTCTTTCCAATATCACCGGATCAATTAACAAACTTATGAATCTTTAAGTGTCAGATTATATTATTTTCAATTGCCATCATTAGACAACACTACTGTCCCTACTGCAAAAGGATACGGATAAGCACTGTCGTAAAAGATATGGTGGAAGAACAAGATTATTGAGATCAACTACAACTCACCTTAACTTTTCATGTATGGTATTCCGGAGAGAAAGGAAAAAAGGTAGGCGAAGTAAAAGATAAAGAGACATTTTTATTCAAAAATGTGGATTAACCTGAATGCCAATGGCACGGAAAAGAGAAACGAGGAAGTCTTTAGAGAGGCCTGCCTACTACTACAGATTACTGAATAGTTACTACGTAAACGTAACTACTATTACTATTGAAGTGAAAACTTCTTTAGGCACGTTGGGCACTTTTGGTATGGCGAAAAAGCACTGACCTCGCATGACCGTCACACTTAGATACGTATATACAGATGTGTGTGTGTTTCCACTTCTGACAACTATAACTGACTGACTTTTACAGTCTTACCACTGACAGTTTTATTTTAATGTAAGATAATATTAATCAAACTTGAATAATACCTAGTTTTCGTTTATATCTAAAATATCTAAATTAAACAAGACAGTTTATTGTATTCATATAAATAATATTTCATTTTACATTAAGTATCAAAATAACTGTCTTGATTAATAAGTAGGTAATTTATAATTAAGTAATTTGGTTCTTCCAGTAGGTAGCTACTTCCGTGTTCCTCTAACACCATTCTGTTTCCTCGTTTGCCGCTAAATCTTTAAACCAACAATGGCCACTTCACAGTAATGGGTGCCTTCCCACCCGTACGTGCCGCAACATTTTTAAAAGGACTTTTTCGCGAGCCGCCGTCGTTTTCTGTTTGCGCACCGTCGCGTCGTTGGGCCCGCCACGGATTTCGCAATTGTCACGCTTTTAGCGAACAAATGAATTCCCACCAATGATCGGGATTCACTGTGTAAACCGTTTAGCGTTTCATGAAGCTTTAAAAAAAAATGATAATTTTTTTGCTGTGGCTTTAACGGTGCTTTGTTATGCAATAAAAGTGACAAGATAATTCAGTTATAAAAGTCATTGTTCAGTAGCGTTTCTACGTATTTTCGATTTTTATTTTATATTAATATTTTAATTGCTTTGCATTCTGAATCCTTATAATGATGTTATGATCACTTTAATTTGTTGTCAAATAATAGAGGTGTAACATTTACAATATAATTATTAATCTTATATGACGCCACAGACTGCTGAGGGCGCTTCGAGCTTTAATTGAAATAAATTGTCGCGACTGTGTGTAGCCGACACAGGGCACATAAATCAGAGCGCCTCGGGCGACCAGCTAAGTGCCAGCTACGAGCGTGCTACAGCGTAACAACACGTAGACAGGACAGTGTTCCCCTCTACGCGGAAATTAACAAATAAAACGGTGTTTGACAGATTTTTATCTATTTCCTTTCTAATTAATTTAATTTTTATTGTCTGTGCCAAAATGGCAACGATACACTACATACGATACTTGTTGTCAAATTTAACCTTAATGCGTTCTAGGTATAAATATCAGAAGCTATTCGAACCGTTAACCACCGATTCCAAAATAAAACTCTTTTCTGAGAATGCAGCAAAAAGGAGTCATGAATATAGCTATATTCGGTGGCAGTCAGTTACCCCAGGGAAAAATGATAATGTGAAATATTTAGTCATCAGTTATCATCATTCTAGTTTTTTTTTATTTTAAATGGTTGCCATGTCTATCGCGTACATTGCCTTCATTAGGGTGTGACGCTGTAAGAGACCTCGCGAGACGAATTAATTCAGCCAAATGCGGCAAGCGAGATGCGATTTTTAACAGTAGTGCTCATTTGTCACCCAACATGTACAGGTGCGTATCATCACACCGCTAAAAGCACCACTCGGAGGCATAACATCCCTTCAGTTTTGGATATGGTATCTTAACGGTAGTAAAAGCTGCTGGCTTCATTCATAATCATGAAACATCATTTAAAGTAGTTTATTTAGTATAAACAAAGTAAAGAGAATATGTAGTCTTATGGACATTGTTATGATAAAAATAGTAGGATTTTGGATTCTACGGCTTAATTTTTGGAGAAGTTGACGTACATTAAAGGCACGCCGTAGTAAAATATTTCTTTGGCGTAAGGAAGAAAACTGTGTCTTCGTCACGCAGAAAATGTATCAGGCGCAGTAAGTCGTAAGGGTCTTTGGCCTCCAGGAGCACTAGCCTGAACGTAATGTCCTGTACATGTTACTCCTATGTGTGTTGCGTATGTGTTTCGCCAGCGCCTTTTAGAAATGTAAAGACTATACAAATGTCAGGGTATTACAATCATTTATAAGTTCTTGTTTCGATCGTAATAGTTCTAGGATGGTTTTAGGGAAAAGTAATGCAATTAGGTACATACTAAAACTTCAATCTTTTCATTTTGTTCGATAGACTCTCGGAATAGATATGTCCATTACATATGAAACGATTAAAAGTTCTCTAGAAATATTTGGCGATGTTTTTAGAGTCAGGTTTATGGTAAGTATTGCAATAATATAATAACTTAAAGAGCTACAGGATATTTAAGAATGATAATTTTTAAGTATTTCAGTTTTGAATTCCAGCACGATATCTCTATGGGTATATTGTTCAAATAAAACACCTCAAAAAACCCGGTATTCTTGCATCTCTGTTCACCTTAATGACGACTAGTGAACTGTGAAACGCGTCTTGATGTCGAATGAGTTGTCGTTTTACATCTGACAGATCATCTGCAAACACGTTTAGCGACAACGGCAAGTGGAGTGTGATGATTCCATAATGAAGCTTCGAGAGAGTCTTGTGGAACGATGTATAGTTACGTTTCTGTATAAGTAGTACTTATAGCGAGAAAGGGGTGAAATTCTTGTCATCTTTACTAATATAATAATGCTGTAGAGTTTTTTTTTGTTTGTTTCTTTAAATTATATATATATATATATATATAATAAATTACTAGTTGGATTCAGGAGGTTGGAGGAAGGTTATAGAGTATGCAACTTCACGCTACGAGGAGCGCAGGAACTGCGGGAACGGTCAGTATATTATATGACTTTTTAAGCTATAAGCCTATAAACCTATATCCAGCTTATGTATACTATAATTAGGGAATAGTTGCAAGTTACTGAAATACTTAGTTATAATATGATGGATACTAGTAGGGAGTAGGGGCATCTTTGGGTCCATTAGCATGTAGCATAGTAGCAAATAGTTGCAAGGTACTGGAATACTTACTTATAATATGATGAAAACTAGTAGGGGCTACTTTGGTTCCATTAGCATGTAGCATAGTAGCAAATAGTTGCAAGATACTGAAATACTTAGTTATAATATGATGAATACTAATAGGGGCATACTCGTATCGTGTCTTTGGTTCTACCTACACCAAATCTAATTTTCAATTCAAAGCAGTGTTATTCTGCCTATAAATATACTAGTTGTGTAATTAACTATAACTGTTATACTCTATTGTCACTTAATACTAACTCGTTTAAATAAAATCAGACATGCAGGATGCCTGTTAGATACTGAATTTTAAATATCAAAGTCAACGCACTCCTTAACATACGATGTGGTGACATATAAGTCAATGTATAGAAAGATTCTATTCAACCTTTCCAAGAAAGCTAAAATGAGAATCATTGAAACAGGACGTAAAATACTACGGATTTCCGATCGAATTGATGCTACTGGTTAAGGACCTTTACGTTATGGACCTGCGCTAAAACAGTGCTACTATATAGCATTTTTTTTTCATGTGGAAATCCCCACGGGTCATCACCTCACCATGGCTATTGGTGAAGTGGTATGTCGGAATCGAACCGGCTAAAACCACACGGTGTTCCGTCACAAGTGAGTCTATCGCAAGGGACTCGGGTATACCCTAGGAAGGAAGTCCCCGAGAACCCTAGCAGACTTTGGCCGCCCTCAATAGAAGGCAGCCACAGCATTGGTACTATATAGCATAGTGTTTCGTTTCTACTCGTAAGTAATGGAGTCACACTCAATCATCACTTGTGTAGCGAGTTACGTAACAACAAAACTATTTTGATACACCAGTCCTGGTTAATATGGTAATGACTCGTGTTCGGTATTTTTTAAGCTAAGCGAATCTAAGCTTTCAGCTAATCTAAGTGCTTGTGTTTAGAACGCATTCACGTCATCGGTAATGTATTGAGTCTGGTTCGAACCCGTAACCATTTACATTATAAAAACATTATAAATGTTTGGTATACAATTTTCAATGTTGATTAAATTTTAAAAGGGGTAATTCATAACAAAGGAATAGCCACGCGCACGTAAATCAACTTTAAAATTTTCAAGTACTCTCATATTTGATATGTGTATGTCACCCCTTTTATATTTTTTACCACTGCCGCATATGTTTTCTATTCTTAAATTAACAATCCCACAATGAAACGAATTAAACAGTTTTAACTTTGAAGTGTTTTGAGAATAAAATAAAATAATTGGGAGCAAGTTAACTGTGGGAAATTCTCACAATATAAATTTAAGGAGAAAATTATAGCTAGAGTCTGATGATTTGACTACAACAAATCAAATTCAAATGCTAAATAGTGTATACCATTTGGGTGCCAGGTACACATATCTACACAATTATAATGGCATGCGACCACGGCTTTACCTTGACCATTTTGATATTTTCTTGTTTCGACCTTTTCGATCACTTTTATCTTACCGTAGTCAGGTTACAGTTTTTTAAACTGAATATTTTATTATCGATATAAGCTGGTTAATATCTATAAAACGAAAATCGGTTGACAAATAGGAAAAAAATGTTATTACCTGTTTGCCTATTTATGTACTTATCTAGAGATCGCCTGGTGGTCAAATTTCAACCGTAACTCATTACCATTCAGTTTTAAATGCTTTCTTTTGATTTCATTGACCATTCAACTTGAACGTGAATAAAAAGGACACACCTAGGTTTAACCAATTCCTATCGACCGCACCTAGTTTTACCCGGTTAGAACAAGGTGTAACCGTACTTCGGCTTTTAGACGCAACATAATACACATAGATATAATAGAAGATATTAGTAACATACATAGATACATACAAAACTTTCTGTAGTCCGCCCCTCATAAGTTCGGATTATGGTTGGTCCACACTTGGACTGGATGATTTGTTTCCACCAGCTTCTATCCATCGCATCTCTGACATAGTTGTGGTACATGGTGGCAGACGAGTTCTTTATCTGGTCTGTCCATCGGGTTTCAGTGTTACCAACCACAAGTTTCTTAAGTCCACAATGCTTTTCCGTGTTACATATTCGAAGTAGGTATGCGAGAAAGCGTGAGTACAAAAATACTTAAATGTAAAACTTACATTGAAACAATTACTAATATTTATATTAATTGTGCGAGCGAATGTACTTCAACCGTAGGTTTTATTGACGTGAATAAATTTAAAATTTAAAATAACCCCGACTCGAAAATCTCTTCAACGATTACAAAAGAGCTGATGATCTTCGAACGGCTGAACAGATAGATATACAGAGAGAGTTCTTAGATATAATTTAAGAAATTTTCTTAAATTATGTCTAAGAACACTCTCTATCAAGTCACCTTTCAAACAAAAAAAATGCAATCAAATCGGTTCATCCGTTTGTAAGCTACGATGCTGTCAGACAGACACACAGACACGTCAAACTTATAACATCCCTCTTTTTGCGTCGGGGGTTAAAAATACATAACGTCGGCGTGTCGGTGTGTTATGGCATATTTAAGTTGGTGTGAAAGCGCAGCGTGTGCAGATCGCGTGCACAAGTCCGCGCCCGGGAGCCGGGTGGCGGGATTACCGCCGACGGACGCGCAAAAACAACATGCTTCTGATAATCGCCCGGATTCAGACAAGATACAGGGGTCGATCGGACGACAATATATGTATAGCTATTAACATTTGGTGTCTATATTCGTGTAGGTAAGTGTAGTTTGGATTTCTGGTTTCTGCTTTAACTTAAGACACCTAGGCTCATACACGGCCGTCTGATCCCAAACTAGGCGGAGCCTGTACTATGGTGGTTATGTATTAGTAAATACATACATATGTACCTATATAAATAAAACTCAAGTAAGTATGTTTGTCCTCTATTCATTAAAACCGTTGACCAGATTGTGATGAAATTTTGGCAAGATCTTCTGAAAACGCCCAAAAATGTATACAAAAAATTCATTTGTTTTTCCTACGTTCATTTACGTGACACTGCAACGCATGCCGGGTAGATACAGCTAGTTACAAAAATATTATCGTGCTCATCACACAATTATTTGTTCTGGGTTGGAATCGACCCACGACGTCTGGCTCAGCAGTCAGGATCACTAACCACTAGACCAACAGAACTGATAACTTTTATCGACCTCCAAAAAGGATACAATACGTATGATTTTTGCATTTTTACAATGTTAATAATTATTACTTTTTTCATACTATAGTTATTTTTGGTTGCATGCGCTGATATCTATAACTAATAAGTGGGTTCGAAACTTTTTCAGTAAGGTTTATAGCCTGCGTAACATCACGCTACGGCAATTTTGAACAGAGCCGTAACCATAAACGCCGTTGCAATTGCGCGGAATGGCTTATCTATACTAATACTTACTTACTAATATTATAGAGGCGAAAGCAACTTCGTCTTTCTATCTGGTACGTTTTCACGCGTAAACCACTGAAGCAATTTTCATGAATGTTGGTTTAGAGGTAGACGGGCCCTTGGGAAGGACGTAGGCTACTGTCTACTTTGTCGATAAAATAAAACTGAAAGGGTTGAAATAGACCAATCATCTCTCAAGTTTAGGGATATAACAATTATCATAATATATGTGAACGCTTATATGTTCTTTTTAAATGATTATATTAGTTATTGAAATTACTTATTATTTTGTTGAAAATCAAAGCTTCTTTTTACTAAGAATAATTAGGAAGGACCTAATTCGCTTCCCTGGGGAACTCCATATTGTTCTAATCATTGATAAACTAATAATTCATTGATACATTCAAACCGTAGTTACATGCTTATACCATCTACCTATATCTACTACTACAAATCTGAATTTTTCTTTTTTATTGAACGTTGCAATATTTATTAGATACTTAATTGGTATACGTAAACAAATTGTATGTTATTATTTTGAGTTTTGTTCCTTTCTTTTTAAGAAGTAAGTGATAAGTAAAACTAATGTGCACCACAAGTTAACTATTACTATACAGTATAGTCCATCAAAGGTTGTCGGTAAGAGACGTGTTTAGACCGCCCATAGTACTGCTACTAATATTATACTTCTCATATGTATCTTATTTTTGGTGGGCAATAAAGTATACTCTATCTCTATATACCTAATTTCTGGGACTATCTGTTGCATTCGAAACAATCCTTTTTGAATATGATAGCCATTCTATTATTTCTTGAAGAAGGTTATACTTAGGCTATTAGACATCGCGCTACAATCATTAGGAGCGATGCAGTGACCATGAACACATGTGAAACTGCGTTCAACGTCTAAATTTTTGATTTTGGAGTTTTAGGAAGAGTTACGACTTAGGTACCCACGTGATTGTGCTGTATGTGTGGGTGTTGATGCATCCAACAAATGGTTGAATAATTAGTCTGTATATTCGCACTTTATTTAATGAAAAAATGTAATATTTGTAATACAATACAATGTAATAATGTTTTAAGTATAATGTTAAGGAGTAACGTATCGTACTAATATTATAAACGTGAAAGTTTGTGAGGATGTATGGATGTATAGATGTTTGTTACTCTTTCACGCAAAAACTACTGAACCGATTGCGATTAAACATGGTATGGAGATAGCTGGAGCCCTGGATTAACACATAGGCTACTTTTTATACTGATATTCCCACAGTTCCGGGATTTACGCGGGTAACTGCGGGCGCAGCTAGTAACCTCATATACTCATTGGATCCTTAAATGATATTCGAGTTTTAACCAAGTTGAGCGAGAGCGTGAGCTCTAAAATAAGTTCAGTGATATTTATTTTAGTCGTAAATATATATTTTTTTAAATAAAAGTTTTTGATCTTGGTGTACATAAGTTATTTGTTATACCTACGATAATCTTTACTAGATACAATACCTACAGTCTGAAAGAAAGGTGTAAACTGTAATGTAAAAAGGAACCACTGATGCTCTACACTGATGACACATACTCGTACATATCTTTATCTAATTTGAGTCAGAGGCAAACTACTTATGGTATATTTATTGTGGCTGAATCAAGATGATTAAATTATTATTACATAATTTATTGTACGAGAAAAAGAAACACCAAATTAGCTTGTTCCGTCTACTCGTTGTACAAAAAAAAAAACATAATTTGTATATGTGTCAGTGTCAGCATATGTCAACTTAAGGTATGTGAACTAAGAGCAATATGTGAACTAGGTCCTATTTTGATCATGCCATGAGACACCACTTACTTTGAATTATTTTTGTGTTTTATCGTGTAATTAATTATGTTATTCAATTTATCTTTTATTTTATTTTATTTTGTGTTTTTTTAAGTGTCATATCAATTTGTTGCGTGCCCTTCGTTGATGTGTGTGATAAAATAAATGATTTTGTTTTCTTTCATTCTTTCTCATTTAAGCTGTATTCGGATGTCTGTGAGGAAAGACTAATTATTTACTTGGTTAGTTCCCTTAAAAAAAAAAAACTACAAGTGTTTAGTGCCCTTTCATGTCTTGTGCACGCATAGGTGTCAAACTAAAAAAAAATACAGATTGCTTTTCTGTTTAATTTTTTCTTGGATGTACATATTTTTTCTTTCCACCGGGCTGCAAATATTTATCTAACTGTTTAGAGTAGTTATCTAGGGGCACATTAATTAGCGAAATCGTAGCGATTATCTTTCTTGTTTATAAAATCCCCCAATGCACTTTTAGTAGGATTATGCCATATTCCACCTCGTTGGCCTAGTACGTGTTGGGGGCCTTCTCAAACTGTCAAGAATATTATAGAGACTCAGGTATGTTGTTGTCTTCACGCTGTTTTCTTTCCATACTTAAAATCAAATAGGTAGGAATTTTTTATAATTTCGGTCACAAACTAACTTTTATGAATGTTAAGATTTACTTATCTGATTATTCCCTTCCAAAAACTGGACATTTAGGAATATTTTTTTTTGGTGACCCATGTAACAACATGTGCCATAAACTGAAGTTGAAATAAATACATGAATATCGATTCTCTTACATTTTAATAAGGTTTTATTCACTTGTTGCTTTAAAAACTCAAAAAAGAAAATTAGAAGATGTGTAGTGGTTCTTTCTGCCTTCCCTAGTTTATATTTCCGGTTCTAATAGTCCATACGGACCAAATTGAATGACTCAAAAGTGGTTGGAGGAACAATTTTGATAAAACTACATAATATTTATCCATTAAGCTTTATTTTTACACCATTAAAATAGCTCTAACAAAATTTATCAATTTACAGAATAACGCAACAAAGAGATCCTTATTAAATAAACTTATTCTACAAACTGCTACGTGTGGATAAAAGGAATAAGTCTATACAGACTTATACAGACAGGCAGACAAGACAGATTACCTACCTGTACAGGTATATAGATAGTTACTAGATCAACTTAAGAGTTGAAAGGAACACAACACGCCATAAATAAGTAGAGAAGTAGACTGAATCAAAGTCTTTCTTAGCCGTTCATTAAACAGGAGTGTTCTATTCAAATGGTTGAGGTGACGACTTCGCTTCGTAACTCGATTCCAATTTCAAAAGCTGTACGCGCCGCCCTCCCAGCCAAGGAGCGCTGTGATTGGTTGACGATGCCGCCCAGCCAATTAAGCTGCCTCGCTCACCCTGAGATCTAACTTGACATTTTAATGTTTACTGTACCGATAGTTCGAAAGAACATTGTTTAAATTGGTTTGTTTTTTAGCTTTTTGTTTCTTTACGTAAATTCAGTTTTCAATTGGGTACAATGTACATTGTGCAGCTATGAAGTGTTCATGAAAAAGTCATTATACAACAAGTGCGGGGTAATGTTTAAAAAAGGAACAAAATAAAAAGTTGTTTTCGTTTTCAAGTCAAACGTAAGCCAAAGACGTATTGGGTTCACGATTCTTACAATGCTCGATGTTTCAAAGTTAACTAGTATTAATACCTTGAAGTAAATGTGCGTGAGTAAACATCGCCTTATCACATAATGCATCCATTATGTTCACACGTAATTCAGTCAGATACACCGCCACCGATGCCCTGACAATGTAGCCTGTGGACCGGGACACAAGATGGGATCACGGCCATCTCTCTTCCTCGCACGTTATTGTCGTATTACTTTCTCTCTCAGGGGGTGGGTCTCGATGTAATCAGGGGATGATGTGACTCGCGATCTCCGCAGCGGCTTCAAAGATCACAATTATCGGAGCAGTCTGTCGAAAGCCGCGACTGAGTGGTGAAGTCACCCAGAGAAGTCATGAAAACTTTCGTATTTATGTACCTATTTGGTCAGCATTTATGAATTCGTTTAGGACAAATCATTTAATTTGTAACGTTCAACGCGATTTATTATTAACATTTGGAAAAGTTTGAAAGTGAAGTTGTTGAAATATGTTTTTAAAAAAGATAGTGGTGTAGATTTTCTTAGAGTCCGCAGTCAACTGTCGAGCTGTCTGCCTTTTGGGAAAGGCAACGGGCGCCAGCCGTGGCAGTCCGTAGGATGGGGACAGGTCAGCTGATTTTGATTCTATAAATTAGACATTTTTTCCTGTCTGTAATAATTACATTTATTGTAAGGTACCTAATACTAAAGCTACTCTTAAACTCCCTTTGTTATTCGTTAAGTAAATCGGCACTGGTAACTAGAGACTTTAAGTTCTGAAATGCTAGAAGACTACCTATAATCATCATAAGCTTAACAAGGTACATATAATACCTACTCGTGCAGTCTTTTCGTTCGTTTCTTTTTTAATATTCTTGCACATTAAAATTGCACGTTAAGCTAGCATGATCACTTTTTTAAAAGTAGCAATAGTGTTTTTTTTTTTTATAATTACCTAGATGTTTTCTTCTAACTGATGTTAGAGGGCTCGCACTTCCAGGCGATAGCCAGTTTGAGTTACTGGCTGCATACCCTGACCAGCTGGAGCTGGAGCTATTGCTTCGACTTGGGGAGTGTCCATCCATCCGTAGAAGCAATATATCCCTTCCCTTCTTAACTGCATTTTTTTTTCCAATTTATTCCCAATTTTTCCATTTTTTATTCCCAAAGCCCGGTCGACGGCAATAGGCTTGCTCCTTATTGCGTGCAGTAAACCAAATTAGAGTTAGCAATATGTGAATGTATAATATACCTCTGTCTACCCTTTCGAAAATATTCGTCGTGAGTATATTTATGTATGTATGTTTTCTTCTAAGAACCCACTACGAAGAATTTTGTTGGGTATTTTTTTCCATATCCGTTACACGCCCGCCGCTTTACCGCGCGGGGCATGCCCCTTTATTTTTTTTATAAATTATTTTAATTTGTGTCAGGCATCGCGGCCACATTATTCCTAATTGATTGTTACAAACTTTTTGTTGAATTTTATTGTTTTGGTATACAGGTTGGTATATTAAATACCTAAATTATAATTAAAAGAGGACATATATTTTTGTCATGCGCTACTTATTTGTTTTTTATTTTTATTTTATTTAAGCAATGAAATTATATTACAGAGGTGTTACATAATTCTAAACTCGCCAAACTTTTACGTTTGATGGCGAGAGTTTTACGTTTGATGGCGAGTGTTATGTATGTAATTAGATTTAAATCATTAGATGCGCCTAGCTAAAATATGGCTTTATTATAAAATGTATTTTCTTTAGCTGTGTGTTAGATTTTCAAAATTGTCAATACTCTTTCCGATTCCACAAGAGGGCCACGTTAACAGCTGTTTGTGGACAATTAAGACACAAGCAATGTTATTAACGTGTACCTATGATGTGCTGCTCTTTAGGACCGGCTAATATATACTAATTTGGCTTAGTGTGTTCATTCTTATGAACACTCTTTTGCCTTGTCTCAGTGCGGCGAGTTGAAATCCATGGTTTAAAATTTTTGTTACATTTACAATTCAGAATTACCTATTGATCGGTCGTCCCGTAATTAAATTTGAGAAAGGAGTATCGTAAGACCTGGATAACAATATCTAGACTACTTTTAATCATTGGAAAGACTGAAAAAAGCTTTTTTATAACTGCATTCTAGTATTTACAGGGTTTACCAAAGTACCTAAGAAGGTCACCAGAGCTCTCTAAAGGCATAAGTGACACATTTGGTGTTGCGAGGCTATAGTCTCCTTTAATCACTTATGATAAGGCTCGCTGTGTGCTTGTTTGACAACACACTCGTTTAAAAAAGTTAAATCGCTGATCCGATTGTTGGGAGCTCACAAAGTGAATCCTGACTATGGACATGATGATTTTTGTTGCGATAAGATATCGTTGTACACGGTACCTAGAGCAGCTGGAATATTAATGTTCAAGTTTTGTCGAGGAAAACTTTAAACGTTTCTATCAAAAGCAAAGAATCTCTTGCTGAAGGGATATACTGGTCTATATTTTTAGTAGTCCAATCATTCATAATCATTGATACGAACCTGATCAAGGCGCATTGTAGGCAGTAGAAATTTTAAAAAGAATTGAGAAAAATAGCCGTCTCTTTTTACGTATTTTATGTGATTATTTCACTGAAAGGAATCGAATGTAGATAAGATAAAGTCTGTAGGCAATGGCTGTTTTAAAAATATCACTCAGTAAAAAACTTAAATTTTTAACCTTACAAGGATAGTATCGAAAACAGACTCGGATTTATTCAATGGTTTGGTACTTTGGAAGATATTTAAATAAATACGCCAAAATGTGTTGAATATATTTTATTATTCGTATATCTTTAATCAGTCTCACAGTCTTCTCAGTGCTATTAATCAGTGCTTCTTCTCTTGAAAAATTCCATAGTAGTCGTTTAATAATTAAAAAGTTGTAATAATTCATCGCTTCTGCCATTATTGATGCAGGATGCAGCAAAGCGTATATAAGTTAGTATAAGCGTAAATAAGTTATTTTAATCAACTTATTTAATTTTTATAACTCTCTTATTTCTGTATACACAGGGGAGGCAAGTAGGTAAGTGAATGCGAAAATACTCGTAATCATAACTTTTAAAACCAAGGTACAAGGCTACAAAAAGGTTCATGTCGCGGTGGTTAAGTTTCGAATTCATAACCATAATATTTTGAACTATTGTGTTGCATCTCTCGAAACAAATATCATATCTAAACCTTTTGAAAGAGGAGCTCTACTGCCAATGAACCGGTTGGTGTGGCATTTCGTATTGGTTTTTGAATCGCGTCAGCATGAAACGGACGGTGTATCATAAATTCAACAAACAAACTCAAGGTACAATAGACGTACTATAATCAATTTAAAACACGATAATTCAGGATATCCTTTTAAACCTCTGACTGAATATCCCAATCAGTGTTAAAATTCATCAAAGAAAGAAATTTAACACTTCTTTATTTAAAACTTCCGCGAACGGCGTTGTCACGCACGTGTGTAGTTTTAGGGACACCCGACTAGTTTTGGTATCTTTATCAAGTGTGTGTGTATCAAGGGCAAAGCGGTCT
The DNA here is from genome assembly GCA_963859945.1 of Euplagia quadripunctaria. Classification (NCBI taxonomy): domain Eukaryota; kingdom Metazoa; phylum Arthropoda; class Insecta; order Lepidoptera; family Erebidae; genus Euplagia; species Euplagia quadripunctaria. The sequence continues at coordinate 12,118,499 of OY982566.1, read as the reverse complement.
GCAGCGTGTAGTCAAACTTCCTAAAAATGCTAGTTTTGTGTATATTTATTACTTGAAAAATGTTTATTCACTCTCGTTCTTATCTCAATTTAAAGCTTCTTGATTATTTCAAGTAGGTATGTACAGCTAATAAGCTTTACAGTTATATAATTACATAGTTACAGAGCGTACGTTAAGTTTACTCGGTCTATTGTTCGTAGTTAGACACACAAATAAGATCTTAGTAGATGAGGGAATCATTCGTCCCTTACATCTGTAAGTTAGGGGCGACGGACCCAAAACTTGTTGTTAGTAACTCGCACCCCACGAAAGATTCTTGTACAAAGGGTGCATGTAACTTAATCTAATCACTTAACGCCTAACTTGTTACCGTTGTTTAAGTTCAATAAGGACGCATTCACAGATATTACTGATTTAACTAAGTAATATGTAGATAATAATATTAACTATTTAATTGTTTTCAAAACTTGGGGAGTTTTTAATAAGAAGACATAAATTTGTGGAGTATGGAACGAATATTTATAGAGGTGTACAGATAACTGAAAATATTCTTACTTATTTTTTTAATTAAACTTCTCTAAAATCGTTGTGATTTGAAATTCGATGAAACGGAAGCATCACGATAAAGTTCCTATAATCTTTGTTTTGCGCCTGTGTACTACCAATCTTTGTCTTTGCGCCTGCGTACTATATGTCAATGTCAACGTGGTGTAATTTTTGTGCATTTTTTGTCCATATTTCACTTTTACTTAATTGATTCTTTACAAATTTACATTTAAATCCAACCTCAACCTATATTCAAAAGGGAGTATTGTTTGTTTTGAAAGTTGTAACTGGACTTTAGGTTTGCTTACTGTTTATTATTAAGGCCATTCTTTGTATATCTTGATCTGTTTTTCTGAAGTTTTACTTCTGCCGTGTGTGAATTGCAGGCATACACTTTTTTTTTTATATATCTACAACGATTAAAATGAACGTTTACTTGTGCATGTTACTATATGTATAGAAGCTGTACCTATACAGGAAGACTTGCGATCAAGAAGTAGCGAGCCCTATGCTACTGCACGTATGTGTACTGATTTGAGCCCACTCATAACAAACATTTTGCTTACTTAGAGAGTAAACAAGAATACTAGTATCGCGTGACCCATGTTAATGTGTCTTTTCAACCCCCAACGCAAAAAGAAGGTGTTATAAGTTTAACGTGTGTGTCTGTCTATTACGTCATAGCTCCGAAACGGTTTGTCCTATTTTTGTATTTTTTTGTAAGGTGATTTGATCGAGAGTGTTTTTAGCCATAATTTAAGAAAATCTGTTCAGCTGTTCGAAGATGATCAGCTCTTTTCTAATCGCAGAAGTGATTTTTGAGGCGCAGGTATTTTAAAAATGTAATTATATTATTGAAAAGACTACTAATTAACATGTAAGTTTAATATTGAGCTCTTATTACACTTGAATCAATTATAATGTTTAACTAGCACCTTCATGGGAATGCACTCTTCCGTTTTGTATATCTACTGCCTTGCAAAAAGGCTATTTTCTTCAACAGATAGAGTTATTCAAGAGAAAGGTTTATACGTATAGTTTAATATTGTTTTGTTTTAATTTGTTGAAATATGACGATAGTATCTACATTGCACCCGTGCGAAGCCGAGGCGGGTCGCTAGTTATACATAATTCTGTTTTATAATCTGGCAACTTTGCGTTTTACACATTAGATCATGAGAGACTATCACGTTGATATTAGAAACTAGCTGTCACTAATCTCGAGGAAGATAGAATTTTACTTTATCTTACCTAATAGAGATCCAAATTCAATGCAATAAAAAATCAATTATTTTAAAATGTCATCGCTTCAATTTTTCATTTGAAAGTTTTAGGAAAATATAATATGATACGATGTAACAATGTTTAAGTGTCTGCAAGTTATAGAGCAATGCATAAATTTAAGAAAAACTATATGTATGGAATATGTAACCAGTCTAATTAAATACATATCTTGCTCCCAAGATAGTGCTACTATGATGACCTATGACTACCTCTGTGAAAATACCATGAACAGGTGTGTGTATTTGCATTCGTGTGGGTGTGTCTTTGAAGGTATAATGTGTATGTATTTACAAAAAAATGTTTCTATTTCTAGAACATAATATAGTACAAGTTATGCAGGCTGAGTCTATTGACAGCGGTGTATAATATCGCACACATAGATCTAAACAGGTATTAACTCAAAAAAGCACTTTTTTTCAGATATGGCGAAAAACTATACTGTCCCTGTGCACTGCAGGAGCATTCTGTATAGATTTATGCTTTTTATATACAGCTAGAAGAAAGATATTGTACGACTCTTGTGTTTTAATCATGTCCAGGGGCTGAAAATCGAATTTTTGTAGTTATTTTCCTATTGCGTAACAATGTATGTTTATTTGTTTTATTATTTTTAGTTAAGCCCGTGCTGGTGAAATTAGCGTCTAGCGTCGAGTAGTGGTGATTTTTTAAATCTGTTTAATTGGTAGGTATTGAGATAAGGAATTTGATGGTGTGTATAACTCAGCAAATTCTCCCTTTAGGTCTAGGTGTGCGATATGTCTTAGAATATTGTTATTATTTATATTACTGAACGACCAAGAATGAAAACAATTTCAGTAGAAAACCTACCTATCATAAATGATCCACATTATCCCTAGCTTCACTGATACAGAGCACGAGGGCAAGTATTAAGTGTATTCATTTGATCAGTATTAGCAAGTGTGTCGCTTCGCACGACTATCGCAATTTGTCGCGCGCGTTATGTCGAGTTCAGTGCGCAGTGCGACGCAACCACATGCATCAGTACACACTCGCAGCTTTCATTACCCCTCTAACTCTATAAACAGATCATTTATATATGACGACTAGTCATGTACCGGATATCCGAGGAAGAAAAAAGATCTGTATCCGTGTCCGTATCCGTTACTTTTTGGCGGATCTTGAACGGATCTTTTACGTTATTATATTTTATTCCGTTTATGAAATTCTTAATTAATTTGGCTAACTGGCCTGTTGGTCTAGTGGTTAGTGACCCTGACTGCTAAGCCAGAGGTCGTGGGTTCGATGCCCACCCAGGACAAATAATTGTGTGATGAGCACGATCATTTGTTTTGTGTCTGGGTGTAATTTATCTTTAATATGTATGTATTTAGAAATATATAAGTATGTTTATCAGCAGTCTAGTTACCATAGTCCAGGCTCTGCCTAGTTTGGGATCAGACGGCCGTGTGTGAGATGTGTGAAGTTATTATTATTATTAATTTTGTTAAAATTAAATATTAAATGTAGTGAGTTCCTATCTAAAATTATTGTCAGTTATCTTTATAACGAGATCAAGCTCTAAATCTTTGTGATATGTATATTAAAATAATTAAAAAAAAATCGTGTTGTGCAAGTTGAAACATGTCGTGTTACAGTCCTCAACGTCAATTAGTGTGTCAAAGTCACGCGTATCTGCATTAAATGAGAAAAAAAACTTGAGCTCCGTATCCGTATTTGAGGATCTAGACACCAATAATCCGAATTCGTATCCGTATCCGTTGTTTCCGTACATTTTTAACGATCCGGCACATCACTAGTGTCGACACAAAAGACAACTAGAATCTAGGTTTTGTAAGTAAAAAACCATCTCGTTCACCCTTTTTTTATGATATAGGGGGCAAACGACCAGACGGGTCACCTGATGATAAATGACTACCGCAACTCAAGAGTCACAAGTGCGTTGCCGGCCTTTATTGATTCACTGCCGTTTTTCTGTGAGGCCGTGGTATCACTCCGATCGAGACGGCCCATACGTGCCGAAGCATGGGTCTCTCACTGTGAGCATGGCTTTGGTGTATTAATCATATCGTCCTGCCTAACAGCCCAGTACCGAAACATGGTTCTCCCACGATAACACAAATTTCAGGATAGAGCTAGTTCTTATAAGGGTTGCTGTTGGGAAATTCTCAGTAACAGCATGGATTCTACAAAAGTGCCCGGTAGACATCAATTGAAATTTATCTAACAATATTTGGGTGTACTACACCTCCATACTAGTGTAACAGAACAGAATAGATAATAGCAATAATGAGTTATCGTCTCTTGCGACCAAGATACGTCTACATTTAAGCAATAGGTACGGTTAGGTAGTTAGTACCTAGTAGGGAATAATCGCCAGAATTACTTACCCGAATTTTAACTATTTTTAGTAATAGGTAGTATTAGTAATATTTTAGTATCATATTTCTGAATAGTATACATTTTTTAGGGGTGTCACGTTTCAGTAAAGCACCACAATATACCTTTATAATGATAATTGAATCCGGTAAAAAAATAATAATTTTTATCATTTTTACATTATTATCTTATTTTTAAAATTACCATATTGCTTAAAAGCCCTCACTCTTATTGTTATTCATAATACCTTTAAACAATATAATATTATTATTATAATAGGTGTGCCTCGCCCAGCTTCGCACGCGTGTACACATTTATATTTTTTGGGACCCTAATTCTTTTTCCAAAATAAAATTAGGCTTAGTTACTCCTTATAACACCAGCTATCTGCCAGTGAAAGTCCCGTGAAAATCGGTCCACCCGTTTCGGACATTAGCCGAAACAAACAGACAGACAGACAAGTTTTTTTTTGTTTGTGTACCGTGTAAACATTCAGATGCATTTAGTAAAAAAACTGTTATTATGATTACAAACAGACACTTCAATTTTATATACTTATTATAGATTATTAAACTCATCGCTGAAGCGTACATTGGTTCTCTTTCTTGTGAGGTATCGCTGAAGCTTCAGGGGCATGTAGCTTTCTTTTACCTTTTACCTTTACAATACCCATGCGTAGAAATAGGATGGTGCTGATTTTAGTTCCAGTGAAAATCCCTTTTTTATTAATAGTATTTTTCTATTTGGAAAAATATTATGTAGGTACCTATTTGATATTGCGTCTGGCACTTTTAAAATTTTGAAAAAAAAGATACAGTAAAAAGTATTGCACCCTGAGCACACAAACTTTAAAAGATGATTATTATCTTTAAAAAAAGTATCACCGACTTCAATGCGCCCCAAAATACCCAAATCACTTCAAGTGTGCCTATAAAATTTGAAGAGTTCCCTCGATTTCTCCAGGATCTCATCATCAGATCCTGACCTGATGACCATGGGCCCACCTGGGAAACCAAAAATATATGTTTTGGAGTTGATTGGAAAAGCTTTAAAATAAGGAGCGCCTCTGGTCGTGTTATGACCATAAGGATAATGTGGCTAACATTACGGGTTAGTTCGGCATAAAACGCAAAAAGCCTAGAAAAGATAGAATTTAATACCGATGAACATGACCCTAAATTGAATTTGAAGGAGGAACCACTATAGCCTCCTCTCAAGGTGGTAGATACCAATTCTGATGTCACACTATATGCTACTAAATAGTATTTATCATTTTTAAGTTATACACAGAGGTTTAACTGATATTACTTAAAAACATTCTAACTATTTACTAAATATATTTTCATGACAATGTAGCCAATGTACTTTCACGTTGTAATATATTCGTTTTTTGGCGTATTAGGTTTACTGTTATACAGTATTCTAGATAATCGAAATAAATGTTTTGTAAAGCAAGCTGTAAAATGTGGTTATGTTGTAAATGGAGTTTTAATTATCTGTCGCACTGAAACAAAAAAAAATTAAATAGATACACCCCCACTCACTTTATCTTCAGTAAGTACGCACAACGACGATACGATATTTTTCCTACCATAAAATCCTTTTCAAAGTCCGCCAAAGGGGATAATTACGACACTTCGCGGCTTCCTTTCAAGGCCTGAAAGACGAACAGTAAAGTCGTCTAAGTCCGTTTTAACAAAAAAATAAAATATTCTTTCTTGAAAAGGATTCGAAGCATTAAGCGTGGGGCCTTTTGTAACACCAAAATAGAACACACCCACCCAATTTAAACATATAGCGAAAAGAGTAAACAGATATTATCCTACTATTGCGGCTACTGTCCTACAATTTTAATACTGATTGAATTGATTTAAAATACGTTAAGTTTTAGAGTTATCTTTAAATGAGATACTGCAAGTGCATTTCCATTTAGTAAAAATGCAGGGAGAAAAAAACACATATTTACCACATTACCACCTAATTTAGTTTCAAACACAAATTGATTTTTTTTAATAAAAAACATATCACACGCTATCGCACTTCCCGAGCCTATACTGTGGTATGTAGTCTCAAAAAGTATGATATGTATTCTGTGCAAAAAAAAACAGCGTTAATGTAAAATAATTACTTAAATTTAAATTAAGTCTGTCTGTCCGCTTGTTCAGGATGAAAAAAAAAGGAAATTGGATGGATACTCTTTTTGTTTCGATTTTTTATTAAGTTGATTCGTGTTCGGTGTAACGGTAGGCTTTAGCGTCGTGAAAGAAAAGGGGCGAAGGGGAAGGCTTCAGTAAACGGAACAAAAACACCAACGTTATTAGCGAGATTGGTGTAATCTGACTAATCTATTTTGGAAAAGGGGAGGTGTACTGTTGCGTAGAGTCAGTTAAGAGAAAAAAATGTATCAGTAAATAAAAAGTATTATATAGGTTTCGCAACAATTACGGCAATAATAGATAGGTTTATTAATTTTGAACAGTGAATAAGAAATGAGAATAGTTTGACTGGCAGAGAACACCTAAGGCATTAAGTCCGCTTCTACTTTATGTACATAAAGTTTAAAAAAATGCATTAATATTCTAGATTTTAAACGGAAGTTAGTGTATCCACTCTACGTCAAATACGTCCTGCTTCCACTGTTCCCTAATCAAAGGAACAGACGGGGGCATAGAATAGCTCAATGCGTAGACTTTAATTATCTAACAAACTTCCTTCAATTCTATCCTAGCCTCGTCCATCTTGGTCTCGCAAGTGAAAAAAGTGGAAAGCTAGTATTATTATGTCAATAGAATAGTATTATTGACATAATAAACCACCGCCCTAGGTGCTAGCTAGGTACCTAGGGCGGTTGTTTACTTTGCTACTCTGGCAATGTCGAATTATCTCAGTCTTTTGTTCACCAACCTTAAAAAACCCTGCATCTAATGGTGCTCTAACGAAACTGATAGGTCCTTTACGTAGACACATTAGTCCTTGACACAGCAATATGAAGCAATCAGCATGCTTATGCAATATGGGCGGCCGATCGCAAAAAGTGTTATCCGCCTGTTATTAATAGGTACTAGAGATAGTTAGTAAAGGGACTCAGTATCTTCAATTCGATCATTCGTCATAATTATTTAGGTGTAGAATATCGTCATCCTTCGTCTTTCGGGATCAGATTTAACTTAATATTTCTTTCCCTAATTGTAGACTGCCAAGCCTTCAAAAATGAAGTGTTCAACTATATCATATTGATTAATAAAGATAAGAAGGAGAAAACGAGTAAGGTCTTAGAAATATAGACATTTAGGTTTAGTATACAATCCCAGAGCACTGAAACTCATCATACCTCCTTACGAATGCAACTCGGTTCGCAGTATTCCTTGCAATTACGTGATAGCATGATCTTTTTTCGTTGCAGGTGATCGTCTACTAGACATTCCGTGCAATGTGTGCGGGGACAGAAGTTCCGGCAAACATTATGGCATCTACAGTTGCGATGGTAAGGTAGCTTTATTAGCCTATTCCTTCCGTGTTCTTTTTAATTGACTTATTTACTGACTGACTGTAAAGCAATTAAATTTATAAAAAACATTGCTGAAAAACTTAATTACGGTGACTATGACGAGCCGTGTGGGATGTCCTATGGGATGACGGGCACAGTATAAACACCCTGTATTTAAGCTGACATCTGGACCGGTACAGATACTACTGTTCTCAATATGAATATAATAGATCAACACTTACTATAAACAATAAATAAAAATAAATCTGTTGTGCAACTGATATCAGCATTGTGATTACCATTTGATAACATTTTGCATCCACCGTAAGGTTAACCATACCACTAAAAGAATGACAATATGAAGAAAAATGAAATGACGGATGAAGAAATTTGACATCAAAATTTTCTTATGAAAATTTCTTAACGATGAAGGGTCATCATCCTTAGAATTTTTTTAATAGGCCTAAAAGAGACGTGGTTGATTTTGAAACCGCCCCCTTAAGGTACCTCTGTCTTTAAGAAACGAGTAGTCCTTGATGATGCCGAGTAATGTCCATGAAGTTCCACGGGCGGGAGCATCATAAATTAGCAAAGTGATGTAAGGATCTGTAGAATTGACTTTAAGGCTCTGATAACTATTTACTACAAGGCGGTGTATTCCCGTTGTCCCGTGGGATTTTAATAAAATAATTAAAATTTGTTGCCGTTGTCCCCATTGCTCTGCCTTCGTTAATGGAGACAGCGGGACTTAAATAAAATAATAAAAAAATATTCTCGTTGTCCCCCCTGCCCTGAACTCAATAAGGGGGACGGTGGGATTTGAATGAAATAATTAAAGAAACTGCCGGTACCCCCATTGCTCTTATACTTACTAGTACAGAACTATAGACAAATAAAAATAAATTCCTACTTTCTCTATTAATATGCATATGGCAATGGGGACAACGGGAATAAAATTGGCGACTTCTCGTTGTCCCCTTTGGTAGTTACCGGTAATGGGGACAACGGGAAAAATAAATACCTTCGTTTTGTTGTCCCCATTAATGAGGACAGGGCAATGGGGACAATGGGAATCCACCCACAAAGCGATACATGTTTTTTGGTAACTTTTTATCGTAACAGAGAACAATATAAATAGGATTAATAACTTGGGTTTTCTCTGGTCTTGCAATATACCCAAGGTAAACAACATCTTAAACATATTCATAATAACCACTAGAATGTATGCAAGTTATGACAAAGTTTCTGGTAAAACTCCTCACACGTCCAAGTGTTTATTAATAACAAATATCCATCAGGGCATATATAAAAGGCTTTGAATCTAACTGACTTTCTGCAGGTTGTTCGGGTTTCTTCAAGAGATCAATCCACAGAAATCGCGTATACACATGCAAAGCGGGAGGTGAGATGAAGGGCCGCTGTCCGGTGGACAAGACCCACAGGAACCAATGCCGAGCGTGCAGACTCGCCAAATGCTTCCAGGCGAATATGAATAAAGATGGTGAGCTTATACCGACTATTTCTTTGCCATGAGATGTTATAGAACCTAACTGGTAGTGTGTAAGGCACGTACAGAGACTTTAGCCGCGGCATGTGCAATAAGAACTAAGTATAGTCCGCATTTCGAAAAGAGAATCATGTCGAAAACATTTTAAAAGTCTTGGAGTGTTAACAGTGCCTTGTTTGTTTATATTTACAACATTGTGTTTCTGAAATTAATACCCACGAAGAAATGTTGGTTAGAGAAAGGGTGCGCGGAAGAAACATCTTAGACATAGAAAAATACCTAGATTGAATATACCTCGGAACTGTGTTCAATATCAATTCTTTAAACTTTATAACTGTTTACCGGAAGAGGTAAAAAGCGTAATTTACAGGACTTTCTTATTCAAAGCCTTCCTATTGAAAAAAAAAACTATTATTCCGTCAATGAATAATTTATCCATGTAAAAATATAATACAAAATGTTTGATATTTTAAATCGTGACATGCCTAATTTAAATTGTGTTTGTTCTTTGTATTCTGTATGACATGTAAAATTTAATTAGGTAAGTAATTTATTTTTGATTATCATCCTTTATTTTTAATTATTTTTAATGTTTTTCAAAACAGATGAGCGCAATATTAATAAAATAGTATAACCATGTTGTACTCAGCTACAAAGAATTTTAAAAGTAACTATGGGTTTTTCTATTTATGTATAAAACCAAACATTTTTATCTATTTATTAATTTATTTATTACAAACACATCCCACACAATCCTTACAGGAAACCTAATGCGATTGTGGGGCTAAAAACTAACATTGAAATAATTTAAAATTTAACACATTATTTTATAATCTTAACTTATAAACAACATAAAATGTATAACTAAAATATAAGTAAAAATGAAAAGAAAAGAAAATTAGTGTTTATGCTACGTCACTGTTGTAACTAGGTGGGAATTAGGCCTCATACTTCTTCTTAAGCAGATAGGTTAGGATTGGTGTAAGCTAGGATCTTTCCTTTCATAGGTACGTCTTTGTCGCATAATATCGAACCACAGCTCAAAATTAAATAAATATAATACCTACATCGGCAACATGAAGTAAGCTAAATTCCAAAATGGCTGATACTTAGTGTAAATAAAGCATTCGTCCGTTAGCATAGAAGCACACATTTTATAATATATGTATTACGTATTGTTTACATAACACCTACCAACGCGTAAGTACTAAATTACCAAACATTCAAAATACAGTCGCGCGATGTAGACTAACAATAGTTATCTCCCGACAATAGCGTTCATATTTGTTCGTATACACTATCATTTGGCACATAACGTCCATCAGGCTCACAGCAGGTTGTTTTGTCCACTGTCCACTCTCTCAAATATTGAGTGAAATATAGCGTTTGCCGGCGGCCAGTTCAATTTCCACCGGAGTTTCCAATCCTATCTGTCATTACGTCATTGCTTCCACACAATATTGCGCGCCGGTGTTGTGATGTCACCCTTTGTGTGTCTTATTTATAGCAATTGAAATAAATGGACTGCTGTACCGTACGTATATGTAATCGGGATGTGGATGAATAATTGTTGTCAGCTATTGTTATTAGGATATAATCTTATTTCAGTACTATAAGTGAGGATTTTAAAATCAAAACGTTGAGTCCGTTGTTAGATAATCTTGAATGCAGATCTGACAAACGAGCTTTTTTTTTGTATTTTTATCTGTAGGTAGGTATACAATGCACCCCTGCATGCAGACAACCTTTTATTTTTTCTATAAGAGCTAAAAAATACTTTTAATTCATCACATAAATATAACTATCACAAACAATTATAAAAAAGTTAAGAGTGTACCAGTCGATTTAGAAGTGGAAATTCCTAATATGAATTTTATCTTAGTTCTTCAAACCTCAAATTGCATTGAAATGTATGATTAGGTACAATCTCAATGGTATCAATTTTTAATGAAAACTTTACCATCCGTAAGCAAAACGAATCGTTTCTTGATTATGGGAACCGGGCATAAATTAATCCAGTGACGATTGCAGACAAATCTTAATCCTAACTAGCGAGTTTGTTTGTTTGTTACGCTTTCATGCCTTGAACACTCAACCGATCATCATGAAATTTATATTGTCTGGAACAAGAGGGTATTTTTCATCCAGAAAAAAGTACTGTTCCTGAGGGATATTTTCATTATTGACGAAAACTAAATTCACGCGAGCGAATTCGCGGCCAAAAGCTAGTTAGTAATATTGATATAGTATTTCTATTTCAATTCTGAGTCGTAATTCGCATAATGTATGACTCGGCCTAAATCCAAATTCTCTCTTAGTAAAATCTTGTGAATAATTGCATATTCATAGAGTCCCATGTCGGCCGCAAGTCGGGATCTAACTCTGCATGTGACGAAGCCTTTTAGCATAAAGGGTAGATATGGATAGATGTGTCTTATCTTGTCTAGGGCTGTCGAATTAGTAGATATTGTTACTATAATATCATCAATGGTTGTTAATCAATTGCAGCTTATTTAATTACGAAAATTTATTTACATTGACGTCAATCATGCGTCATCTCTTTATGTAAAGAACATTTTGTGGCACAGTGTATCTTCTTAGTCTAAACAATAGCAACACCATCCAGTCACCAAACTTACATTTATGATATAAATTATCTATAGCCACTATACCTCTATTGTGAATAAGATAATCCACTTATAAAGTAAATAATAATCTCTAAAATAAATATTGAAAGGTTTAGGTAATTGGACTGCAGACACACACTAACTACAGTTAATAAGCTTGATGACAGTGGCCAAATAAAAATATTGATTTCAATGCCGGTTATAGCTAATGGACCGACGTTTTTGCGTCTAAATGCGGAAACAGAGCCCTTAACATTGACCAGTTCTTTTTTTTTAGGTTTACTAACCATTGTTTACATCGAGACTTGTAATACACACATGCTACAGAAAAATCAATTAACAATGTAACAATTACTTATAGGTAAACACCGCTTATAACTATAACTGTTATAGTTATACTTCTATATATATAAGTACCTACCTAAGTATTATATAAAGGTTCGTGGTAGTTATTAGTTACTGCTTCCCGAATAAGGTTACTTTAAAATACGTATTTTTAAAGTTATCGCTCTTTCGACGTCTAGATAACACTAGTTACAGTTATAATTATAAGAAGGATACATTTAAAATAGGGGGTATTTTTAATGTATCCTCAAAAATCCCTTTAACGATTAGAAAAGACCTGATGATGTTCGAACAGCTGAACTCATTTTCTTGAATTATAGCTAAGAAGACTCTCGATCAAGTCATCTTTCAAACAAAAAATCAAAATCAGTCAACCCGTTAAACAACTATGATGCCACAGACAGACGCACAGATACACAGTTACATAGATACACAGATACACACGTTAAACTTATAACATAAAACTTTTTGCGTTATGGGTTAAAAAAGTATTAATTGTAAAAAAAAAGAAATATTAAATGCCATTTAAATTTAGCCATTGACTAGTATGAATATTTTTTTGCGACAAACAGTAAATAAGTACGTAGTTTCAGGATTTCATGTAGACCTTTATATCACACTCATACAAAGTAATATAAGCAATGTCTACGAGCCCAATAAAATCGTGCATGATACATCATAAAACGCTTAGGTATTTGCTACATATCGCAACACATAGGTCGGCAATGTTGAAACCCTGCCGGTGGAGCGCAGGCTGCGGTCCCCCGCAGGTGCTCAGCGCTAATTTATTCACGAGCATCACTTTGTGCCGCGGCCCGGATTACCTTTATATGTTTACTCGCTCGCGTAATTATACGCCCTCACGAAACTTACCCACCGCTACTCGCTGCTCCGTTCAAAATATCTACTGTGCTGTATTATAGCGTCTATAGCTGTGGAATTCAGGCGGTTAAACTTTCGACAGTTAATATTAAGAGACGTCACAAAAATGGGTCCAATGGTTCAGATTAAACAATCAAGATTTAAATTTAATTTTAATTACTAAGCTAATTGATTTGAATGTATGTGTGTAGTAGTAGTGTATTTTTTTAAGCAAACTTTTATACAAACTAAGGTTTATTTTAATGTAGATTTGATGTTTAAAAAAGTACTCCTCAAAACGAATCAATAGAGTCCAAACTCGATTGGTTTATTTTGTTTGGTTAAGAAGTTCCTGTGGCCGTCTTCCGGCTCTATCAACAGACCATCTCCTCGGTACCATATTATTGAATTGTCACCGAAGTTACATATGTGCACCAAATTTGAGCCCAATCGGACATCAGGAAGTGGTTCTAATTTACCTTCCAAGATTCGTACCCAACACACAAATATACACATTGCAAGTTAAATAAAATCTTGTAACAAGTCAAAATCTTAAAAGGCTAATAATAAGAGAAGTTTTATATTAAGAGAACCTACAGAGCTGCTGATCAAAACAAGAACACAATAACAGGAAGAATGAAAACCGTTAACGTTATGTTAATCCGTCTGAGTAAGTAGTTGCCTTTTCGTTAGTTATAAACTTGGTTGCACATCTTTTTTTTAACTTCTAAACTCTAACGGAACTCCCGAAAAGAAATATTGTAATCAAATAAAGTTACGATTCAATAAATTATAATTTAAAAAACTTAAAAAAAAACGTTTTAAAAAGTAGTAAGCAATTTTTGTTTATAAAAAGATGTAGGGGTTACTTTTTACTATATTTTTATAATAACAATACTAATACTAATTTTTGTTGGTTTTTTACTCTTAGTAGCTATACCTGAGTAGCTTTTGGTAAAATCGTCATTTTTTTTTGTAAAATTGCGTTTCCACAATAAATACAACTATGCAGTTGAACTTAAAATACATAGCTGGATCTGTATACAAAATTTCATCAAAATCGTTAGAGCCGTTTCAATTAGCCGAAATATAAATTTATACATAAATAAATACATAAGTACATTATACAAGAATTGCTCGTTTAAAGTAATAAGATTTGCAACATTTGAGTGAAGCACCCCACGCTTTTAAGGTAACGGTGCACGCATGTAACGGGTACATAGATAGATACAGGTCAGACTTATTAATATACAGCGTGTAAAAAGGAATGTAGTTTCACAACACTAAAACAAGGGCATAAAAATATAGTCAGCAAGAGACTACTTAGTAATCTGTGGCAATAGTGACTAAGTGCCCTCTATAGCAATTAAATTTTTGGCTATAAGATGGTGGTCGGGTTGATTTTTTAACACTAGTTAAGTATGCTTTCACTTCGGTATTCACATATCTAAAACTAAATTACTAATAAACTAATACACACGTAAATTGCAGGCACTCAAAATGATCGAAACCCGTCAATATGTTTGACGATGAATTGTGTGTAGGAAATTGAAAAGGAGATTACGAGAGGATCCTAGTATTTCAGAACGTGTGCTTGTAACACTGCACAAACATACAAAATGTTATATTTGTATTGTTGCTTTCAGTTAAAATTAGAAGTAAAATATATAAGTAATAATAACAATAATAAATCATAAACTTAAAAATAAGTTTATAACTTAAAATAACTTTAAAATTGTCTGTGGGAGAGCCATGCTTCGGCACGTATGGGCCGGCTCGACCGGAGTGATACCACGGCCTCAAAGAAAACCGGCACTTAAGCAATTTTGCATTGTATTTCGCCGAGTAAGTGAGGTTACCGGAAGCCCTAAGCCTTCCCTCTCCCCCTTACGCACTTGTGACTCTTGAGTTACAGGTGCCCATTGGCGGCGGTAGTCACTTACCATCAGATGACCCGTCAGCTCGTTTGCCCCCTATTCCATAAAAAAAAACGTCAGTCGTAGGTAGGGTTGCCAACTTTTTTTGACAAAAAAAACGTATAAAATGGTTTTTATTGGAAATAAATGAAGTATTTGGAAGAAAAAAAAGTATTTTTCAAATTTTATGTTTTTATTGCTTTAAAAACGTAGTTTTGTGTGCTTTCAGCACATGCTAACAATTTTTTGTTATCTACAAATTTACATACCTGTCCAATACCAGCTGAACCAATTGTAAAATTCACGCCGCAGGTAATACATTTTGCATTACTTTTATTTTGAAGATCACTTGTTATCCAGTTGTATTGTTTTTCCCACTCAGGTTTATACTTTTGTAAAAGTTTACTGTCACTGCTTTAAAATGCATTCTTCAATTATAAACAAAACCAACGTACAGTTTCGTCGATAGTGACATCTGTGACAAATGTCAGAATGTCACCTGTCCTGTCACATTCACAACACCACATCTGACATCTAACATTTCATTCAGTAATTATAAATCGTTTCCATCATCCGTTTTAACTTATGTGTACCGTTAAATAGTTAAGTATCCAAAATGAGTATTTTATTTTACGCATCACAGTAAAGTTTGAAAATAAAGTATTTTCACATACTTTATTTGTACGCAAAAGTATAAAGTATAATTACCAAAAATAAAGTAGAATACGTTATGATAAAGTATGGTTGGCTACCCTCGTCGTAGGACTGCACATCAGAAGTGAAAACATAACTTACACATATAGTATACATATAATTATTATACAGATACATTTTTTTCTTTTTTTTATTTGTTTACCATTTTACAAAGATAATTACAAATATTACTTTTAGTGCATTTATAAACCACTGAGGTTTGTAAAAATGCAACAGATGCTACATCAAGTGAAGTTGATAAAACTAAGCTTTATAGGTATAGTAAACACATATCTACAGTACAAATTACATTCAAATTTATGTAGGTACTCTTAAAATAACTATAACTATCTAAGCGTACGGGCGCAGAACAGTGAAGTGAACTCCGAGTCAAGCAAGGAAGGGAGGAGGGATTTGCAAACCTGACCGAGACATGTCTTCCAAATAGAATCCCTTCAAATTATGTTTTATATTTTTTTCGTTTAAGCGTTCATTTATATTGGAGGGTAGTTCATTAATTAAACGCGGTACTATGTATCGTGTTGTTCTCTCACCGAACACGTTAGCAGCGCGTGCCGTTTGCAACCGGTGCTGTGAGACTGCTCGTGTACATACAGAATGTTCCACTTTATCACCTAAATTATATTTAAAATAGTTTTCTTTCAATAAACTGTATTTTATTTTTAGGTAAACGGGTAAAACTTTACAGTGTTTAAAAAGACCCAGGTCATCGTTACTGTATTGTAAATTAATCTGTGGAGATGTTATTGTCTTTAATATTTTTAGTTGCAATCTATATATATTATTTATGTGAGTCTTGTAGGTCCGTCCATAGCTGGTGAGTCCATACTGAATATGAGATTCGGCTAGGGAGTTATAGAGTAATAGTTTTACATGATAAGGGATACGACGATTTAGGATTTTAATGTTTGCCAGAAAACATCTCAGCTTATCACATACTTTATCGATGTGGGGTTTCCAGCTTAATTTGTCGTCAATGATGAGGCCCAGATATGTATGGGAGGTTACAAGTTCAATGGTTGGACAACAGCAACCACCACTATTGGAGCTATGTAAGCATGCGTGTTCGTGAGCTGTTATATGTTTGTTGACTGGTGATGGCTTTAAATATGGTGACCTGATGTGTAATAATTTGGTTTTATTTGCATTAAGGACAAGCCCTGCATCATGACACCATTTGCAAAGGGTATGGAAATCTGACTGTAAGTAATCATATGCTATATCTAGGTCCCTATTACTGACTAGAAGGCACGTATCATCAGCAAATTGATAACAGGTGCTCTGTTCAACACAATTTCTCATATCATTCACATATGTCAAGAAATGAAGAGGTCCTACAACTGATCCTTGTGCCGTGCCCTCGGAAACAGTAACGGTATCACTGAACGCATTGTCGACCTTAACAGTATATGTGCGGTTAGAGAGATAGTTTTTAAACCATTCTAGTATGGGACCACGTATCCCACAAGTGTCAAGTTTTTCTAAGAGCACGTCGTGATTAAGAGTATCGAAGGCACGGGAGAAGTCGATGAAGAGTGCTAGGGTATGCTTTCTTTCATTCATAGACTCGTTAACTTGGTCAGTAAACTTTGAGAGGATGTCACTAGAACCCTTGCCCTGTTGAAAGCCAAATTGATTTTCGTAAATGATTTCCTTTTCTTTATAAAAATTATTCACCTGATTACAGATATACTTTTCAACTATTTTGTCGATGGTAGAGAGAAGCGTGATAGGGCGATAGTTGCTATATTCATTGCGATGACCTTTCTTAAAGATCGGTCTAACGCAGCCATTTTTTAATTCGTTAGGATAATCTCCAGTTTCAATACTACAGTTAATGAGATTAGCTATTGCCTGAGAAATGCCACTCTTTACTATTTTAATATCAGAAACCGAAACAGCGTCCATACCTGGGGATTTGTTGAAGTTTAATTTTTTTATTATTTCATCAATGTTGGTACTCGTAGCCTTTTGGAATCGAATGCTAGAGTTTATAGGATTTTGAAACGCACTCTTAACTAACAATTGAGTCTTACATTGCGGAATAATTTTTTTGACCGTCTGATCAAATTCGTTAGCGAACCCATCTGCCAGATCTTTTGTTGGAAGACCTTTAGATTCAAATGCTCTAATAATGGCTTCATCGACGGATAAGGTTATGCGGCCTAGCATGTGATTTACAATGTTATAGGTTTTTTTAATATTATTAAAATTATCGCTAATGATATGTTTATAATAAGAGTTTCTACAATTGTCCAGTATTTTGTGTATTTTATTACGTAATTTATTATATTCAAGTCGCAATTCAAGATTATTGGGATTTTTTGTCCAAGTGCTAAATAGGCGGTCGCGTTTTTTACATAGTTTATTAATATTTTCATTGATCCAGGGAGCCCGATATGACACCTGATTTATTTTATATTTTTTTGTGAAACTTGCTTGGTTATGTGCACAGTTTAGGGAATCCCTAATGAATGTATAAATTTGCTTGGGGGAGCTCATGTCACCGGTCTGCGCCCATATCACCTTATTCAATAGATCATTCAACAATTTATAATTTACATGTGTCTTGGAAACACCCTGTGTGCGCCGAGTCTCTAAGCATTGGCTCACGCAAGAAAACATAATGGCCTTATGGTCAGCCAGTACTACATCGAGCGCTGCCGAGTACGGATCCAATGTAGGGAATCGTGTGAACAAGTGGTCAATGCAAGATTTTGTTATCGTATTCAATTTAGTCTCAATTCTAGTGTACTCAGTGATTCCACACATAAATCCGTGCTCGCTCAGTGCTTCCAAATATGATTCAGTTTGTGATGACATGGTTTTCAGATCTATATTCATATCGCCGATTAACAGTGCATTGTTTTGCAATTTGAAACTAGACACGTACTTAGCAAGTTCATTAACAAACAACCCTTTGCGAGCATATGAAGATGGTGGCCTATAAACAGCACAAACAACTACGTCTTGGCTACCTATTTTTAAGATACCTGTTATATTTTCGAAAGTGAAACTTTTATATGGAATTGTAGTAAATTTTAAATACTTTTTCGTGTAAATAATAATACCGCCACCTTTCCTATTTATTCGTAGTTCGTAGTGCATGTTGTAGCCAGGTATATTAAATAACATGACAGTATTCTCAGATACGCCGACTTCTGTAAGCACAATCATGTCCAGTGGATAAGAACATTCATGGATAATTTGTAACAATTTAGTGAAGTTCTTTATTATAGATCTAATGTTAACGTGTAGACATGAGAAAAACAAATTATGATTGGAAGGCAGTTGTTTAAAAAAGTGGTTAGCTGATTTACAATTCTTAATTTCTTTAGGTTTTAGTGGTTCCATGAAATAGAAAAAAAAAAGAAAAAATAGTTTACATTCTGATTAGAAAAAACACATGATTATTACACATTATATAGGTACCTTTACTTAGAATTGGTAGGTGGGCAGTTGTCAATCAGTTCAATATCCTGTATCGAATGAATGTAGTGAATCTTGCTACCGCTTGTTTGCCGAGCACAAACCTTCCCTTCCTTGATCCATATGAATTGGTATGAACTGCCCAGTTTTTGCTTAGTTGTATAAAAAAGCGTCTTCATGTATTTAGTTAGAGCTTCACGAACAAAAACCTTATTGTTAGCCTTCTCCGCCGGTGTATCAGGTAGAATCATTCCGAGTGTCAGGCGTTTAGTTTTGCTGGCGGCAATCCATCGGTCCTGTGCAGCCTTTGTCTTCATCTCAGCCAGTATATACCCGGACTTACCATTGTGCCCGTTTACATGACGAGTTGACTGGATGTCCTGCTTATCCACCTGCAATTTTGCTGCTACCGAGCACAATATTTTATTGGTATCCTGGGGTGGTCCCTCCGGTAACCCAGCAACTTCAACGTATGCAGATAGTTTATGTTGCTCATATTGTTGTTTTCCTTGTTCTAGAATCGCAACTCGTAATTCCAAATGTCTGTTTCGGTTATTTAAATCTGTAGTTTTATTTTCCAAGTCCTTGATTTTTTTATCCTGATTTTTTATATATGATTCTAGGGTATTGATTTGGTCACTTAGAAAATCAAGAGATGCTTCCAAGGCGCCAATTTCTTCTTTGACCGTCTTTTTTAGCTCCCGACTAATGTCTTGTATAAGCTTTCTGTGGTCAAGAGTAGGCTGGTGGTTAACGACAGTACCTGAATCGGAGTCTTCATCGGCATCGTCGTCTTCTGGGATGATATATGACGTCCTCCGTGAAGTATTAAGCAGACATGTTTCACAACTCCACTCAATGCTGTTTGAGTTACGTAGGGTGCTCAACTGCTTATTGGACAGTTTAGCACACTCCGGATTCGCGTGTACCACTTTGGAACATCTGCTGCATTCTAAACCAGGCGACTTCTTGGTAATATTCTTTTTGCAACTAACACATTTTTTAATAACCATATTTGAAGGGTAGAGTAATACTAATAATTTACGCAACCGTACAGTAAGACCGCTTGACGTAGAATGACATCAGTATATATGTATCTGATTGTGACGGTCACGCGAGTTCAGTGCTTTTTCCCCATACCAAAAGTACCAGAAAGTTCCCCATACCAGAAGTTTTGACTTCAAAAATGCCTTGCTTTTAATAATTATAATAATTGTGTTAAAAAATTGTTAATAAGTAATTGTGAAACGTACGTTCGGACGAAATTTTGAATAAAGGTTTTCGCTATTCAGCACTATAAGCGTTATAAATTTTCACCTTAATTACAATTATGTTTTTGTTTATTTTACCGTATGAATTGCGCACACAATAAGTTCTTTATTGAATAATTATATTTTTAAAGATTAATTAATAAGGAGTTTAGATTAGCGTGACGGTCACCACATAGCAAAAGTGCACAACGTGCCTAAAGAAGTTTTCACTTAAAAAAAGGCCATACTTAGTATGTGTTCAAAGTAAAATACGGAGATCAGCTTTAAGCGTAGCAGAGGGCACATAGCGTCATAAACAATTCAGCAGTGCTGAGTTCGACTGCATCGCTTACCGGCCGCAACCGCAGAATAATGAATTAACTTCATTACTCAGTCAGGAGCAGGCTGTCGATGTCGACGCGCAGCTAAGTCCCTTGTCCTATTTGTTCTACTGCTTTGTTTCGCTTTGACACTCACTTTCTTTTTGTTTCCTTTAGTATTACTGAAAAATATCTAATGTAACGTCTAAGTACATTACGTACGTATCTTTTATCAAACGACCCTTATGAGTTTTGGTTAAATAGGATCCAGTCTTCACAGATATGTGAGATATTCAACAGTCGTCTAAACAGAAAAAATATGAAATATATAGCGCTTCTCAAAGTAGGAACTTGAAGAGACTTTTTTTTCTTAAAGTTAATAAAATTAATTATTAATAAACACATTAATTCTAGATTTAATAACGTAAATATTAGTAGCAAAGGAAACTTCGTCCGCCGGTCGGTTACACTCATATAATTTTAAAAATTTGGTGTTCACCGAAATCAATATTCTTATCACCGAAATCAAATACATAATAAATCGGTTGTCTAATAGAAGGTTTTGTATTAGACAAACCCTAGCCGTAAATCTTTTAGGTTAGTTTAAAATATACAAACTACTAACTTAACAAGTGCTATATTATCATAAGCTTTATAATATAAAATCTTACAAAAACCAAGTTTAATAAGAAGTTTAACATACCTATATAAAACTAGTTAACTTATAAAACAAGATATTAACTAAGAAATCAAACAAAAACATAAAAAAATACAATCAAAATTATAGAACAATCTACTTACAGATAAAAACCCAAAAATAACGGTCACCATTACAGTTTTCAATCGATAAATGTATCATAAATTCTTCCTCACTATTTTCATATCAGCTGTCATAATGTTTGAGAGTTCTTTATTCATCACTGTTGGTGTAATATTTTCCCAGTCTATCGACACATGCGTCCAGAAGATGTCACTCTCTTGTACACCAACACCTTAACTGCTAAAGATTGAGACAACATTGGCTTATCTACCATGCTTATGTCTACCATGTTTTCAGCAAATTAATGATCTATTTGCAAAAAAAAACTAGACTGTATACTTACTGCTGCCTAAAGTCTTTAACCAATCTTTTTTTTTTTGCCATACGATATTGTTTGGAATATGGCATAAAGAATATAATTAAACAAGAAAAACCCTCAATTTCCAGTTTAATATAACCTACTTCTGTGCATTTATTTTCACCGAAATCAGTATTACTGATATCAAAATTAAACCTAAGCGATATCCTAGATAATAATTATAGCTCCTATAAAATGTAGTGCATATAAAACACACTTTTGAGAACTATTTTTAGATCCTCATATTTTGATAATATCTACCATAAAAAAAATATCAAGCAATTAGCAATCCATTTCATAGAGTTATTAGTCCGGATTTTAAGCATTCTGAAAATGTGCCGTCTATGACATAACATTAGAAATAAGGGGGTCGGAAATTAACTATGTACGTGTGTAAGTTCTATAGATATTTTGCAGAGGTAATTGTTACAAAATGTTGTAAATGTGTTACTAGCAGCACCCCGCGATTTCACCCGCGTAAGTCCCGATCCCGTGGGAATGTCATGATAAAAATTAGCCTATGCGTTAATCCAGGTCTCCAGCTATCTACATACCAAGTTTCATCGCAATCATTTCAGTGGTTTTTGCGTGAAAGAGTAACAAACATAAATCCAAACTTTCACATTTATAATATTAGTGGGATAAGGGTGTCATGAATATGTATAATAGTAAGCAGTGTGATTTTTTGTAATCTACGTATTAAGAATTACGTATCCATATGGTTTTATTTATGCAATCATCTCTGTCACAACTAAACTGTACGAATCAATAAATAATTTGCCGGCAGCATATTTGCATACTCAAATTGTAATAACTGACAAAAAGGTCACGTTCCTGTTGAAATAAATCATTAAGTTTGCCAAGTCCCGCAGCCAGAGAGCCAATCAGCTAACTTCAATATCGTTCGCAAACACACAGAATCGATGTTAGCCAATGCGTCAACACACCCGGCTACCTTTTCCCTAACTAGACACTCCAACATACATATCTAAACACGAAATATGTATCTATTGCAGTCTTTCTGTAGTTAAATTCTACTATTGAACAATAATGCGACTATTAAGCTATCAGGTACGAAGATTACATTTTGAAGTTAAAAGGATGTGTAACCAATTCGTATAATATTTTAAAAAAAATAGTGACCTAGATCGCCAAAAAATAGTGACTGAAAAGGAGCTTTTATAGCCAAGCACCCCAGGTGTAGGCACTTACTAATTATATTAAAGCTTTCAATTATTAATATTGATAAAATCATGTTTTAATCATAAATGTATCGTAATAATCCAAATTATATTAGCTAATTTTACCATTTAAAACTATATATTTGTTCGACCAATTGGACCAATATTATACAAGGAAATTGTAAAAAGTTCCTATTGATTTAAGATTTAAACAAAATTCGACATCCAGTCGACCGCCTCCCTTTTGCGTGATCAAATAAACATAATCCCCAATTTAACTTCATAAAATTAATTTAAAATCTATCAGGGTGCGAGCAAGCCAGGCGTTTGCACCAAAGTTACCAATACTTTTTAATATCCGTTGATAAAGTTAAGGGGTTGATTCGTAAAAACTTTTCGTTCATACTTCAAGAAAGTTAATCAGTTCCGTTCCTCTACAGTGAGATTGTTAATACATATTGGCCAGTCTTCAGTACTTATACATATATTAGAAACGAATTCTCTTCGCTCAAAACATTATTTCTCACAAAGTTTAAAAAACAGCATTGGAAGACGGATACTGCACAATTTAGGTATTAGTGTATAAATACCACAGAAATCTAAATACCTTATTTAGATTTCTGTGATAATTTCTTACATAGCTACCTAATAGGTCCTTACTAGAAATCTGAAAGCAACACATACGATCTATTTTAATTCTATTTAAACTGTGGTAAGCACAGAAAATAATACACTTTAATGTAGCCACAACTCATGACGCCCTGTTTGTATATCGCTGTAGAGTTGTTGGCATATAACATGCGACTAGTTTTAATATAATATAATCATATTTTAAATATCAATTACCATAAAAGGCTGTTATAAAACGCGAGTGTCGCCAAGACGCGTCGCCGTCGGCATCGGCTCCGACAAGGGGGCAAACTTTTCAATTACCGCCATGTCGTGTTACCCCGCAGCGGGTTAAATTAATTCTCTCCACTTCACAAAAAGATTCACCTTACCCCACACCACCCCTGTGAACCGACATCGGCCATCCTAACGTTTTTCGATTTTTCCCTGGATATATTCCAGAACCCGACCCGTAACATGCTGACGTTTCGCAATATTTATTTTTAATTTAACGGTTCGCGCGCTAGATTTTGATTCTCGAACGAGCTTACCTTTTTGAAGTCCTTTTGTGTTAAAAAGAGAATTTAAATGGCTGGTAACGAATGGAAACGTTTCTTCATGGCGGTATCTTTTTATTTGTTCTTATCTGAAAAGACCTGATTATATATTTTCAGTAAAAAATTCCCAATGTAAAATTTTATTGAAAGTCTATTTTTTTTTTGTAAAGCTATCGCGCTGTTATAAATTATAAATTGAAGGAGCCCTCTTTCAATTTATAATTTATATTAACACTCAGGTAATAGTTTTATTGCACACTTAATATTCCACTCGTAATGAATATTTATTGATGTATTAAACCCTCTGTTGCATTGAGAGCGTATCAAATCGAGTAGATCGGTGCTTTTGAGCAGTGTTACGGATCAGTAACACGTGTTCGCGCTCGACACCTAGTGCACCGTGACCACACCCGGTCGGGGGGAGCGAACAAAGGGACGCCAATTGTATTATAATGGCTACTTCAGTTACGTACGTACGTATGTTTAGTACCTTAATTTATAGATACTTTTATTGTGGTAGTGTTGTCGCTACTGCATCTTTAAAATCTAGTCTTAACTATTGTTATGTTAAAATATTATAATTCGTTTAAAGTATTTAGCTACGTAGTGGGTACATTATTACGTAGATCATATTACTGTACGAGTCTTAACACAATATAACAGCAGCCGTTAACAGTCGGTCTCAATAATTCTTGAACTTTTATAAGTCATTTTCTGATTTTAAATATATCGTCATTTAGGTACTGGATTAATCGGTCATTCGAGTATAAATGTAGGTACTTTAATAATTCTTTCAAAAAAAAAACTGACTTCAACAAAAAAAACTATTCCATAAAAGACTTATATATGGTTTTCTCATGGATGCCACTGTCAGAACTGGACCAAATTGAAATGGGACCACACGGGAAGCACCAGCTTCCAAAGCACCAGTTTCAAAAGAATCATCAAAATCGGTTCACCCAGTCGAAAGTTCTGAGGTAACAAACATAAAAAAAAAGTATACAGTCGAATTGAGAACCTCCTCCTTTTTTGAAGTCGGTTAATAAAAGATAGTTAATAATTATGTGAAGTATAATTTGACTTTCATCTTCTTTTTTCTCTTCAAATAATTGTTTTAAACAAACGTGTATCACCATGTTACTAGCACAAATCATTTTACAGTGTAACCAAACAACAACACATGTCATGTAAGTTCCTCAATAGACAAAGAAATACTGACTTAATTATTGTTCTAATATATGCCAAGTAGCGTGAGTATTGGCCAGTATAATAAAGGACAGTGTAACTGTCGATCCGATTATGTGATTTATTCACTGCTTCCGTGTTTGCCCGCTGTCCTCCCGACCAACTAAAATATTACCTATATTTTGACAGATCAAGTGATTCAACCCTCGTTCATCCCTAGGGGTGAATCTCTCCCGTCTAATTTCATTTTAATGTTGTGCGTGAACAAATTATTGCAGTGTCATATCGAATGAAACTAAAATGTTTAATGGGATAATCTGTTGCATCTGGTTTTAGGGGTTATTTTTTGTAAATGTTTACGTGATTCTTAATTAATTTTCGCATTGTCGGTGGGTGGGTTAATTGCATTACACACGGGTGGATTAGTCGAGGTTTATTGATGATTATTTTTGTAGTTAAATTAAATTTGGTTCATATCAAATTATTAGATGTTAATGTACTCGTTTATTCCAAAATTAGCCGTCCCCCGCAGTTTCACCCGTGTTTATGGCCACTGCTTTATTCCTAAGGGTCGTAGCGGAATGTTACATAAGCTATACTATTCCTCATGAATTTGGCTATCATATACAAAAGATTTTTTTGGTGGCCGACTGGTTGTTTAAGAGATTAGCGCGTTTAAACTTCACCTTTATTTTTTATTATATTGATGTAGATATATTTTATTTATATATTTATTTTGTTTATTATTATCATGAATAAATGTGTAGTTATTGTCGTAGGAAGTTAGGTATAACCTCTTTTATAACGCTATGAAATGGGGAAACTTTTGAGTCCATCTGTAAACTTTGTGGTGTACAGAACAAAGTTATTTAAAGCGGTAAAATAAAGCGATGCTGTGCACTCTCAACTTGTAGAGTTCTGAAACAGGCTCGACGTTCAAAAACCGCACTAGTAACTTTGCATCAACTTTATAAAAGAGAACACAGTTTTGTTGTTCTCATCGTCGCCTATCAATAGCCAAGATTTTTCTTCAATGCTCTCACTGCTCGAGGCAATATACTTTTTATTATACTATTTATTTATTTATTTATATTTTACTATTATTAGCCGGACGTAGGTATGTCCGGCTAATACTACCTTTTTAAAAGATTAAAAAAAAAAATTAAGTAAATGAAAAAGGTTTCGCAACCTTTTCCCGCCAATTTGTAGATTTTTTAAACAAAGGTTGTTAAATATCAATATAAGTAGGTAAAGTGAAAATAAAATAAAAATACGAACTCATTAGTTGGCAGCATTGCCATGTTGAATAGCAATGTTAATTCTCTGTGCAAGAAAAAGGCCAACTTTCTGGTCACGAGAAGTGTCGATTAGTCGCTTAACTAGTTCCTTATAAACGGAACGAACACTCGAACCCCATTCCAATGACCCTAGCGTCTCGTAACCCCAAACTAAAAAACTTAATTACTTATTAAATTATTGTCTAATTACGCCGTTGTAGTAAAGATCGCAGACCGTCGGTGGATGCAGGTCACTTCCAACCGGTCTTCTTGGAAGTCGTGAAGGGAGGTCTATGTTCCTATAGCTGAAATGATGATGATGATGATGATGATTTATGCCGTTTGAAGCTTTCTGAACGGCAACGTGTCGCCGCAAGTTACGTCCCACACCAAAGGCCTACCCATCTTCCATGTCAGTATCGACATACATTTAATTCGTAAAAAAAAATTTTTTGTTGAGCATATATACTTCATTTTGTTTTTTTTTTATGTGTTGAATTTCACCTAAATAGACATAGAAGAGCATGTTGCAAAAATACCTGTATATATTGAAGGTCGTAGGGAACCTGAACAGTAGTAAAACGTGAAGTGGAGAACGGTGTTTAATTATAAACACATAAACATAATATAAAATCGTGTTCTGTACATGTTGTATGTATTTAACAGTGAAAATTTATATGTATCTGACGGAATTTTATTGAAGATGTTTTTTACTGTTGACCATCTACATAAGATTTTTATTTTTTCGTTTGGTAAGTTCCAAATCTGAATAAAATTCTACAGTGAATTATTAGATGATCAATGAAATAATAGATAAATAGATTATTAAAGAAAAAATCTGTTTCCTTTGTGGCCAAGAAGCTGATAAAGAAATAAAGCAAAACTGAATAAAAATACATCAATACTCAAACTTTACACTTAGCGACAATTTCGTGAATTTTATAGACCTACAGAAAATAAATTATTATTATCCAGAAATTCCGAAAAGAATTTCTGGTACTTATTCTGTTCACCTTAGTACTATTGAAAAGAAAGCTGGTCGGAGAATTTTCAAGAAATTACCTTTAAAATAATAATCAGCTCCGGATAGTCTATTGTAAATTTTAGTTTGTAAGTAATTGCAAAAGGGATGTGGAGCTGCTAGCGGATGCCGAAAGAGTGGCTTATAATGTAGTGGTACCATGTCTACAGTGCAGGGCAAATAGTTGTTTCAATACTTCCTCAATGATTCGAATAAATGAAGTCGAAGAAGAAATATTTGATCAGGACAAAATGTAATTTTTTTAAATAAATAATTTTCTGTTTTTTTAATTTCCTTAATTTACTTCTTCCTGATTACAATTTCTTTATAAATAATTAATTAAGTACGTTAACTTAATTTTAATAAAGGCACAAAAATATTCTGCAGCCTAATTATGTATCATATGCTATTTGAATTATTGCAATTGTCATTTTTTTTAATCAAAATCTTTTTTTAGGTATTTTTTATTAGGTAACCTTTTTTATCTTCTGTATATTAATACGTGAAAAGAATCCTTGTATGCATTTTTAAGAAAATATTGCGAACGCAGGACCGCGAAATTTCGAATACTTTAGGTTTATGTATAGACGAAGTGTAGAAAGGTAATAATTTTAAACAATCTGTATTACAAATTTAAAAATTACCTGAAAACGGCTGCATCAGACTATGCGCGTCCAGTATACACTCTTTAAGTTTGAACTACGCGAAAAACTTACAAAAACCTCTTTCTGTTTATACTTATGACAATACAAAAGTCAGTTCATCATAAAAGTGCGAGATTAAGGATTTATAGTCATTAGTTTAATTTGGCGCTACGCAATATACGCGGTATTCTTTTTGTGCGGTACGGTGAATGACCTTCAATGTTCGGCGCCATCGAAGCAGCTGATTGCATAAATGTTGTTTCATTGACTCGTTGTGATATCACTTTTAACCAATAAAAGTTAAAATTGGAAAAAGTAAATTATTATAATTCCTCCTGTGTACTGTTACTGCCTACTTTAATTAACTCCTTTCCTGTAAAAATTTAATACAAAACTGCAAAATTCAGTTTACCCATGTACTACTTAGTCTTTCACCTGAGAAAATGGTAATTAAATGTGTAATGTTTTTTATTATAAGTATAAAGATTTAATAGTTATATTCAACTGTCGAGAATATAATATTATTGACAGGTGTCACTGTCATTGTAAAAGTAAAACTAAGCGTGTGTAAGAAAACCCGTTGTCATCTCGACATTGTTGGACATCTATTATACGAGATGTTTGTCCGGGCCCGAACGGCCCCCGCAGGGTGGAAGGTGAATAAAAACCTGGATATTTCTCATATTTATGTCGGTGCACTCGAAAATATTCCCTGAGGTCGTGGACTCACAGCGCGGTAGCTTTACACGGATAAGTTCCCTGAGGTGGTTGCGGTAAGGAACAATTTCGCGCGCAGGTGTGGACGAGCGTGGGACATCGCCCACCTGACGCGCCCCCTCTGCCTCTTCGCTGCCCTCCGCCCTCTCTGGCTCGTTAATGATGATGTGCTCAGCCAGCAGACTATTTCACTTCTGAATACATCTTTCTCACTTTTGATACTCTGTCCCTGTCCGACTACCCTACTGGCTCGCTCCGTCCTCTTCGTGCGCCGTTCGCCTGGTCGCATCCACCTAGTCAATTCGGCAAACGCGTATCTACTTTGTGTCGGAAATGTAATGGAACAAATGCGGCTGGAATTAACGTCAGAACGAATGTCGGGACACGGGGTCGTTCTCTTTTCGAATATTTTCCACACGATGGTTTTGATGCGCAGCTATGGAGCGCTAATAACATTTGTGGCAAAAATAAACCAAGTATTTAATCATTACATACAAATCAATGGTCTTGGTAGAACATAAAGTTGTTGTTAGAGTGTAGGTAGATTTTTTAAATACATATAATGTTTCAGAAGAACAGTTCATATTTTTATAAGTGTGTTCTTGTGATTTGTGTGTAATTGAGGAAGAAAAAAAGGTTTTTAAATCTTGTAGTAACGATTCTTTCCTTAACCAGAGATTTAAATTGCTAGATATACTTACACTATACTTGAACCAGCGAAAGATGGTGCTTCATAGTCATGACGACGAATTCCGAGACGGGCACTAATGTCACTTACTTTTTACCTACGACAGCACGGAGAAGGTATATATGCGTTTAGGGTGAGAGATGTTTGTTTGTGCGTTTGTGCAAACCAATGTTGCCATTTATCTTCAAAAGTAATAGTCTGATTTTGATGCGGTTTTCAGTAATGGGTTCGTGGTTGATTGGTGCTGGGTCTTAGATGGGTGTTACGGTAGTAACTCACTAGGGGGCGCTGCAGTAAACATTTGTTTATGTAAACCAATCTTGCCATTTATCTCCAAAATTAAGTTTTTGCTGGTTTCTGCCGAGTTGGATCTCCCTGTCAATTTGAAACTTCAGTTATATGCGGTTTACATGTCAATACTATAAATTGGCAACTTTAAGCTGATCTGACGAGGAAGCCTAGAGGTGGCTACTGAATCTCTTCAATTATATATATATATATATATATA
Organism: Euplagia quadripunctaria; assembly: GCA_963859945.1. Classification (NCBI taxonomy): domain Eukaryota; kingdom Metazoa; phylum Arthropoda; class Insecta; order Lepidoptera; family Erebidae; genus Euplagia; species Euplagia quadripunctaria. The sequence continues at coordinate 12,088,350 of OY982566.1, read as the reverse complement.
TATATAATTGAAGAGATTCAGTATCCACCACAGCTTAAAGTATATATATATATATATATATATATATATATATATATATATATATATATATATATATATATATATATATAGATATGTTCATAATACGTACATGCTCTCTAAAAAGTCTGAAATAAAATGCAAAATTATTTCTGTTTCACCCCAAGGTTGACTGGCAGAGAATCCCTAAGGCATTAAGTTCGTCTTTGTACAATATGTGCATGAAGTTTTAATAAATAAAAAAAAGAAATAAAAATTTTAAAAACCCCACGACGGTTAAAATTTAATCGTAAAAGGACAAAATAATTTAAAAACCCCCGACATGACCAGATTATGTAACGAAAGATAATAAACGTAAAAAGCTTTTTTTATTAGAGTTGAACTCTCGCGAAGTCGGTCATATAAACAATGGAGTATCAGTTTTCATAGCACTTCCTTACGTGCCTATTTGTTTCTCGAAGATATACTTAGATGTGGCAATAATAAATAACATATTCAACTACCTATGAACTTAATAAACCACCAAAGAATATCCGTCAGGGGCTGCCATCTCTATTTCAAATTTCAACTAAAATTAAGAAATCCTTTGTTACATTATGTCGTCGTAAAACATCTTCAATAATTATATTCACGTTACTATAAAACTGCAAAACTTTAGTTCATTTAATGGCAGCCAGCTTTGGTTGTTTATTAAGTTCACAGGTACACGTGTACACGCGAGCGAAGCCGCGCGGGAACTGCTAGCTATGAATATTATTATGATGATGGTACCACACGTCAATTTGGTCTATACCTATATTTACTTAAGCAGCCAAGTTACTAAAATAACTTTATGATAAAACTTCAAATTATCCCGCTCGTAGTGGCTACGGTTGGAGTGCGACTACCCATCATATCGTGTTTGTGCGCTGTTTGGATAAGGCTAATATTTAAAAATATTTCATCTAAAACTTTAGAAATTTATTTAAAGAAACCTTTTTTGTCTATTCTCCAAAAAAATATTATTCTCAAAATATTCCATTAACAGAATGAGATAGTGCACAGTAGATTTCTGCTTGAATTGGAGAAGCATTGCAAAAGACCGCGGTTAGTTAGCACTACTGGCTTATTTTATCTGCCGAAGAATAGGGTCGTAACAGCATGGTATTCATAGTCACATGTAACTGTTTACCACCATGCATAGCTAGCTTATTTGCTAACCTTATTGTATCAAAAATAGCACAGAGTACAAAATAAATACAATACAACAATCCATCATACTAACAGTTCGCTGGTTTGCGAGAATAGCGACAGAACTAAAAATTAATGATTTTAGAGAATGGCAATGATTTGTGATTTCCGCTAGAGTATTTTATCTCAAATTTATAATGTACTTGTTGCTTTCTAACGAACGTTAGCACAAAATCGGCGTTGCATCTCAGTTTACCATAAAATATCAAAGATTTATGATCATTTGGCATACTTAGTTCAATTCGACTGAATTTTGAATTACGTCGATATTCATGCAAACCAGCGAATAGTCACTTTACCTCGACATAGTGGCAGTCAAATGCCAGTCTTTCAATAGTGTAGTCGATTTAACTTAAATAATTGATTGAGGTTATTTTAACATAATTACCTATTCATCTTAAATCTTCATATTATAAATGTATTTAAACATGAAGCCTATAATGCAAAAAGCAGGCTGTTTAACATCTTGATCCGGGTTGATATTATCGGTGAAGCGTGAGTTGCCTCTTGACGCCAACATTTGGCAAGTCATGTTTCTTCATCGGATCTCCCTCGCCTCCCTTACAAATGAATATCATACTTGCTAAGAGATCTTTCTTAGACGTGTTGGACATTTTGAATGTTACTCTGTTTTAATGAGCCAAATTATTTCCTTGTTTTGTTTGAAAGCGTATCAAAGTGTGGTTCTTTAATAATAACTTTTTTTATTTCATTAACACAGGTATAAATTACAACAATTATTGTTGGAGACTCCTTTTAAGAATGTAAAATGCCTGTGCCAGGAGACTCTGCTCTTCCGTACCTTATGTTATACTATACCTATGAATGAATATAAATATTAAATGTACAATAAAATCTATATAACTAACTAGAAAATAAGTAGTACTTAATCTTGACAATAAAAAACATGCATGTACAAAAAACACACAAATGCATACCCTTACTATAATACACCTTCTTTTGTTTACAATTTGCTTATCTATATATTAATACGTGAAGCGAAAACTTTAGATCCCTTTTTACAAAAATTGGGCGGACGGAGGAGTATGCACAAATTTCGCACACTTATAGTTTATACAGAGAAGAAGTGACGAATGCTAAAATTTTTGAACAATATTTGCTACAAAGTTAAAAAAAATGCAAAAACGGGTACATACAGCTATGAGTGTCCAGTATATATTTTGACCTGTCATGGTACAAAAGTCTATACAATGACAGGTCAAGTAATATTGGCCAACGAAATAAACCATGGTCGAAATTCGACCATCACGCGATCTCTAGTTGACATAAATTCGCAAAAATCAGTTATCAGTCAGATCACTCAATACAAATAAATAAAATTGAAGTGTCTGTTTCTAATATCAAAATAACAGTTTTTTTTAAGCTCATAAAGTTTTTTGCACAAATCAGTTTTTAGCATTTTTGTCTGTCTGTCCGTCTGTTTATTCCGGCCAATCTCCGGAACGGGCGGACCGACCTCCACTGGACTTTCAATGGCAGAAAAATTAACAAACGGATTCCTTCTCATTACAAACGTCATTTCTTGTTTATTTAAACGTGATAACTTAAGGATCCTCCAGGCCCGTTTTGTTTTTTTAACCTTTTTTTAGGAAGAGTATAAGGCTTTATAACAAGCATAGGCTACATAAGGAGCGGAACAGTGGGCATAAGCTGCAACCACTGTATTAAATTATAGGTAAGTAGGGGAGATCACAACGAACCCGCTTGCCACGGTTGAGTTATTTTTTACTATATTTTCTTTCCTCGCAGCCTGGTTGGTACCGGGTCAGTTACCGTTTTATAACCGTATAATTAGGGGTCGCAATACCGTATATATTTTTCAAAACCAATATTTTCGGTACTGACATCAGACAAATTCCGGGATTCCGGTATTTTCGATATTTCCGGGATTCGAAGAAATTGTAGGAATACATTCATTTAACTTGGTAATTGGTAGTAATACTAATTACGTATATACTTTTTATGACAGTGTAGTAGAGTTTTAGAGAAAAACAAAAGAGATAATTTCTAAGATAAAAACAATTTTTATTGAAAATTAGTTTGTAAAGTGTGTTTCATAATAATATTGAAGTCTAAAACACGAGAGTTCTATCAAAATCAAAATAGTCATCAAGAAAAACATATATGTATTTAAGTAATACTATAAAAATCTTTTTTAGTCTAGTCTCAGACTATTACCACACTAATTATTCACTATAAAAAGTAGAAGAGTCTTATTAGTTTGACTAGGATAAAATCTTGAAAAAATCAAACCAACTTCATCGGTTTAATTTTTTAGTCCAAACGTTTGGTGAAATGAATAGGTACCGGTATTATTAAGTGCTTGATTTGGTCCGTTATCCCGGTATATTCGTGATCCAGGATCCCGGTATGCGACCTCTAGCCCCATGGAGGAATGTACCACAAGTTGTCCGCTGCTTCGAAAGAATCCAATGTATGATCAAATATATCATAGAAGAATATAGTAAATGCATCAGTATCATTTATTTAAGTACCCCTCACATATAGAGAACGCCTTTGTTTACTTTACAATCGATTACAATTTAGTTTTTATATACCTAGTCTAGTCTAGTCTTGGCACAAGGGAAAAAGAATTATACATACAAGCATACAGAGTAGGTAAATGGTCTTAGTTTCTAATATTAGCAACTGTCATGCTGTAATAGTAACATTTCTAGTTCTAGGTTAATTCTAGATTAAGTTTTGTTTAGTTTCAACATGTGACATTTCTCTTCAGTAAAATATTAAAACGAGTCCAGTAAAATATCGGCTACAGATCTGGAAGCATACATTTGCAACTTTTTAATGAATATCTAACAGGATACTTTAAAACTGTAGTTTAAGGCATATCAGAAAAAACCTGAAGGGAAAAAAATGCTATCCTTAAGTAAGTTATCAAGGTACTATGAGGACAAAAATATTCTTCACGAACATTAGCAAATATGAAATTTGTTAAACCTCGGAAATGTTGTTTTTCCAAACGATGATTTCAGAGGGGACAAAGAATATCGTTAGTAAGCTGACGACTTATTTAACGCACTCGTTAGTAACATAAGCACGTCTTGGTTATGCCTGTTCAGTCAATAAACCTTTTGACCGTTCACCAATTCGGCTTCGTGAAGCTTTCATAGGGCAGGCGGCGGGCACCGGGATTATTGGGTCATTAATCACGCCCCACACCCGCCGGGCCTCCCACACTCCTCGGGCTACGTGTCTGCTGGATGAGAGCGGCCCCCGACTATCGATAAATAATACCTGTGCAAGTTTTTCTTTGTTACACGTAGCAAAGTAGTGAGGTCTTAGACAATAGTTGTAGCGTAGAGGCTGCATCGATAAATTATAAAAGTCTGTAAGCAATATCCAGCTTGCAGTCGAGTGGTTGGAGATTCGAACCACGCCATGTACACTGAAGGCGTAATCTAGTACCTATTACCCAACACGAGTACTTGAAAGTGTTAACTAGGTGGTAACTTCAGTCCAATGATGTGTTTTTGTGCCGTCTTCATCCAACGGCTCCCATTTTTCATTTCTTTTAATTAAACTTTGACTTGGCAAGTAACTTCAACTTCCGTGCCTCGGAGAGCACGTTAAACCGTCGGTCCCAGGTGCCATACCAACATCTATGGCATTCGTTAGGGGTAGTTGGAGCCCTAAAAAGTCGGACAACCTGTCTAACTACAGAACTTCGATATCGCCTAGTACTTGGGTTGTGGAGGTCTGATGGCAGTCGCTTCACGTAAAATATCAAAGTTCGCCCGTATCGTAGTTAGACTGAAAGCTGACTCCAACTTAGTTGAGAAAAGGCGCGGAGGAGGACTTGGCAAGTAACTTCAAAGCCTTGCCCGTTCACTACTTACACTCAGTTTTGCAAAGTAGTATGGCTATGTCAGATTTTTTTTGCTAAGTTTCCTCAACTATGTAACAATAGCATGTTAAGAACTTAAAGGCCAATACAATACCTATACGCTTTTTGCTAGACATCGTCGTTGGAAATAGAATTGGCGACTATCAATTCCGCGCACAGCTTTTATTCAAACTTTTGTCTACATTTCAAGATAAGAAAAACGAAAAGCGGTTAGCAATAATTGTTTTTAAACTTTCGCGACTTTGATACATATTAGATGTATAACTCAGTCCACTCGTGACCACGACCGGTGCAATTCGATCGAAACGTCCGGTAACCAAAAAGGTATTGTACCTTTTAAATACACAATTAAACGTCTAACACGAAAAGCGGTTATTAAAATTAGATTGGCATTTTTCACATGCGCGTTTTTCTTTAATGTACATAAGATCTAATTTCTTCAAATGTGTATATTCGTATCGTAGCTTTGTAATTCACAAATGCAAGTTAAATCGAGATATAGATTACATCCCTATGGTATCGACCGCAGAACTCTACACCACAAGCGGTAACGCACCGATGCCGATGTACATTATAGGTATCAACCCGCTCCTCACCGCAGAATAAAATTGCTAGTTATTACTAGTTTTACAAACAATTGTATACATCTCGATCTCAATAATTCTGCAGTGCAGTTTTATTCTTAACATTATAACCTTGTTAAATGGAATCGGCTTCTTTTTTTAAGGTGTCCGGGAAAGAATCTCGATTTCACCCATGTGTCCGGATTTTTTTACGTTTTTGTCCGGCGTCGGTATTTTAAGTGATGACAGGCCTACTTACGAGTACTTATATTTTTAAAAAAAGGAACGCTATTTGTTTCTGTAAAATAATAATTAGTTAAGTCGAAGAAACAATAAGTGTTATTACTAGGTTAATAATGTATCTACTGTCTGTTGGTATGGCATTCAAAATTACTTAACATCTAAACATTAGCAAACTTGATAAAATAGATATGTAGGACGCTGATCAATTCATTGCTCAACTTATCTGAAGTACTACTTTACTGCAGGTAAAAGTCGGGAACTTTTTGAGAAACCGTTACAACATTAAAATTGCATTATTGTTTTATTTTTAGAATAAGAACATAGCCTAATAGACGAAGTATTTCCGGAAGACCGCGGTCAATTATATCTTTCAGTAAATATTAAATATATATCAGTCTTTTAAAATATACGAATAAAATTGCCGTAAGAGAAAAAACTTGCTACGCCCGGCGCGGCGGCCCGACAGTGATTTGTCCAAAACAAGCTAGGTGGACAAAATGTAGCTTGTAATACCTGTCATAAAACATAATATTTAAACGTCTTTTATACTCACTTAAAAATTCGTTGTTACATAGAAATTAAAATGAAATAAGAAAAAGAAAAAGAATTATTAAAATAAACAATTATAAACTTAGATTTAATGTAAAAACAAATGGGTATTAGAATACTCAACGAAATTTGAAATATTTAGCCTAATTGGTACTAATTAATTAATTAACTTCAACAAATCTTGATTTTTGATGGAAAATAGTAAGTAGAGAGATCAGTAAGTTCATCCTCAGCCCGCATAGCCGCCATATTGCGGCAATGGGAATTAAAAATTGTTCCGTGTTACTACTGCAGCTGTTAGTGGTAACACGGGCAAAAAAAAACTACCCGTGTTACTACCGGTAGTAAGACTGGTAGTAACACGGGTAACGAAGGGCAACCACAGCGAGCGATGGCCGTCAGAGTCATATTTGAATAGGTTACGGTTACTTTTACGCTATACGGTTTCGTTCAAAGCGGCGAGTCTCCTAGCTGGGATTGCACCATGGGACCTTGAGGCGAAGACCCTTGGGTCGTTATATCAATGGGACCCACTGCTCAGGAAATTGATGTGCAACAGTCTCAGCTCCGTCTTGGAGGATTGGCTGGAGAGGCAGCAAGGCAGCCTTTCCTACCGGCTGACGCAGTTGCTGACCAGCCACAGCTGTTTCGGAAAGTACCTGTGTCGCATAGGACAGGAGCCAACGTTTGCTTGCCATCACTGCGAAGGCTGTCGCGAGGATACTACGCTCCACACTTTAGTGGAGCGCTTAGCGTGGACGAAACAGCGCCGCGACTTCGCGGACTCCGCGAGTGGGAATCCTCTCGCTGGAGACCATGGCTCTGTCCATGGTCTAAAGTGGGAGTGCGTGGGGAACCGCTGCCTTTTTTGTGAGGAAGTGATGTCCGCTAAAGAGGCGGCTGAATGAGAACGGGAGAGGGCTAGCACTCTCCTGTCGAATAATACGAATACAAATTCCAGTAGAATTGCCTAGTTTGCAGTGCAAATTTTTTAAATCGATTTATATTTACATCATATCCACAAGATAAAGTCCTAAGTAAAGTATCATAATTTTTAATCAGTGTCACATCTAATCCCGTAATTTAAGCACTCAACTCAGCATTTCCAATAACCTGCATGCAGTATTTCTATCATTGCCTACTGTTTTCAAACTCCGGCTTAGGTTTATCTACAACTAACCCCATTTCGTTTTTAAAACGATCTTGAATAGTTGTGGTACGTTAACAACGTTTCGCAACTATTGAAGACAGTTTTCTCTTAACTGCCACTTTTTACGTCAAGGCTATAACTAATGTGAAGTAAACACTTGAAACAACGAATCGGATATCTCAAAACCAAGATTGTCTTTTTTCGCTCCTTCGGATCATCATTCGTCAATTTTGGGGTTGATCCGCATAAATAACATTTTTGTGCTTTTTTTTTATTATTTTAGACGGCAGGCAATATTTTAGACGGGTCACCTGATGGTAAATGACTACCGCCGCCCATGGGCACCTGCAACTTAAGAGTCACAAGTGCGTTGCCGGCCTTTAAGGTCCGGAAACCTCACTCACTCGGCGAAAAGCAATACAAGCATTGCTTCACTGCCGGTTTTCTGTGAAGCCGTGCTATCACTCCGGTCGAGCCGGTCAATACGTGCCGAAGCATGGCTCTCCCACGAACATTCACGAGCATAGCATTTCATACTTAACCGTCATATCAATCATTGTTAAAAGTACAAATAGTTCGGGTTTGACAGATACCTTATGAACAACGTTATCATCAACATCAAGACTACATTATTGTAGGCCATATCCAGCTCTGTTATATCCTTCAATAATTTATTTGTCTTCAACATATTCAGTTCTGTGCTTTCTAAACATAAACTTTATATAGGTCGACAATACATAGTGGATGATGGGCAAGGGTTCAGCTAAACTACATAATGTAGTAGACATAGTTAGTATATAACCACTTTAATCGTAGCGTAACATATGAAAAAACAAATACATGTTTAAATGAAAAAATGTTTAGTATTCCCACAAGCAATAACAATGTGTCTCAGAATAATACTTTGTACAGAATGTGTAAAAATTATAATGCTATTTGCTCACAGGTAGACATTTTTAGTGCTTTCAAATCTTTCATGCCACATTACATTACAACCCTGATGTGACCTTTGTAGTTAATTTAAGTTTTATTAATGATTTTTTATTTTAGTTGTTTTTTCTCCATATTTCACTTATAATTGATTCCCATATTGAAAACGAAGTATTGTTTGTTTGGAAAGTTGTGTACAGTTGTAACTGGACTTCAGGTTTGCTTACTGTTTATTATTAAGGCAATTCTTTGTATATCCTGGTCTGTTGTCTGCATCTTTACCTATTGAATAAAATAAAATCTCATCAGTACCATTAGTGAATTTTTGTTTGTAATTACTATGACTGGAATTTTCATCACAACCCTACTCACTAATTAAAATGAATGAGGAGCCACTACTACTACACACTAGGTACTAAACGTGAGCAGTCTTGTCTAGAATAGCTTGCAGTTTAATTCAGCACAAGTCTCAGTCACGTTCATATGTTTTTCTAGTGGTTAAGTGGTAGTGGTACCTAGTAGAAATTCAGCCGTCCGCCGATGAACTTCGGCGAGCACTTCCACTTCCAAATCCCACGGGGGACATCCCTCCGTCGACATGGTGCAGTATCTTTCACTGATGTCTCTGTCAAGCCACTAAATTCTTGTTTTGTGGCAAAAGCGTTGATTTCGGTCAGTTTTTGAATGTTTTATCTCTACTATGGGTATGGGTATTATCTATGTCAGGCAAACATTAATTACCGCCCCGTCTATATTTCAAAACACCAAATTTAAATATAGTGAAAGTAATTGACGTTGAATCGCCATTGCCTCGCGGGTAATAAACAACAAATACGTACTTTTTGTATCAACTACCTTTTTGAAAAACATGTTGTGTTTGCTTTCAATTCGACCGAGCGAGGGGCTTTCGATAGATGTTTGAAGTTAAATCTCCCTTTTAAACGATACAAATGTGATTCACTGAACGCCTTTTATGCGAGCTTAAGCGACGTAGACTTAACTTCTTTTGAGTTTTATATCTGTTCAACTTAATCGAAATGAATACACTTTGGATAGGTATAATTGATTATAGGCTATTATATGATATTTGTGGTTTGGAGATCAAACAGATAGATAAATAAAAAATCATCTTGTAGTTAGTTTTTATTGATTTTGTCGTAGCGAGGTCTTTCTTAACATGTAACTTTACATTTGAATTTATGTTGTATTTTACACACACATATGAGAGGAGAAAGTAAATCAGTAATGCGTTGGAAAGTATGTTGACCTTTAGTAAGCTACTTATCGTTCCTCGACACCCTTAAAATATCATACAGGTACTTATTTGTAGCAAGGTGGAGTATGTCGGCGGACTCTCACAAACTATATAAATGATGTAATTCCTCACTAAAATTTTTATGTGGAACATTTTGATACTTCTCGTCTTCAGAGGCCATCATAATCATAATCTTTTAAAAACATCGCATTTTATCGGTTTTACAGAGTAACGAAAAGTATTCCTTTATTTAAACAAAAAAATTGCAACTTGCTTTTCAAGTTGCAACATTTTTTTTTGTAAAAAATTGCAAATTGAAAATACAGGAAAAAAGTACACATTTAATCGTTACTAGCTTGTGCCCGCGACTTCGCTCCCTCGAATGTAGATTTTGTCAAGCCTGCTCTCTAAAAAATATTTTTTTATCTCTCGAGAACAGTAGGTACCTACTTTATTTTTGGATAAAAGGTACCCTGTCTTTTTCTGTACCCCTGACACTGCGTATGTAAAATTTCATGATGATCGGTCTAGTAAGGTAAGGTTAAGGCATGAAAACGTAACAACAAACAACTACCATTCGCATTTATAAGTGAGTTACAATTTTAAGCGCCGTGAATACGTTTCTTTTTGAAATTGTAAATGGCGCGATTCGAGTATACTTCAGTTACCTACACTTAAAATAAAAGAAGTTGGTTAAGAAAGTGCGACACTATTTACTTGTGGACACTTTTTTTATATTCTTAAATATATATTGATATACTTATGTATTTTATATATACATATATACCTATATATTTATATATGTATATAGAAATGCAATTAATGTGTTTGTTTAGGAAAATGAAGAGAATAACAATTTCAACAATATTAATAATAATTTTGTGGAGTATTTCAGGTCTCTATATTTACTTTAATGTAAATATTATCAAATACCTATGACCTCCTAACTCAAGCAAACAATGGCCATCAAGTGTGCTTAAAGAGACGATAATCCACAGTCCTTCGAAGTCATCAGATCGTAGAAAAGTTGTTACACATTTCGCCTTCGTTAATTAAAATCGCGCTGATCCGCGTCATGCTGGAAACTGAGCCGTTGGCTTAAACGACCCCTAAATAACCATAATCAATGACTTTATACCTTAAACTGAAGAGGATAAAGTTGTTTTTTGAAAAAAACAGGGGAGTCGAGCATGTCGAGAAAAAAAGCACGTGTTCTATATGGGATTACATGTGCACCATAAACAAAAGGTTAACTTTGCATCAGTTGCTTTACAAAGTATACGCACAAATTCATTTATGATACAAGTGATATTTATTTTTGTAGTACAAAATAAAACATAGGTATACAAATATATAAAAACAGTCTTGAATTCTTGATTTGTACTTTCTACCCACTCATAAACATGCAGCATGAATATAATTCTCTACGTGCAGTTGTCTCAAAGATTCACGCTCTTTCTGAAGTATCTGCCTATTCCAATAAGAATATAAGAATAAGAAGAGTACATGCAGCGATTTTTAAAAACGATATAGTGTAATTGATACAATCTAAAATACAAAAATCTCCGGAACAGCTTACCCGATTTTAATGATTTTTTTGAAGTGAAAACTTCTTTAGGCACGTTGGGCACTTTTGATACAGGGAAAAACCAATGAACTCGTGTGACCGTCACGCTCAGATGATATGTGTCAGTTATGTTTTCACTTCTGACCTGCAGTCCGACTGACAGTTTTTTTTTTTGTGTATTTGGTAGGTGTGAGAATAGGTCGTAAAATATTTATATATATATATATATATACACGATATATCATTCAAATCAAATAACAAATTTGAGGCCTAACCAGTAGAAATTTCGCCAACTTATTTAGGCTATAGGTAGAGGAAGTAAGAGGTGAGGTGGTGAGGTGTGAGTAGTTCATTGGTCTCAGTGGTCTGTCCAGACAATATCCTCAATCTCTGAATGAATCTGAGGTCAAAATGATGTTTCCTACCTCGCAGCGCATAAAACTCTCTTTTTTGCATGTAGTTGCCCAGGAAAACAAGTTGAGAAGAACGAAGGTTATTGTAAATGGCAAATTGCCGTTTTTCTTTAATGCAATCTTTACGTAGCAGTAGATTAAGCGCTTTAACTAAAATGTAAACCTAAATTTTGAAAACAGCTTTTCAACTATAGAATGGACTTAATCTAACTCAACTCATTAATCATTCCTACACATATCTATCTATCCAACATATTAAAACATGAAAATCGTGACGGACACTAACTCCCTTACTAAAGCTACTTTAAAGTCATTAATATTTCAACTCCTTACTAAGTACTTACTTAAAACTGCTTAATACATAATAGTACGTTGAGCGTCAATACACGGTAGGTGTTAAGCTGTAGACTGTAGGCATTCGTAGTAAAGTCGTACGTAGTAATCGTAGAGGCATGGTTCTCGTAGCGGCGGCGCGGGAACGCCAGCGTATGCGCCGACATGTGCGGGCACAATAGCCGCATTCTCATGGACTCAGCCTCGGTAAGCTGATTGCGTGACGTCATCCCTACACAGGCCACATGCACAATGGAACTGCATTAATGACCGATGTTCTGTACATTTTAAATTAATAAAGTGACTTATTATATTGCTTTAAATTTGTTTTGCAACTGCGTACTGGATATTTTGGAATGACTCAACTCGAGTCTTTAAAAAAATCTACAATCATTTTTGAGAAATGTTCTACTACTATCTTCTAAGTACTTGCTTCCACGTGGTGATAAGATCTATGATGACACTTATAATAAACGAAAAATAGATGATACAAATATCCTATTTTACAAATTGAGACAGGGAAATTTACACAACAGGCATGTGTGTATGAATGAAGTGTTGACAAGCAAATATATCTTGTTTTTTGTGTGAAGCCCCTTCGGACCGTGACTACCACCAGGATTTACAACGGACTGCTGCGACGCATCAGAGCTGATAAAAGCCACCTACTGTGACATAGTGAGCCTAAAAACCTACATTGCCATACAGGCCTAAAAACCAATGTATCTTGGTCTGACATCCAAAACTGCGCACACAATTGTGATTTGTTTACCTATAAGAAATCGGTCAATCAACCTTAGTTACGTTCAAGTGCAAGCAATGCAAACAACACAGATTACTAAAATTAAATAAATACAAACTCATCGTTGAATATCACCAGTATGACGCGACCCTCACTCCACATTAACACAAAGGTAGTCGACGAGCGATCCCGGCTTACCGAGGGATCGCCAGCGAATAAGCGGTTCATGGCTATATAATCTGACGTGTAAAACAACTAACCATTTACACGCACACGGATGCTCTTCGTCATTGACTCGACTCTAGACAAGTCTAGTGAATATGAAAAATATGCACTCCTGAACAATAATTGATGAATAATCATTTATTGGCTTTTAACACATATTGGAAAAAAGAAAAATTTTAAGGGGTCTAACGAGATAAGAAAATAATATTTTAGAGAAAACAACCCTTTAGCGATCTCAACACGCACTATTCGGCGATGTTTGGTAAAAAAAAAATTGTGCGGACGTACAAATTTGATAATGAACTACGTACCGTATTATTTAAAACTGTTTGACTGAATATCATCTAGTAAATTCAAATAGATGGGTATCAAGTTAAATATAATAATACTCGTTATATATTAAGCCAAGTGAAACAAACCGGAGAATTATTTAGTAATACGCACATGCTTCATTCTAAATAAATTTAGCACTAATAATACCACGGACTTAGATGTTGCCAGATTCGTGATAAGATTCAAAATGCATTAGGTAGAATTGTGAATATATATAATTATGTGTATATTATATAATACCAAGGTATTATAATTAAATTCTTACCTAAATGTAAATGCAGAATTAATATTTTAACGTTCATAATGTGTTACTTTAACGTATTTTGGTAAGCTGTCTCAATAAGGGGCTTTGCTAGTAACCATAACTTTGTGAGTCGCTTCACTGAACGTGTCTTGAGCTGACATGCCAAGAGATGCTGACACATGAAAAAACAAACACTGTAACATACCTACATAACACCTCAGTGTCGTAACAATAGGGTGGCAGATCGAGCAAAATGCCACGGGCCCCTGGCTCTAGGGACCCCCTAGCCGTTTAGGTCCCTTTAGCCCTTTTATAAATTTTAGAGTTCGCGTGGGGTTGGGTGGGGGGCATCCGATGAGTTAGCCACGAGCCTCGTTTGGTATAGTTACACCACTGCAACACCTGGCAACTTGCTTACACCGGTAACTATATTGTTGAGTATTTACTCAATAGACACAGAGACAGATGCCCTTGATACTGATAGTTGTAGGTAGCACGGATGCATCTTTAAAACCGCAACAGTAGGCCTTATGTGATGTGTGTAAAAATTATGGCCACTGACAGAAATTTTACACGTACATAAGTAAAACTTGTATAACGACAATTACATGCAGACGTCAAAAGACATTATACATGCCATCTACAATACAAGTCCGTCCGTCTCAGTTCTGACCGCAGAACAAAAGACGTAGTTTCCTACGACTAAAACCTATCGTTAAAAAATGCCTTTTTTAATTTTGATTGTTTATTTTATATTATATTTATCGAGTTTTATACTTAAATGGATTTACTATCACTCCATCATTCAATCATCCGAGACTCGCTATTGATCTAGAGTCTTCATTGAGTAAATATTTTTATTCTGTAAGTAAGTAGGTAAATCAGTATCGGTATCGGTAAGTAGGTATCGTGTCGTATCGTAATCGTGAAAATTAAAGAACTAAATAAGTCAAGAACCTATGTGTTCGTATACGATAACCGATAACTAATGAACGAAACAACATCAGCGTTATTTTGCGTTTACGCCTATGTAATTCTCGGAAAAATTTGCTGTAAAAAACTCTATTTGCTTCTAGAAACACAGAACAGAGATGTATAAGCTGCGATGTTTGACGTGTCGCGTTGGGGAAAATATCAATTAATGTTTATCGATTTATATAACATCACATTAGACCCTCTTCAAAGCAACCGTGGGTATAAACTCCTTAAAACTGCTACTCCACTACCATATTTAACTAACATGCCGACGTGGCTTTCTGAACTGTTATGCAACTATTATTACTTGTGCAAAAGAAGATAAAAAAGAATTTATGAATGAATCGACGAGTGAGTTCTTTAGCTTCTCCCTTTCCCCGACTCCCGCCTTAAAGACCGGCAACGCTGGTGACTCTTGAGTTGCAGGTGCCCATGTTCGACGGTAGTCACTTGTGAACCGTCTGCTCGTTTGCACACTATCCCATAAAAAAAATCAATCTTCAGCTCTAACCTCGTTTCATTAACTATAAAATATGCAACTTTGTGTCAAGTTTCTTACAATACTCTAATATCTCAGTTCTTCTCGCAGCGGTGCAGCATGAGCGAGGTCCTCGCAAGCCAAAACTGCAAGCAGGCGTAATGGGAGTGCTGCCCCCGCCACAGCTCACCCACGCACACAAGCCTCACCCTTTGAAACTCTCTCCGCCTTCGCCCTACACACCACTGCCACAACCATTCAATTTCCAGGTGAGTACCTGGTCTATCCACCCATATAGTAAGGAAATCACTTTAAACAACTTTGAGCCAACCAATTGCAAGTGGATGAGAGGTATATTTATTTATTGCAGCATGTTACATGAAAACACGAAAAACTGGCCTGTTGGTCTAGTAGTTAGTGACCCTGACTGTTGAGCCACAGGTCGTGGGTTCGATTCCCACCCAGGACTAATAATTGAGTTATGAGCTTGATCATTTGTTCTGTGTCTGGGTGTAATTTATCTATATAGTATGTATTTAGAAATATATAAGTATGTTTATCAGCAGTCTGGTTACCATAGTAGCTACAGGCTCTGCTTAGTTTGGGATCAGACGGCCGTGTGTGAGATGTGTCACGTTATTATAATATTATTATAATAACGTGACACATGGGTGTACCGTGTATATGAGATCCAATTCTGTGTAGTATATTGCAGTACATACATACACATACACACACACGCACGAAGGCACGCACACACGCACACACACGCACGCACGCACACGTACACGCACGCACGCACACACTCACACTTGTTCTTTTGAGTTGTAATTTATTGTTTTTTTATATGTCATGTTTTTGCTGCAACTTCTATATTTTTTATTCACATTTCTGCTGTAACAAGATGTGGACCTGTTTATAATGTTATCTAAATTGTATTTATGTGGTTAACATTAATTGGTTTCTCCTTATTTGTAGAAATTTGATTATTAATATTTAATGTTATGGACTGTTGTTAACCCTAATAGTTTAAAAAAAAAAAATTAAAATTATAATTTTAAATTATTTGAATTTACCCTCCATACCTACATATTAACATTAAGCTACGACTGACCCAGCTTCACAAGTTACTATCGCGGAATGGCAGATGTGACATAATTATACGACCTCACCGATAGTGATGAAAACAAACACCGTACATGGACAATATAAGTCTAGCGCTCAAGTCTGACGGTTGACTACAGTACGCTCCTTCTTTAAAGATTGGGAGCTATTCAATCTAAAAGTAGGTAGTGTTGAGGCCGAGGAGGTAATATCTACATACTCAACATGTTTTTAGTGGCTTCCATTACAACATATCCATATTAATGTGGGTTCGATAAGCAGGCAGCCGTCAGGTGGGGATTTTGCACTCCATAAAAACATACATAACTGCTTAATATAATTAATATATTTAAAAAGCAATAAATCTTATCAGTGGTA
This sequence comes from Euplagia quadripunctaria, assembly GCA_963859945.1. NCBI lineage: Eukaryota > Metazoa > Arthropoda > Insecta > Lepidoptera > Erebidae > Euplagia > Euplagia quadripunctaria. The sequence goes on along the minus strand of OY982566.1, from coordinate 12,071,734 downwards.
CCGATGCGATGCTTACCTTCCTTTCTTCGTTTTAATTAGTTCAGTATAACTGGGTTAAGTGAGCCAGCTCCGCTCAGCACAGCGTCATCGGCTGGATCAAGTGGTGCGGGTGGAGCAGGAGCGTCGAGCCCTCTACCGCTTATGCCGGAACCATTCCTGCCGCCACCACCACCAGGCTTGCTGCATATATTGATGTCTACAGATAAATGCCAGGTTGGATTCAAATGCCAATAAACATCTAATATCTATTACTTAGGTATTTATATTTATAATACTTAGGTACTTATTTACACTGGAGGCCGGAATTACTTTATTAGTTTTATTATTTCATATAAGAAATGCCTAGTGTCTAAATTATAACTGAACTTTTTGGAACAAACGTCCGAGTTACATTAAAAATCACGCCTGCATAGCCAAAACGGTAGGCAGGGACGTATTAAACACCCAAATATTGCCGCAGGCCCTAACCCTTCCCTCCCCCTCTTTCACCCTTCCCCTACTCCCACCTTAAAGGCCCGCAATGCACTTGTGTCTTGAGTTGCAGGTGCCCATGGGCGGCAGTAGTCATTTACCATCAAGTGACCCGTTAAAAAAAAATCCCTTTCCTTTCCCTTCTTAACTACCTGTATCTTTCAATATACCTACCTGCTCCCAATTTTCCGATATTTAGTTTCCAAAAGTTGACGGCAATAGGCTTACCCCTAAATCCTAGTAAGTGGGACCAAGGTAGGTATAGTTGGCAAAATATGAGTATTTAATACACCTCTGTTTAACCTGTCTATCTTATTGCAGCTAGATGTACCTATCATTGTTATATTCTTCGCCCAGGAACTGATGTGGAGCGCTAAACAACTGCAATTACAAGGTGATCCGACCTTGTTACGACCACCACCCAGCGCATTCGGAGCACCCCTGGCTCCCACATGGGAGCTATTGCAAGTAAGTGATTGTTTTATTACAGGTAGACACCTGAAAGATTTACCCGTTGGTGAGGGGTAAGTTTTATGATCTATGGAATACTTACAATTTTTTATTGTGGAAATAGACTTCTGTACCTAGTTACTGTCATTATTTATAGGTTTAGTTACTATTCTATGAATGTCTTTGATTCAATGGCGTAATTAGTGCCTCATGTGTTCAGGGCCTTTGGTGCCCTGGGCCCCCTCAAGCCGGGGGCCCGTGGTATTTTGCCCGTTCTGACACCCTATTGTTACACCACTGATTTGATTCTATCCATAAACTCATGGATGCCTTGCAAGATTTTCGCTAAAGTGTAGGTAGCTACACTGTCTTGTAAGGATTCAGCAGACATCGCCTATGAAATTGTCTACTAGTTCCTATTAACTGGTCTAGTATCTAAATATTTCCATTTTGTGAATATGATTAGGTACTAGGTCGTTTTTCTTGAAGCCTTGAAAAGACCAGTACCGAATTGGTAGGTTTAGGTATAAATTTCACCTTATTTATAGTAGGTATTTTAAAAGCGAAAGTCAAAGTCATCTTAAAGGGGTGTAAACATTGACATTTGATAGGTGGCTTTTTGACTAGGGGCGGGCGCGAGCTCGCGATTGGACGGTCGCGGGGTGACTTATCGCCAACTTGACTTTCCCCGCCCATCGCCCTTACGCGTAACGTCACTGGAGACACCGTTTAATTTACCTACTTTAAAGACATACTGTTGTAATGAAAATCATACTATTTTTATTGATTGTTAAAGGTAGAAATATTGTGCGTGGCGAAATTATAAACTAAGACGTTTAGTTTTATTATACCCCCTTCCTGTTAGCCGATTGATCTAGAATTTGGTATACACCTTTAGTCACAAATTACTAAGTAATTACTACGTAACAGATAAATCACTCCCTACAAAAATAACGGTAAGTAAGTATCTACCGTTTAAATTCCCTACTCTTTCTGGGCTTTGAAATGTGTGTAGGTAGGGTTACCTCTTCAATATTTCTTTTTATAAAAGTACTTAATGCTTACTTTTCATTTCCAAAGTTTCAGTATACAAATATCCTACATGTGTTATATGTTTGTGTAAAGATTAATAAATAAAGTTCTTCCCTTTTCTAAAATCTCAGTTATTAAATCAAATGGTGAAAAATATTCTAAATCTTACAAGTTTTAATAAATAATTTGAGTTAAACAACGGCAAATAGGGTTAAAAGAATATTTTTTTATAATTTCATAAATAGTGCTGATAGGTTTTTTTTTCTCTTACTTTATCAATCAATCAAATCAAAATTATTTATTTCAAGTAAACCCATTGTAGGTATTTTTGAATTGTCAGGAGGAGTCGGTCAGTATAAGTCGGTCGTAAAGGTAGTTGCCTGTTCCAAAACGTAGATCCTATGGAGAAGAACTACCTATCTACATTCTTATCCTGCACATAAACAACCAAGTCAATGTTCAAAGTCAAAGAATATGTCAATATGATCTCGAATTACGTTTTTGTACTGTAAAAATAAAAGAGTGTGCGTGCGATGCAGCTTTCGCCAACCCAATGCGCGAAACTAAAGGTCCGCTGGCGGATGAGTGGCCGGTAGGTATTTAGCGCGCGCAAGTACATCGAGTGACATAGGACTGCTTTAGTTCTGATGACAATACTATAATATGTATTCAGCATCATTGTAAATCCAAGATGACCGTCGCCACCGCCACAAAATTTCGGATTACATATTTTTTACAAGCCTTTCAATATGGATATAAAATAAAAGGTCTTGACTTGTAGAATACAGTTATACCTATTACATAAATGTCCCTACTTAGGCTTATTACCTTTGTTCAACTCAGTGGCGTAACTACCATCTGAGGCCCGTGGCTAATTCATCGGATGAAGCACAAGTTCACTCTTGGTGCCTCGGGTATTTCATGTATTTCTAAGAAGTCTAAGAATAAATAACTAGGTAGGTACTTGAAAATTTACTTTGGGATTATGGATGTCTGTGTTCTAATTTTGAATATCTATCTGTTTTACAGGAAACCAGTGCTCGTCTGCTCTTTATGGCCGTGCGCTGGGTGCGATGCTTAGCACCGTTCCAAGCCCTAGCAGCTGCTGACCAACTAGTCCTTCTACGTGCTGCCTGGAAAGATCTCTTCCTACTGCATTTGGCGCAGTGGTCTGCGCCGTGGGATCTAGCACCGCTGCTCGCTGCGCCTGCCGCAAGGGTGCGCTTACCTCCTGATCCATTGGCAGATTTAGAATTAAATACTTTGCAGGTAATCTTACCTTCTATTCAGAACAATAGTATTATACTTACTTATAATTATATGACTACGAATGTCGTGAGATCTCTTTTTAAGTGACGTTAATATAATAATCAATATATATATATATATATATATATATATATATATATCAAATTAGGAAATGTTTTTATACTACAGTAGGTACCTACTAAAATTCTTCGCATTCCGCATCAAACCTTTCTTTTTGTCTTCAGGCATTGGTTGTTATTTGTTGTACTTGGCTTTAATAATAAATGAGTAGATATATTACTTAATAGAAAATGTAATATTCATTCGCAGGAAATTCTATGCCGATTTCGCCAAATAGCACCAGATGGCAGTGAATGTGGGTGCATGAAAGCGATCGTACTATTTTCACCTGGTTAGTTCACTTGTACCTATGAATTGTACTGACAACTACATACCTACTGGTGCGCTTTTTAACTTGTTTTCTATAATATTGTAAATGATGCAGATACTCCTGGGCTGGGTGAAACACAGCCAGTAGAGATGTTGCAAGACCAAGCTCAGTGTATTCTTGCGGATTACGTGCGCACTAGATATACCAGGCAGCCTACAAGGTACTCTTTCCGAATTACCTATTCAATAAAATTAAAAAAATACGGAGTATTAAATTCAAACTACCAAAGACTAACACACACACACACATCTATTTTAGGTTTTTAGATTTAGTATCTAAGTAATTGCATTAAGTTGTATTTCTGATAAGTTTATGCGCCCCATTTGGTCCAAGAGGGAGCCTGGTGATCTGTAGCTCAGGTCTTCCTACTCCAGACACCAGTCTCTGACAATGGAAACAATTGTTGTAAATATTTATTGTTATGTAATATAATTGAATTGTAGTTACCTTTGTGGAAGAATATAAATACCTTTCACTAAAGGTTTTATTAAAAATCTTACCTAAGTATACGTAAGGTTTTTACTAAAGGCTTTCGTCCTAAATGTTTTAAGGCCATTAATTGTTTTGTATAGGTAATTAATGGTCATTAAGGCTTATCTAGATACCTTATACCTAACCTATTAACAGACTTAAAACGCATGAGTAGTCTTTGGGACACCCGGTAGGAACGAAGTTCCTTTCGCTGTATTTAATGGTATATTTAATGGATTGAACAAATTGTATCAAAATATAGTAAATATAGTAAAAACTCGAAATTAAAATTGCACCTTCTGCAAAATTTGCCCGAACTAATATATTGATAATTAGTATGACAACATTAAAGTACAGTAATATCCCGCAGAATCCACAGATGGCGTAAACAATATAAATCAACTCGCGGTCAGCATTTTTCGCTAACACTTTTTTCCGTGTAGTCCCCATCCGCCGAGCGTCTGAAGTGTAAAGTGCGATAAGAAACTTCGTCCCAATAGATACACCTAGACTATATTGTGAACACAGTGCATGAAAAGACAAAAGGTTAGGTGCCTTTTGTCTTTTTACTATTATTGTTGTATTCTGAACACAATAAAAATGCGTGCGATAACACAAGTAAAAAACAACATCCCTATTCTGTAGGTCCTGTGTGTAGGTACTGCTAATAGTAAGCAACCTATATTGTTGCGGTGACAATGTGTTGATTTATATTTTTAAGCGATTTTATGAAACAGAGATAAATTTTATGAAATAAGTATGAATTTCAATTAACTTTAAAAAAACGTATCGCCGATTCAATGCGCTTAAATCATGAAATTGTACCTACCTATTAGGTGTATCTGGTATGATACTGACATGATAAATTGTATTTTATAGGTATGTCCTATACGTAGGGCTGCCATCCATCCGGGTTTCCCCGGATTCGTCCTAGTTTAGAGGGCGTCCGGGAGCGTCCGGACGGGGTTTTCTAAAGGTGTCCGGGTGAAACCCGGACCCTGTGTCAGGAGAAAATTACAATTGTTAGATGAAACGTTAACAAGCTGTTTACATTAATAAACAAATGTAAATGGAATTTTTTTAGGGTGTCCGTGAAAATATCGCGATTTCAGACATGTCTCCGGGGTTTTGGAAGCTTTTGTCCGACGTCGGTAATTTAAGTGATGGCAGGCCCACCTATACGCCTATAATTAACCCACCCTTAGAGGTAGAATATTTTCTTCAAATTTAAATGGGACCAACCTTGAGTAAAACCAATGCAATTAAAAAAAGAATGGCGAAGATATTTACAAAAACGAAGATATTGATTGGTCTAGTGGTTAGCGGTCCTAGACTAGGGACTGCTGTTCCAGAGGTCGTGGGTTCGATTCCCAATCAGGACAAATAATTGTGGGGTGAGCATGATCATTTTTGTTCTGTGTCTGGGTGTAATTTATCTATAATATGTATGTTTTAAAACTATATAATGTACTTAAGTATGTTTATCAGCAGTCTAGTTTCCATAATACAGGTTCTGCCTAGTTTGGCAAGAGACGGCCGAGTGCGACATATGTCAAGTTAATTTAAGTAGATATACTTAGAGTACAAAAAAAAAAATTGAGAACCTCCTCCTTTTCGAAGTCAATTATTTAGTGTTGTTCTATACCTACTATAAATTGGATTAATTTTATATTCACTAATTTACATACTTTTCACATATACTTACAGGTTTGGTCGTCTTCTACTACTACTGCCATCACTTCGTGCAGTACGTTCTCGTTCGATCGAACTGCTTCTGTTTCGCGATACTGTGGGTGACGTATCGGTAGCAACGCTTCTTCACGATATGTACCGCATGCAACCAGCGCCTACACCTGCGTTCCATACGCCCTCTGTAACTACAAGTACTCACACAACGGAACATTGTTCATCGCCATAGAGTCGCCCATCACTGGCCACAAAATTCGTAAATCTGAACGGGTTTGGAGAGAGACGGTTTACCTAACCAAAATATATTATTTGGTCTATTGTTATAAGCATAGAACTCATGAGGATAGCTTCTCAATTAAAGTATATCTACAAAGTTGTCAAACCGGATTCAACATTGTTTTCACTGAGCAAACAGTGCCATCAGTTCATAAACTTAGTATAGGTACTTTACACTAGTATACTAAGTTTATGGTTTAGGTACCTATATCGAGATATTTTATAATGGATTCAGACAACCGTGTTCCCTTACCGTAGTAGGGTATCTATACTTAGATAAGTGCCGTAGGTTTATGTACCTACACAAATGTAATTTAATATTTTTTCTCTTTTCCTGACAAAATCTGTGTTTGTGATATCGGTACCTTCTTAGTTATTTTAAGTTTCATTTACCTACTTTTTACACTAATTTACAATGTTAAAATAAAATGACATTATGCAATAATTTTACACAAAAGGCATATTCTATAGTTGATACGTTCATAGTATTTAAAATAGAAAATCTGTCAATAAGCCAATGGTCGAGGCTCTCACGTGAACACTTTGAAGCGCACGGCGACGCCGCGACGGCGCGCCGCGTGCGCTCTAAACACTTTCGTGGCCGTTTGACTCTAAATATTTAATTGCAATTACGTCCTAATTATATTCGATTCTTTACTTCTCGAATGTTAGTAATACTGTTGCATTTAAATATATGTATACCTACATTTCCTTATTTAATACGTCCTTTAGTGTCCATAGCTAAAGGGAGAGAGAGATCCTTACCCTGGAGCTGTGAGTCCATAAAGTGTACTGGCCTTTGTTCGAGTAAATGTACTAGGTTAACACAGCTGTAGGAAAAAGATGTATTAAATTGACTCTTGAAACTAACTAGTTCTAAACAAAACTTTGTAGGTAGAATTTCAATAATCGATTCTTTATCCTAGGTAGTATATAGAAATGTATTTACCGCGTTTCGTGTGACAAAAAAATACGATATAATCGATAGATACCTACATATAGGTAAATTATTAATTGAAAACAAATTAAGCATCCGTCGCTAAGTAATGTATAGGTAATATAGGTATGCATCTGTAGGTAGCAACTAACATGTCCTTAACAACAAAATTAATAAGATATTAAGCGAAGTATATAATTAAAAATTCTTATTTTATTTCTAGTGTCCGATTAAATCAGGATTCGCACCTTCGGCCTGTGTCAATTTCGGCTGAAACCGAAAATCATTTAGATATCTTTAAATTTTGATATTATGCTGAAACCTAGTGTATGTTTTACGTTACGAAAATAATTAATTATTTCTGAAATATAGTCCGACGCCTTATTCGATCAATAAGGCTTCGGACTTGACAAGTACAGTACCGATTTGAACCTACTTGTTAACCAGCATTTAACTTACTTGGTTGGGTTATCAGGAGTACTATTAATGTACGACCCTCTATTTTACCTTTATTGGTCAAAAATACATGAACTTTGGTCTCACATTCCTCATTTTACCCTCTTTAAGTTTTATTTTCGCAACAAAAAGTAATCTATATCCTTTCCAGGCTCCGTCTATCTCTATACCATTCAGTCATCAAAATTCGTTCAGTGCTTTAGGTGTGAAAACGTAACAGACAATTACCTTCGGTTGAGATTTGAGAAGGAAAGAAAAAAAACATTTTACCCAAATGAAGCGCGATAATTCATGAGTGTCGGCGCGGTCGAAGTTTCGGCTGATTTTTTGCCGAATCTGACCGAAACCGAACCTTCGGTCGGTGTTACTACTTATTACAACAAAACTTGCTAACAAAAGTCAGATTTGAAATCTTCACATGTCAGATTATTTACTCATATCTCGGATAAAATCAGAATTGTTAGTTTCAATCGGCCTGGTATGTAAGGTTGAAAGTGTTCCAAAAAGCGTAGCAGCACTATAGTCGTATACCTGCCTATTGAATATTCAAATCAAATCCTAAATACGTACTAAATATTTCATTTTCTTTTAACAAGGCTTAATAAAATTGTGTGGCATAAATTTATTTCATGTTCTTAAACTTAAGAACATGAAATAAATTTTGAACGCTTAAACACACATTATCTGAATACCTTGAAAAATACTTCGTATTGAAAACTTATATGAATTATCTAGTCAATCTAGTCATTGTATAAATTTGTAAATGTTAAATTTTTATTCTTTAACATGTAAGTTTATTAAAAAATATAATATATTGTGCACTATAAATTATTATTAGATAATAGTAAGAACATTATCGTGTTACAAAACATGTAAAAAATTCATAGCATAAGTATGTCTCTTATTGTATATAAATGTTTTGATTTAATCAAACAACTGTCTTTGAAGTTTCATTCCACTGCCTTGTCATTGAAAATAAAACAATCAGAATGTAGTAAAAGTACATTTTATTTTAAAATAAATACACATGTACCATTGTTATAGAAAAATTTACTATGTTGAGAAATCATTAGTGCTTTATAGAAAGGTAGCAAATTGCAAAAAAAAGTCCACTTTAGTAAACCTCAGCCTATCACATTTACTTTTCCAATTGCTTCTACAGTTGACAGGTCTTCATAGTCATCATCTGATGGTGGTACCTCTTGTGATTTTACCTCCTCTTTTTTAGGTTCCTTCTGAGGGAAATCTAATTTACTCCATGCCCCAGGTTCAGCTTTTTTTAACTTAATTTCTATTTTCGTTGACAACATTGATACACTACTTCTTTCAATATTTACTACCTGTAACAAAAAATCTAAGATCAATGTTGGAAAAATAAAATATGGTAAGACTCAGCATATTTCTGGACTAATTAGAAGCACTCAACTGAGAAAGAACTTCAACCTGACTTCTCTTTACAAGATAGATACTTCCGTTTTTCTCTGATTGGACAATGGTTTCATACAACAATTTAAGCATAAAGTAACTTAAAAAGAACTAAAAAGAACAAAAAAAAACAAAAAAAAACGAAAAAAAACAAAAAAAACGAAAAAAAACTTCATAGTAACTTAAAAAAGGTGGAGACTTAAAAAAATAAAATGAGATCAGGTCGATCTCCTCTTATTTTTTAAAGTCGATAAACCTATAAATAAATTTACTAAATAACTTACACCTCTTAGTTCTAAATCCAACTCAAATGTGGCATCACCTTGTTCTCTAAATACTAGCTTTGCGTTTAAACGTATTGGGTTTAACTTGACAAAACTTTGAATGGGATCATACTTCTTAGCATATACACTAACAATGACATATTCGGACGTTTGATGCCAGTCCCAGCGACATTTCACAGTACCAGCAGGTGTAACCTGTAAAAAAAAAGTATTTTATAAAATGCTAGTAACAGTTCGAATCACTCTATTCCGAAGATTCTTCTGAACACTTCAATAGCCTCTATAATCTCTTTTACAAACCCCATACTATAGGGTCTTGATAAAATCATAGTCCAACAACAAGCTGCTGCATGATGCTACACTGATAATTCATCTCTTCAGTTATTATTTAATAAGCCAGATGCAGTGCATCCGCTTTTTACTCTTTTTTCCAAAAAAAAACATTAACAAAATAAAAAAAAAAAAACCATACATAACCTTCCTCTTAGGTACGGCTACATTTTTGTTTTGCTATATGTAAACCTTACAATAAAGACTAGATAAGATTAATGCATTATATTTACCTCTTTAAACCATTTATGTGTACCAGTTGTGCAACCTGGTTGACTAAGGAAAGTGTTAAAATCTGTTGTTTTTTTCTGACAACAAGACCAGAACTTGAGTCCCTCATGAAATACTGGACAGCCCGGGTGATAAGTGCAAATATCATCATTTGAGTGTGGGCCCTCATATGTAGCACTACAGCCTCCATTTTTGCAAATGGTTCCAATAGCAATTGTGCTGAAATTTTTTGAATTTTGCTGTTGGTTAAAACTTAATAAGATTTATTTGTAAACAATCATTTATCAGGATACTGCTCTTACTTGAGACACATGTCTCAAAAGTACAACAACCTGTCCTCAGAGAATATTACTTTCTAAAATAATTTCATACATAAATTTAATATAATTGATGTACTGTAGTACTATACTGTATTTGATCAATGAAATCACCAAGCAATCAATTAAATAATCAAATTGTAGAACAATGCAATTTAAATAGTTTAAATCCCTATGTATTCACTATAAAAGAGTATAACAGGTTGTAAATTGAAATTAAATATATCTATATGTGTGCAAGCACACTCAGCTGTATCAAATTGTTTGTATAATTTATAATTTTATTGTATAATTAAATTATAAAGGTGCATACCTATCATCAGCAGCAACAGTTTGTTGTGATAAGTTTTGGACAGCTTGTTTGAGTGAGTCGGCAATAGTTGGCTTCAAAGTCACCATAGGAGTATCAAATGGCGGTCTGGGTAGCTGAGGACCTACCACTGGTGCTCTAACTACTATCACCTCTTTGTTATCAAATTCCTTATCCAGAGCCTTTTTCTCAGGTTCCGGCGGTTTCTAGAAAATAAGTTAGTAAGTAGTATTAACAATTAAAACAAGCTCACAGTGACTAAAGTAACTCTAAATAAGAAAAGTCACTAACCACATTAGAATGCTTTGAGCGAGTGCAACCCTTGATATTCAGGAATTCAGTGAAATCGACACTCTTCTTATTACAACAGGACCATCCTTTGTAAGCGTCGTGGAATATTGGTGATCCGGGGTGGTGTAGACACTCATCTTCGAATTCAAAAGTATGTGTTCTAATAGGTATTACATTTGTTTTACAGCACATATTTTATATATACACATATTTTATACAATATATTTTGGTAAATACTCATAGTGTAATCAGATATTTGTAAATATAATAAAAAAACGAAGTTCTCTCTCCCACGAAAGGGTTATGGAAAAGTCTAGAAACTTACCTTTGGAATTATTACAAGGATCAAATAGTTGTCCGCAACCACGATTATAACACGGAACCAGATTCTTGTTTTCTGGCATTTTTTGTCAAAAAACGCAATTCGTAAGTTAATTATTTGCTCTCTTGCTATTTGACTCAAGTTATTTTTAATTCGTAGATAATGACATAATGACAGCTCAGACCAAAGAGTACAGCTCAGACCCACAGAATCATAGAATACTAATACCCTCGCAGACAGAACAACAGTTGTTTTATGGTACGTTTACACGCTCGCGTTCAAACCGACATTCAACGAGCACAAGCACGTGCACAAGTATGTAAACAGGCTGTTTGTGCATGCATGCGTGAATGTGCTCGCGCTTACCGCCGACCGGGACGACTGTCGGGTGCGTTTATACGCTCGCGTTCAAACCTACATTCAACGACACAAGCATGTGAACAGGCTGTTTGTGCATGCTTGCGTGAATGTGCTCGCGCTTGGCGCCGATCGGGATCACTGTCGGTTTTTTGACACACATCAAAGGGTGAATGTGCTTGTGTGCGTGTTCATACACACGCGTTCAGCGCTCAGCCACGTTAGTATAGTTTGCATCTTTGTGGCGAACGGACGACGCGATGACTGAATTAAGTTTTATGAAAATGACAAATTAATTTTTGAAAAGAAATATGTCGGAATGGTCTAGCGAGCAAATATTACGCTTCCTGGAGTGTTACCAGGGAGAACAAATAATATGGGACCCCCAAAATAAGCATCATAAAGACAATAGAAACAGTCAGTCGTAGGACATACACGTACACATACACACATACACGTCAGACGTGAAAACATAACTTCACAATGTATTTGCATGTACATACACACACACATCTGTATATATATAATTAGATTAAAAATAAAAAGTAGGTAATAATATATCTAAATGGATACGTAGGAAGAGAGAAGAGTAAGAAGTTCTGCGCTTCTGGCCGCTCATAAATGTTTGAATTTCGAATGTTACATATGAATGAAATAAATTTTAGGCATTAGGGTTGAAATCATAGATATATAGGAACCGCTAATATATTTTAGATAGGACTAGGACATAAATTTGTTTTAATAGCCAAAACGGTATGACCCTTGACTGGCAAATGAGAGGCCCTAAGTTCAAACCCAAGTATTTCTTCTGACTTTTTGTAAGTTATATTATTTTTTTATGTTATATGAGTGTATTATTTAAAAAAAAACCTTAAAAAAAGGGAAAACCAAAGAAAACATTTTTAGTTTTATCGATTGTGATGTGTCCGAGCGTGTGAATCAGGGCTGCCAGTAAGGACAAATTATTTTATACCACCGAGTCTCAGAACTTATACAAAATCATGTACTATTATACAAAATTGGTACAAACTACAACTATAGTACGCCACTCTGTGGGAATTTCAATAAATATGTTAACAATATAATATATTAGTAAGTAATAAATATAAAGGTGTTTAAACTTTAACTCTATGTGTATGTACGTACTTATTTCGTTATAGCGTCAGTAAGGACATTGTATCCAATTATACAATGCATTCTACTAAACAAACAGGATACATAATATAACCGAATTATACGAATTTTGTATCCAATTATACAATCTGGCAGCCTGCCACAGGCTGCGTGCCAGGCTGCATGACAAGCTGCATGCCGGGCTGCTTGCCAGGCTGCACGGCGTGCGTGTAAACGCACCATTATATATTTTAGTTTAATGAATTGACTGATACCACTGACCTCTATTATACAATGTATAATAGAGGTCAGTGACTGATACTTTTACAGCGATGCCAATGCCATTTTCTTAAATTAGCCAAAAGTATTGGTCAAATTCCCCATTTTGGGAAGAAAAAGAACCTGGATTCCCCAGAAATTCCCCACAGTTCTTCTTAGAAAAATATACATGAATAAAAAAAAAAGTGTGTATGTGTGTGTGTATGCAATTCACACACGGTAGAAGTGAAACTTCAGAAAAGCCTATGAGAGAATGAGAAATAAAAAGTAAAACCAACACAAATAATTTACTAATGTTAATAAATTGAATTTTAGATAATTTCTACAAGAGTTATAGGTCAAATTGTTTTATTTTTATTTTATTCAGTAGGCACAGATACAGACATCAGATAAACAAAGAATGGCCTTAATAATAAACAGTAAGCAAACCTGAAGTCCAGTTACAACTGTACATGCACAACTTTCAAAATAAACAATACTTCGTTTTCAATATAGGTTAAGGTTGGATTTAAATGTAAATTTGTAATGAATCAATTAAGTAAAAGTGAAATATGGAGAAAAATCAACTAAAATAAATTTAATACGCAATTAGTGCACAAAAATTACACCATGTTGACATTGACATATTTTCTGAAGGTTTGGAGTACGCAGGCGCTAAGACAAAGATTATAGGAACTTTATCGTGACGTTTTTTCGTTTCATCGAATTTCAAATCACAGCGATTCTAAAGAAGTTTCACTTCAAAAATCTTACATTAATTAACTTTTTCGATAAAACGGATTAAGTTCAGCTTGACTGATTTTCCTAGACATTTTTTTGTTTAATTTTTATTTGAAGGATTTTTTTTCTCTGCCATAACGCTATCACAATGTCGGTGTTTAGACGATTTCTGTTTTTAAATTTTTTAGAACAATGAATTTTCAACACAACACGTTTGAGAATGATAACAGCTCATATGCTCATATTCATAGCTCTTACTTATTTCAAATTTGGACATGGTTTTTGATCTGCACTGTTTTTAAGACGTAATAATTTGGTCCGGTAAGTTTCAGCATCATCATCTACACTTAGATCAAGTCTAGAGTGGTCCAGTACAGTGTGAGCTCGCCACTCATCATCCAGTTTTTGTCGTAAAACGTACAAACCCTTTAAGTTCTCCATATTCTCTGTAACTTCCATTCCAATTCATATTTCATCTAAAACAATAAATGAAAGTGCTGGGTTCGTTCGTGACTTTTGTTTTCGATATTTTTCGTCTCATTTTATTTCTATTGCTTGTTTGCCGTATAGAATTATCTTTGTTACACAGAGCTACGTGATACAAGTGGTTTCCCCGTAATACAAATAATTGTTCTCATGCTATATATATAAATTACTACCTGTCCACCACACATGCATTAATTTAAAAAATGTATAAAAGTAGAATAGTTCCCGATTTTCCGCATTTTCCCCACATTGATACCCTCCCATAAATTCCCCAATCGGTTTGAAATTCCCTGCAATTTGACAACGCTGTTTACAATACTCCCTCAGGGCTCAGACCACAGTACCAAACGTTAGGACACGAAAAAAGTATTAATACATTGTGGTATCGAGTACTTTTCTTTCGATACCGATACTTTTGAACTCGATACCTTTAACTCAATGAGTACTTTTTGACAGGTATCGTATCGAGTAAATTCTACAAATAATCTACTTATTTTTGTTATTGTTATGATTATTTCCGATAGAATGGCCTCGTTTTGATATGCATTGGCCCTCTGTTGTGAAATTACCTACTTAAGACTTTGTTTCTCGGCTCAGAGAGACGATTTATTACTGCCAAACCTAGCATTATCGGTATTGAACCTGATAGTGATTCTTCTCTCAAAAGAACATACGATTTGGCTCATACGAAAAACTAAACAAAACAACGAGTTCTTCATTACAGTCTGAAAATAACTTATTTTCAGACTGTAATGCAATAAGCCACTACATATCTGAACAGGTTTTACAATTTTCCGTAGATCCTTTTAAATATTGGGAAGTTATGAAAGTTGTTTGCCCACAATTATACAAGTTGGCATGAGAATAATTATCATAAAAATATATTTTTTGTTATTATTATGAAAGTTGACTTTGTCTTAAATGGATGTAAAGGAGAGTATTCTTAGAGCTGCAAAAATAAGTTTGTTTTATATCTATAACTTCTGGTTCTGAAGAATCTGGTTTATATATATTCCGAATGTGGGTGAAATTTTTACTAGTTCAATTTATAGTTTGTAAGTCTGAGTCCGAAGGGCCCCCTGAGCTTGGGGGCCCCGGGGCGCTGCCCTGTCTATCCCTCCGGTAGCTACGCCACTGAGCAATACCCCTATTTGATATCGGTGTACGGTTTAAACATTTTTGAAGTGAAAACTGTTAAACTCGCGTCAGAAATCAGATTAAAAAAAAAAAATTATGACGAGATCGAAAATTCTTAAGACGGAGGTGAGTTTCTTATATTTATAAGTACAGCGTCAGAGAGACATGGAAAGGAAGGGAGGGAGGTCGGAAGGGGTGGAGGCGGGCAAGTGGGGCGAGTGGGGAGAGTAGGCCAGTGGGGAGAGTGGGGCGAGTAGGGAGAGTGGGGCGAGTGGGGAGAGTGGCGCGAGTGGAAAGAGCCCTACTCTTTCGAGTGAGAGTAGAGAATCTAGGGAGAGAGAGCGGGGTGAGTGGGGAGAGTGGAGCGAGTGGGGCGAATGGGGCGAATGGGGAGAGTGGGGCGAGTGGGGCGAGTGTGGCGAGTGGGTCGAGTGGGGCGAGGTCAATGGACGTCACCACAATATCGATATAAAAAAATCGGCAATATTTATATCACTATGGATTGGTAGTATTTTGTATGTTTTGTTGCTATGGCCTGCTGTGTTTTTGTATGTAATTTTTTAATGACAGAAGTGAAGAAAGTACGATAATGATTGAAATAATTTTTATTCTAATGTTTTTTTTTATATTTTCTAGCGTTAATTGCCAGGTTCAATGTTGATTAAGTATATGTGCTCACGATGTACTATCTCTGGTGCAAGTACAGGTAAAAGACCGCCATTTGCTGCCCTTACACACCCCACGCTTCGACTACTATCATTAAACATTTTACGCAAGTAAATCGGTTTCGAGGACTTCTTAACTGAACTCATTAAAACTGTGACCTTTAAAACTATTTTGAATTAATAAAAAAGGTTTACCAAAACGGCTGGAACGCCGTCCCGTACTGTGTCCCGTGGACAGCCTGTGGTGAACGAAAAACTGACCGGGTAGTTCTGGGTTGAGTGGTTCGGTTTAAATTTGTTTAAGTTGCAATAGCTTAATATCAATTGCTCATCACCTTTTACAAAATATAGCTTTTCCTGATGCCGGAACATTAATTGTTGAGAAGATCTCCTGGTACTTCACTTTCAGCTCCACTTCACCATATGCATTCTGACGAGCGTAAATTGTTAAGCAACCACATTAAAGTAATCGTATCGCCACTTGTGAAATACTTACTATTGATTGGTTCCGGTACCCGGTATACCGGTTTCATATTGCAGCAGCCCTCTTCGAGTAATGAGATAATATAAGAAAATGAAGACGAACAGAAAACCTGCCACTTTTTTTGAAGTCGGTTAAAAATAATGAAGTTGTGAAATGACTGCAGCTTGATAGTTCTTTTATACGACATAAAATATATTGACATATCAATAGATTGTGTTTTGCTTTTAGTCAATCCCTGTGCCAAAAGCGGTCATATTCACGTATACAATATTTTTTTATCAAACACATAATTTTTAAAAATATTACAGTATCTCAAAAATAGACTATTTACTACATAATATGTTACACAAAATAATTTTGTGTTATATCTTCTACGAAAATAAACACTTTGAAACTAGTATTGAGCCTTTGGTATTTAAGTATTGTAGTGTGGTGTTGTTGTAATTTGGTGTTTAAGTAGTGAAAACACAACTTCACAATGTATTTGCATATACACACACCCACATCCATCTGTATATATATAATTAGGTAAAAAATAAAAAGTAGGTAATAACATATCTAAATGTATACATAGGGTACACTGGAAGTTCTGCGCTCCTGGCGGCTCATAAATGTTTGAACTTCGAAAATTATATTTTTTCAAATATAAGAAAATCGGCTCCGTCTTACGAATTTATGATGTGGGTCACGTGTCCTGACGCGAGTTTAACATTTTTTACCCATCCCAAAAAGAGCACAACGCCGTTAGAGAAGTTTTCACTTCGAAAATACTGACGTGTTTTGTTTTTGGTATCGACGTAACATTTTGTAAAATAAAATCTTGAAATAATGTAGTATACGGTAAAAGGTTATTTTTGTTATATTCGGTTCATATTACATATTATTTAATATAAAAACCAATTGTAAATCTCGTCCAGTTGATTGGCAATATTATAATACGACAAAGAACATGTCATTGATTTAAACTATTTCCTTTTTAGCATTATTTGTTTTATTTAAACCTGTAAACTCAAACGCCTGGATGCGTTGGTGTATGTATATACTTAATTCTAATCGAAAAGACTTATTAAAATCATGTAAATATACATTTTTGTCGAACTTAATTTCTTTCCGGTACGAAATATTTTTGCCTGGGAGTAAATGGGAAGAAATGGAAGTTTATTGCCATACCAGTAATTTACTGGTATGGCGCCCAACTCTAGTTGAGACTAGCATAGCAAGATTGTTTAAAAAAATAGGCAATCATGGGAGAGAACAAGAACTGAAAAGTAAAACGAAACCACGAACTTAAAACATCACATTAGCAGGTTGGTGACATTAATTAATAAGGAGACAGTACTGACAGAACTCTCTAGTGGATCTATATAATATATGTATTATTAGAGTGACGGTCACGAGTTCCGTGCTTTTTCCCCATAGCAAAAGTGCACAAACGTGCCTAAAGAAGTTTTCACTTCAAAAAACTGTCAGTCGTAGGACTGCACGTCAGAAGTGAAAACATAACTGACGTCTGTCATCTGAGCGTGACGGTCACGCGAGTTCAGTGCTTTTTCCCTATACCAAAAGTGCCCAAAGTAAGTACCTAAAGTTTGAAAAAAATGTCTTGAATTTGTATATAAAATACGAAGAAACTTTTTCCCCGACCTTATATAATAAATTGGAACTTTGCGAGCTTTTATCGATGAAAAGTCGTTGATGATTCCTGATGCCTGAAATATAGCTCCCGGAGTAAATCACTATCAATACTAAATAGGGTTAGTTTCGATAATCGGTTTTTCTCTTCTTCGTAGTCACACTCAGCTCAGCCGAGTGGTAATCACGTCAGGGGTGGCCGCAAGCTTTACAATAATCCGTCGCCAGTCCTCCTGTACTGTATCTCTTCTTGTACATTCGTGGACCATTGAGTGTAGTTTTGATTTGGTCGGTCTAACGTATTGGTTACCTGCCGCGCTTGCTTGTGCCTTCAATTTTCCCTACACTGTTCTACAGATGCGTTTTCTCGACGTTTGATATGTCCAAAGAAAAACACAGTTTAGTTTCTCAAGCTATTATTTATTTTTGCTTTTTTGTCTTTAATAACAATACAACATGTTTTGTCATCGGTCCTTGATAAGTGTGCGAAGTTTCAATTCAATTCGACGTTTTAAAGTGGGTGAAAATCACGTTCAAAGATTCCGATACACGTATACCTACATACATACCAAGCTAATAAGAGCATGTTAAAAAAAGGAGTTGCTGACCCGTCGAAATTTGGATATTCTTTTTCATATCTATTGTGGGGACCCCTCTCTTGTGGAGGCACCAGGGCAGTATCCCCGCCTGCCCTGCCTCAAATCCCGCCCTGCATCTACTAGTGACATCCATCAAACTGACGTACGTTCGGACGAAATTTTGAATAAAGGTTTTCGCTGTTGTGCACTATAGGCTTCATAAATTTTCACCTTAATTACCATTATGTTTTTGTTTATTTAACCATATAAATTGCTCACACAATAAGTACTTTATTGAACTAATTATATTTTTAAAGATTAATTAATAACGAGCTGAGAGAACTTAATGTTTAGATTAGCGCCCTCTAGTGGATCAATATATGTATTATTAGCGTGACGGTGCGAGTTCAGTGCTTTTTCTCCATAGCAAAAGTACACAACGTGCCTAAAGAAGTTTTCACTTCAAAAACAATGGCAGTCATGGGGACTACCGATAGAAGTGAAAATTAAATCGGAGTGTGACTGGTAGTGGTCGGTGACGCAAACCCATAAGTTTTGCCCCTATCAAAAATCGCTAAACGCGGTTAGAAAAGTTTTCACATCAAAAACAACAAAATCTACGGACTGAAGTTTAGTATAAGATTTTTGATACTTTGAAATTTAACTGGAAATATTTCATTTTACGCAGTGCTGGATTTACACTATTGGCACTCGGGGCTAGTGCCCAGGGCGGCAAATAATCGAGTCAATCAAGTGAGAAAAAAAAATTCTTCGCGTTATCGAATATGCTTTTTTTATTTTCTAAAAAAATAATAATTAGCTAAATTTATGTAGTACAACTTTCGAAAAATGTGAAACATTTATAAATTAGTTTTTTGCATTTAAAAAAAGTAAGTTGTCAAAAACTTTCGAAAATGTCGAAAATGGGGCGGCTTTTTTTACAGTGCCCAGGGGCGGCGCTAAGGTTAAATCCGGCACTGATTTTACGTATCAGTTCTTACCCTAGCGATATAATGACGTGTCCTGATTATGTCTATAAATTTTAAGCTAGAAGCATGTTTTTCGTTTCCTTCAGTAGGACTATTGAAATTTCTGTAAGCCTGTTGAGAATATGAAAGTACTTTGGTTCAAGTCGTTTGACTGGAGTACAGAAAGATAATAATAATGGGTATATTTAATCTATGGCAAGCACTTTGCAGTGTGGGCGTACGAAAGTACCTATTAGAAAAATAATCAATCAATTCCGAAAGCAAAATCAAGAAAATACTTTTCTTTTGTATCTTTTATTCTGTTTTCCATAATTTACTCATGTAGTTTTTATAAATTAGCTATAAACGCTTCAAAATTGCTATGATGGTGATCCAATTTACCATATAAATCGCTATGTTTATTTTCATTTTATATGTTTATAATATTTATTAATTTATTAAAAATGTGTCATAAAGTGTAAAAGTGCTAGATACGTATTCTTAAAATGAACCTGATGCGCAAATTGCGTGGGGCGGCTACTTCGGCTTCTTCCGAGACTGCCGAGGCTTCCAGCTCGTCGTCTCACGTCCAACTCGGCCTCATGCATCTAAAGAAACTCTTCGCGGAGTATACACATCCACCTCAACCACTTACGGATGCTGAAAAAGATGATAAACTGTACAATATGCTACCTCTCTTTTGCAAGGTGAATTTATACGTTTTTATTATTTTATTATTTAAATATCAAAATTAAATAATATTGTAATTTGTTGCCAATTGTTGTATAATAATTTGCATACATACTTAATCTTATTCTTTATATATTTTGTTTTACTATAGGTACACTACTTATTCTAGTAGTTGATGAATCACATGTTATTCAGCATATTTTGATGCCTTTTTTATATTTTATTGTTTGTTGAAAAATAAATCATTCCACATCATTAAACCTTGTTTATGAGATAGTGATTCTGTAAGAAAAATTCAGCATGTTTTAATACTCTGATTATCCTAAATTACTTAAAGGTGTTTGGCACAAGTCCTTCAAGTGAAATGAATGAAAAATTCTGGGACATTTTATCATTCTGTCAACAAGTCTCTAAGCTTATGGTGTCAGAAATAAGGAAAAGAGCTAGTAATCAAAGCACTGAGGCAGCTAGTTGTGCTATTGCGAAATTCCTTGAAATTGAAAATTCTGAAGAATCAAGCAATGGATGGATGCTGCTGTCTACATTGAACCTGTTGGCTGCTGGTGACCAATCTTTAATACAGGTACTTATATATTTCAATTTGCAAAAAATAATGAATATCCTGTAGTAACTTGGCATTATAGTAACAAAGAATATCACAAAGATTCCATATTTCAATTTGCAAAAAATAATGAATATCCTGTAATTTTAGTAACTTGGCATTATAGTAACAAAGAATATCACAAAGATTCCTCTTCTTCATTTTTTTACTTTCTATTCGATTCAGTTCAAGGCTCTTTTAAGAGTTGTGTTTTAAATTAAAGTAAGTACTTCATTTAAATGTTGGTATGTAGGTCATGACCACTGCATCAATACCTTCAACACTAGTGAAGTGTTTGTACCTCTTCTTTGATCTGCCTGAAATACCTGAATCCGAAGCTGATGTTCAAGATGGAAACAGTGATTTTACACCAAGAGAGCGGCGAATATTGTTACAAAAAATATTTGTACAGGTATGTATAGTTAAATAAATACTTTTTATTCTAAGTAAAAATATATTTTCTAAGAAAGAAATACATGTTATTATTTGTTCTCCATTTACCAAATCTATGAAAATGATGTGATACATTTTACATTATAAAAAACATGATATACTTTGGAATACTTTAATTGGTAAATGTTATGTAACATCTTAAATCTCATCACTTGTTAGTGGTGTTCCATAAAACCTTATGAGTCTAAATGTTGCAAAGATTATTTAACCATTTCTGAATTTACTGCAATCTTCTGTATCGCTTCCAGGCATCATATCACATGTCATCAAAGATTGCACTACATTCTAGAGCATTAAACTTACAACTTTTCCTTATATAGGTACTTGTAAGGCTGTGTAGCCATCCATTCCCATGTGAGGAATTGGCTAGAAAAGATGATCTCAGTTTGTTATTCTCGGCTATTACATCATGGTGCGCTCCCCATAACATTATGTGGAGGAAATCAGCTGCTGAAGTGCTGATGACATTGTCTAGACATGGATTAACACAATCTGTAGTCCAGTACATACATAGTGAGTATCATTATAGTATAATTTATAATCTATTGCTTTGTAAATCAGTTGTTATCTCTCTTCATGTTTTGTTTATGCATATTTTATGCTATGATGAGGTCAAATATGAATTAATTACTGTATTTGCAGATAAAGGCTGTGTAGCACTTTGCATAGAAAATATGCAAAGGATACCTGAATTAACACCGCTTGAGGTAACTATCATGCATAACATTAATAAATGATCATTATGGGAAGGAGTAAAATAATTTTATTATATTTTTTTGGTTTCAGGTTGTAGAAATGTTCGTGGCAGTGTTTTGTTTCCTAAAGGACTCAAGTGAAGTTAGTCAATTATTACTGGATGATTTCCGTTCTTGTCAAGGCTACTTATTTCTATCTGAATTTCTTCTGAAGTAAGTCATGTATGAAATATTTATTTGGGTGTAATATCAACATATCCAGCATGTGCATGTTCAATAGATGGGTAACATCGATTTTTTATGTTCAGCATGATTATGTATTTATTATACCTGCACCTATTTTTTTTTTGTTTATTTTACATGTTTTATTTTTTTTATCACAGACATGAGAGACAAGGTGTACCTGATTATTTAACATCAGGGTAAGCATTGTTCATTGTAGTTAATCATTTTACTACCTTAATTTAATTTAAATTATTTGTTGTCATTTAACGTAACTCGCTATTCTAAAACCACTTGAAAAATATCTATGAATATAATGGTAATTATGATTAATAGCAGGTGTTAATTTATTTCTAAAGATTGGAAGAAGAGCGTGTAAGCGGAACAGAAGCGCGCGCAGCCCTTCGCAACCTCGTGCTGATGATCTCATCGCTATGTGCTTGCGGGTTTTCTGAACTGCGTCCGACGCGTGCAAATACTGAGCTGTTCCAACTCCAGGGATTTGTGCTACCACAACCTTCCACACCAGGACAGGCAGTTAGGAATGTCCAAGCTTTCCAGGTCAATAACAACATATGCCAGAATTCGTATGTGTGTTAGTTTGTTAGAGGCTATGTATGTGAGTGCATGATATCTTGTATATCTAAGAATATATGTGTACAAAATCCTAGTATTTTGAACATTACTTCTATATTTTAAATAAATTAAATTATAATAGCATATTTTTAAACATTTATTACTTGGTGTAATCACTACATATTTAAAAAAAAATAGACTGCCGCCGCGTCTGTCTGTCTGTTCGCGATAACTCAAAAACTACTAAACGGATTTTCATGTGGTTTTCACCAATAGAGAGTGATTCATAAGGGAGGTTTAGGTATATAATTGGTTAAGGTTTTGTGTAAATTGGTTGGTATATGATGATGATTGTTGAAGATGTCTCTGCTACCCGTGCGAAGCCGGAGCGGGTTGCTATTATAAATATAAATTTTAAAATAAATAAATAATATCCTGAGATATATTACACAGCGCTATCTAGACCCAAACTAAGCAGAGCTTGTACTACGTATGGGTTTTACAACATGGTTAAACATACTTAAATACTTTTTTTTTCTTAATATGTACATACATAGAAACACCCAAACCAATGCAAATAGACATATATATTTAAAAAAATATTTGATCGAACCCGCGATCTCCGACGTGGCACTCGTATGCACTACTTTCGCGCCACAGAGGTCTTCAAGTATAATACTAATAATAACTTGACACATCTCACACGGCCGTTTGATCCCAAACTAGGCAGTCTATACTTTGGTAACCAGACTGCTGATAAACATACTTATATATTTCTAAATACATACATATTATAAATAAATTACTCCCAGACAGAACAAATGCTCATCACACAATTATTTGTCCTGGGTGAGAAATGAACCCACGACCTCTGGCTCAGCAGTCAGGTACACTAACCACCAGACCAACAGGCCAGTCAATAGTATTATAAAAATTATGAAATCAAAAGTTAGATAATTATAAGCTTCTCCATCGCAATAAGTCTCTCGTGTTATTTTAGATATAAGCAACGAGTATAATAAATATATAATAATATAATTTCAGGTCTTGCAATCTGTCTTCATGAAGTCAAACTCCCCTGTGTTATGTTGCACCATACTTGATGCCATATCCAGCGTATATCATGCTGATAACGCTAATTACTTCATTCTTGAAAATCAAAATACACTGAGCCAATTCTCTGAAAGGATATATATAAAAAACGCTGAGATTCAAGAAAAGTTTTTTGAGTTGTTGGAATTTATTGTTTTCCAGCTAAATTTTGTGCCATGTAAGGAGTTGATATCACTGTCGCTGTTGTTGAAGGCTAACAGGTCTAGGACATGTAGCATATTATGCATGAAGACACTCTTGAACATTTTGAAGTAAGTGTTTATTTAAATGTATGTATGTACATCTTAGAATGGATCATCAATAATAAATTGAAATCTCGCGTTTTTACAGACACAATGCAATTTTCAAAGACGTATATCGGGAAGTTGGAATGTTAGAAGTATTTGTAACTTGTCTGTCCCGATATGCTGTATATTTAAAAGACAAGCAGATATTTGAAGACGAGAAGCCTAAACGAGAGGCCACAGTTGATATTGAATCTACTAAAAATGATCCCAATGAATCTCCTAAAGCACCTGAAAGAAAGAAAAGACAATCGTCTAGAACAGATTCGTTAATAAGAGATCCTAATTTGGATACTGAAGAGGAAGAACTAGGTTCTTTAGTAATGGAAGGTTTAACGGCTTTGCTGAATGCCAACACTAACAATTGCAATGTGTTTCGGGATTGTGGGGGTGCGAAGTGCGTACATGGAATGGTTGTTTACGAGTCGTGTAGGAGTCAGGCTTTAGGTAAGTTTTTTAGTAATAATATAATAAAATAAATATATGTCCAGGAACTATGTACCTTTATTAATTTATTTTTCGTTGGTATACAATGATTTGCAATACAATGTGTATCTATACTTTATAATCGTATTTTTGTAGAAAAAATGATAGGCATATTAAAAAGACAATTATAATCTTGGAACGTTCAAGAGTAGAGTGAATAGGTTTCTGTTGGAGAGGCGTGTACCATCACTTTCCATCTGGTGAATTGGAAGACAAACGCCTATTCCATTACACAATAAAGAAAATATTGGAAAACAGATTTTCAAACAGAACTTGTCTACCAGATTATAACTTAAATATGACCCAAATAAACGAAACTGCTTTGCAGTTGTGTCAATACCTACTTATTTCAACAATTTGCTGTATTACACAAATAATTACTGTCTTGCAAATATGCCAAATACTGTTATATCTTACAAAAAAATATTATTACTTAAATGAATTTGAAGAATGGTTTATGAGGAAATGTTATCTGAAAATCGCCTTGCATCTTTACGGCAGTGGGTATTCTATAAAAACTGTATCACGTACCAATAATGTAGTTGTCTTCGCGAAAAAAATCGGCTGTTTTGTGGTTAATCAGTCCTGCAAAATATGCTGTATTCGGCTGTTTTGTGGTTAATCAATCCTGCAAAATATGCTGTCGTTAAAGGTGCAAAGCCATCAAGATATGAATGATTTTGAATTACTAGTACAAGATGGAAATTGTAAATGTTTGAGAGTTACGTATACCACAATATGCAATCAATATCACCTACAATATCAATAGGTACCTACTAAGCGACATCGCGTGGGTACATCTAGCAAAAATAAAAACAATCGATTTTGTGATCGACTTTATTTTTATGAAGTGGCCTGTTTCAGGTGTAGTAAGAGAACTGATTGTGAGTGGTTCCGGGGAGGAGGACATGTCCGCGTTGCTTTGTGGTATGCACGCCGCTCCCAATGATGCTCTTCGATTAAAGCTGCACATACTCAAAGCGTTATTAGCTTGCTTACGGGACTCACATCGTACTAGAACTATATTTAGAAAGGTAGCCTATCTATTAATAAACTAAATAATGGTCTCTTTAAAAAAATCATCTTTTTCCCGGTATACTCAGCCAACACTCTTTGATTCGTTTCGTCTGACATGCTCATTAAATTCATTACTACATCCATTCATCTAGTGTTCAGTTTATAGCGTGATAGCCGACTATTCAATCGCTAATCAATTATAAGATAAGTTTCGTTCTGAACTTTCAATTGAATGCTGTGAGATAAAAATCTTCGTAGGTATAATCCAAAAACAATAAAAAATTATGTAATATGAAATTCATTCTGACAAAAAAAAATCATTTATATTTTTTTATAAAACTAAGTTAACGAGACCACAGCTCGCCTATGCAGTTATGGTTAAGCGACTATCGCTTATAAACCATCACAAAAATACCATTATCATTAGTTTGTTGTGGTAGTAAACCTAATGGAAGTACCGTCAATTACACTTGCAGAGGGATGTTCCCTCCATGGGTGACTTACCTATGTGATTGCATGTTTGCAAAATGCGTTAATTTCGATCAGTTATACACTTATTTCACTGAGCACTATAGAAAGGAAGAATATAATATAATAATATAAAGAATATATGATTAGAACTAAGTAATAGTAAGTAAGACATACAACGGTCAAAATGCCTTTTAATTTAATAGATATCATGTTAACACATTTACTCAATTTTATAGGTCAGCGGTTTCGTGTACGTCACCAGTGTACTACTGTCATTGGAAGGCAAACTAAAAGGGAATGAGCCAATGGATAAAGATATGTTACAGCTAATACATATTGTATTCTATACAATTAGCACGGCGATGAGATTTGAACCAGCTAATGCTAAATTTTTTCATCATGAGGTAAATATGACGGCGTTGTGCAAAATTTTGTACTAAGTATTTAATGGTATATAATATATATGTATGCTTTAGATCGTACCCGAGGTGATGAATACATGTAGAGGCAAAATCCTCAAATATTCAAACAGCTAATCTTAATAATATAGAATAATAAGTTATTAATATCAATAGCCTGGGGATTCGATCGTCACCAATTATTTCTTCTTAAGGCCTTATTTACACTTTCATTCGTGCATACATGTAAAGCATTTGCGTTTGGTTTTTTTTTTTTTATTTGTTTTTCGCACTTACACTGATCAAAGTGTAAAAATCAAGATTGAACAAAAACATTAAGTTTATTTGGAGGGACTAACAAATATACTGGGGTACCAGTATATTTGTTAGTCCCGACCTACGTTACAATAAAAAAAAAATAATAAAGTTATCCTATAAGGGTTCCCTTTTTCCTTCTGAGGAACGGAACCCTAAGAAGTGATAGTTTGTTGAACCTAGATGAATTTTGCAACATAAATTGCCATATTAATAAAACGATTTTTTTACAGATATGTATGACAACTCTTTGCAACACAATACGCCTTATGGGCTGCTTCGTAGAAGATACAGAATTACAAAATGATACTGAACCTGGTGACACAGAACTCTATGAGGTCTTTCATGAAATATTTACAGGAAATATATTGGAGATGACGTAAGATAATTTAAAACTTTATTGTAGAAAATCGTTTTGGATATCTCAAAATACTTTTGGACCACGGTTTCACCTGTGTTCAATTCGTATGTGTACTGTATGATGTGATATTGTATCATATAGTGAACATTGCTATCTGAAGCAAAAATAGTTTTAAATATTAGATTAGAAGTTCTTATTCTACTTAGGTGGTAAACAAGCCATCAGGCTAACTGATGAAAAGAGGTTACACAATTGACGCTTGCAACACCTTTGACATTCCTATCACAACTTTCTATAATTTTTAAGAAATCTACAGTTTTCAATATTAGCGTGTCTTCGTGTTGTACTATGCAATGCAATGTTATTACAGTTTAATCTTAGTAATTGGTTTTTCTGCAGATTTCCAGAAAAAGTACCAGTAATATTCGTCCACGCTTGTATAATTTTACGTCTGTTGTACGACGTCGCTTTGGATTCATTCGACAAGCCAACCTTCTGTGGATCTCTCAATGTGAAATCTCCCAGTTTGACACGACAAAGTTCTGCTATTAATGAAGTAAGATACAGTACCATATTCCTTTTATGTATTTCTTGTATCTGATATGTAAATTTTACCAGTGTTTGGCAAGGAGTACACTCCTTGAGACTCGAGATGATATTTAGTCTGATTTATTTTAGGTACAGGCAGGACTTATATACTAATGTGGTGCGTGTATACAATTGTTTTACTTAATCTCTAAAGTTAATCTATAAATGTGAATTATCTAATTATGTGCAATTATGTAAAATGTGCTTGCTACATAAATAATTTGTATTTTATCCATGAGCAGTCGAAACCGGCTGGTCGCACGGCGCCTCTTAACCTGTCCGTGGGGAGCAATAACGGAGAGGCGTGGGTCATTCACTCGGGTGTCGTCATCGTGTTGGCGAAACTACTGCCTGCCTTACCGAGACCGCCGGAGCACGAGGCCCATGCGAGGGCTATACGTGATTATTTAGCGCACGTGCTGAAGAGTCTAGTTAGGAGGTAAAATTAGATTAATTAGTAGACTATCCAATCTATATATATATAAAAATGAATTCCTATTTCCCTTGGTCACGGCATCTCGTGAACGGCTGGACCGATTTCGCAAATTCTTTTCTTTTGGTGTTTGTTATTGTCAGAAGAAGGTTCTTATGAAAGAAAAAAATTAAGCAAGTTGTGTTGTTAAAAGTTGAAAAATTTAAGAAAAGTTAACGAGGGACTTACGCGGGTAAAACTGCAGGACGCAGCTAGTTTGATATATTACTAACACATCGAGTAAGGAGTAGTGGTACAGTCACCAACAAAACGCATTCTAATTCGCTGACCTATTAGTACTCTTAACTCTTCTTAACTCTAAAATAGATTGCAGTTGAACAGTTTTGTGCATCTGAATGTGTGTCAGTTTGCTATGCACATCTGTAAGTTAGATCTTAACAAGGAATTCCATTCTCATCATAACTAAGAGTATGGAGACATTTTTCTTTGCACAATGGAGGTTCTCCAAGTCTTGATAAATTGAATATTGAGTTCTTTATTTACCCTGTTGCATACAAATTGTAGTAATTGTAGTAGTAGCTACATGAACAGAATAAGAAAAAAGTAATTTAAAAAAATATTAAACCGCTAAAACAGAAAACAATGTGGTTTACTCGGTATATAGATAGGTCATACAACCATGACACAAACTTCCCTTTGATCGTAATGGTCAGAATTCTATGCATAAAACTTATTAGCATTACACACATTAATTTTACTTTAAGTGTAGCCTATGTATGCCAGTCCACTGCTAGTGTAAGTAGTGAGTGTCTTGTGTGTTGCAGCGAACGCAATCAGCAAGTGATGTGCCACGCGGGGCTGGCGGGCGTGGTGCTGCGCGTGTGCGGCGCGGCGCTGCGGGCGGAGCGCCACCCGCTGCACGCGCCCAACATGTACATGCTCGAGAGGCTCGCCGCGCACGCGCTCCGGCCCGCTGAGCTCAGGTACACACACGCACGTTGTATATGTGACCTATGTGGCGCGGCGGCCTTTAAACAGTCATGGGAGTGATTGGAATGTATAGTATATTCTGTATAGGCCTGGGTGTTTATGTATACGTATAGTATGTATATATTAACGAAAATTGTATGTTCCGGTGTAAGATGATGACAAAAATATTTACAACGCAAGTTTATTACTTTTTTATTTCATTTAGCGATTCTTGTTTGGTACAGAAATTCTTTCTGTCTATATGAGTACCATAATCCAACGTAATAGTATTACTATCAGTGTCACAAGTACAACAGTGTTACGCTAATACACTTAGAAGCACTGTGCAAAATATTTGTGGTAAATTATCGTTCACTTATGACGATCCCACTAATTGAATTGTCTATATTCATGTAAATATTACACTGTAAACATGCGTCGCGATTCAACATCATCGGCCGTCATCGATACCAGTCCAGATATAATATTGTTACGAGCCGGAGTTTTGGATTAGAATACCCACCACTTTATAACGAATTAGACACAGTTAAATAATTAGCAATTAACACATTTACAAATCATAATTACAATAATTCTCACTATTATTCACTTGCACTATTCACTATTTTTCTCACTTGTTAACTCG
Organism: Euplagia quadripunctaria; assembly: GCA_963859945.1. Classification (NCBI taxonomy): domain Eukaryota; kingdom Metazoa; phylum Arthropoda; class Insecta; order Lepidoptera; family Erebidae; genus Euplagia; species Euplagia quadripunctaria. The sequence goes on along the minus strand of OY982566.1, from coordinate 12,042,006 downwards.
TAGTATCGCTTAACTAGAACTGAACTCATACCGCAATGCAACTTCCTTATATAGTTCAAACGTTATCTCATAAAGTTTGTGAACTTTCCCGAAAACTAGGAACCCCTCTGGAATCTTCTAGGACATTGTGGGACATTCATACATATACTGTTAGTTTCTTTATTGGCCAAAAGGTGGCATGCGTCTTAATTTAGGTAATCACAACCATCTATGATTTCCTCTACTCGTTATTAGATGGCGAACGCCGTCAATTTAGGCTTTCGTAACACTATATAACTAAAACATTATGTACTTATTGATAAAAAACGAATAGTATCCTCCACTAATCCCATTATTCATATTTTAATTGTTAGTTTTTATTTAAATTAATAAAACAATTGAAAATTTATTCATTGTAAACTGTACCAAATCAAGATTAACAATTGTTTAATTGTTAATTGCTACCACTACAATTAATAAATTGTTAGTTATAATTTTCCACAATTACAGTTGATCAATTGTTAGTTGTTATAGTGACAATTAACAATTAATCAATTGTTAATCTTTAAATTGTCTTTACAATTAAAATTTGCCTAACACAGATATATCCTCCTACACTATCGGAATAATAAAATATTAGGGTATAATTGTGAAACATCATTTTCTCATTTTTAAACGCTAAAGCGTTCCCTGATGCCAAAACGTCGGGCAATTACGAATTGACTGCACTTTACCGTATAATTTACAGTGTTAGTGTTGTTAAACAGTGTTAAAGAGATTATTCTACATATCTACTTATTTATATTCACTAAACTACTAATTGCTAAGAAATTCAATGAAATGGCTTTTTAAGTCGCCTTAGACTTATACGTCTGTTGGTCTAGATGTAACACGGTAAGTTACTTTCACCGGTTCGAATCCCGTCCTGAGAGTTGTCTTTATCCCAAATTTGAAAATTCATTTATTGTTAATATAATACTTGAATGTTTGTAGCATTAGGTATATTGGTTTCAACACCTTAATCTCTTATACCTGTAGGTATCTTACACAACGAGCTGTAAACATATTACACAAACATTGTAACTTAGGTTTACCTCTGCATTGCGAACAAGGCGTAATTGTAGCTTAAGACCTTCATGTGTTTTCTTGTAAATTAAATAAACAATTTATAGTTCGTGTATTTAATTTCTTGAGTACTGTAAAAAGCATCCTGTAATCACAGAACATATCATTATATATTACCTACCGTAATCATTATTTTTTCATCCAAACGAGACGATATACGTATTATGACATAATATAGAACGTAACATATATTTTTGTAAATTCGAGGCGCTCCTAAAGAATATAAATTGTAAATCTTACTAATTAAATCTATTTATATAGGGAATTTCTACGCATGGGTAACCCATTGAACTGCGTAGCTCCAGAACCAGGGCAAGTTTGCAAACCGGGAGGACCTGTGCCGCTAACAAGGATCAAGACTTTGGTATCCATGACTACGCCACGAGATTACAGGTATAGTATGAATAGGGTTGCCACCCGATGTATAAAAATAATATATTTGTAAACTATACTTTCATCACATTCAACTGTCGCTCGCCCAGTAAATCTGTCAAAAGGAACGTTTTCACAGCGCTAAATAACGATTGCGTGTGCACAATTTTTATTCTGATTTTCTATTTTTTTCTTCCATAAAAAGGCAACCTTAAGAAATACGTGTTTATTTGATTTGAATTTGGAGTGTTGCATTGGCGTTAAGAGGAATAATAAACTTTACCTAGGCTAGGATGAAATATTAGATTACATGAATTGGTTTGGATTCATGAAATAATATTTGATAGACGCGAAAAATATAGTAAATAATTATTATTTTCAAAATAATTTTGATATTTTCTTATTGAAAAAAATATTTTATCGTGTCTATCTTTTTAGGACCAAGTTTATTGTGTTGCTACTTTATTAATTGTTTCCAGGTCTCAAAATTCCTGCACTTTACCGCCGTTTGTTGAGTTTGATATGTCAGCTGAGGGCTTCGGTTGCCTTTATCTGCCTAGCATCGCACCGCAGTCCGCTAACTTAAACGCACTGGGGACTCAAGATAATGCCACCTTGGGTGGAATTGGTTCAGGTAATACTTGGCTTCCCAATGACTGACCCATTTTGATAAACTCGTCATTGATTCGAAAATTTATTTCGTTGCTTAGAATATGGTTGGCAACGCACAATTGATATCACTGGTTTTTGGAATATTTACAGGCATCATTTTTGGAATAAACAAGGGCCGGGCCGTGTTTGCCAAAAGTTGTTAGAAAACAAAATCAGAGTTGCCAATCGGACAGTCCCCGAGAGTGGGAAGATGGGGTTAAAAGTTTATATTAGAGTGTTAGACTGTTGATAAATTAAGACCACACAAACTGTCTTGTGTATTGCATACACTGCTATAAATATTAAGGTTCTAAATTAAACAGAGTTGGATATTTTTTGCAGGTGATAGAGTATTCCCTCCACAAACCGGTCTAACATATTCCACCTGGATATGCGTGGAGAAGTATTCAGACCCACGTTCGGATCCACACTGCGTACGGCTACTGACCCTCGTGAGAAACATTAACAACAGTCGCGACGAACATCTCGTTTGTTTGACAATGGTGCTATCTGCGAGGGACAAGGCGATCATTGTTTCTACTCAAGAGACGCTAGTTCCGCACAGTAAGTTTATACGATAATTAATTCTAATTTTTTATCAAAAGTTATTCTTATTCCCATTCATTGTCTCATGAGAGTTCACATATACAAGTCAACTTCAAAAAAAAAAAATATTTTTCGATAAGAAAGTTGTACAGTTAATTTGTACAGTTCATTAGTATTTACAGTGGTACTTTTGCCACAGAATACATAATAGTACATGTGCAGAAGTGTCACTCCGCCAAATCATAAGTAAATAGCGACTCTTATTCCGACACAATAAAGTCGCTATTCAGGTCGCACAGCGCTAATTACCTACAGTTATATTCATCTAGAATATTCCTCTCTTTCTTTTGCGTAACCCCTATCGGTTCTGACGACGCCGCGACGTTAGGGTTGTCTTTTAAGGATTAATTATTCTGAACATTTAATAACCAGTAAGTTATGTACCTATTACTTCATTTTTGTGAATAATTAAACCTAGGCTAGGTACTAATAACTCGACAGTCTAGACACGAGAGGATGACGCGACGCAGCGCGTGAGTGAACACCAAACTAACGTGCGGTTCGGCCGGCGCGCGGCTTCCAACTGACTTTTGGCACGATTAGTCGATCAAACTGTGTACTTGTAGCTTTATACCTATACTTCGGGAGTGACCCTGGCCTGCGTTTGCACTAAATTAAAAATACGAATGTAAAAAAAAAAGTACTGCAACTACTTCAAAGAATAAAGCAGATTTATAGCAATATATTCGTAACCCTTTTAACTTCGCCTAAAACTTACACTTACTAAAAAAAAAAAAATACACAAGGCTTTTGGCTGCGGCTTCGCTCGCGTTTACCTTATGTCCTTGTTCCCAGTACTTTTCTTATCTTTCTAGATAAAAGGTGTCCCCTGCCTTTTTCTGCACCCCTGACAATTTTCATTTCAAATTTCATGATGATCGGTTCAGTAGTAAAGGCGTGATAGTGTAACAAACAAACAAACTCACAATCACATTTATAATACTAGTTAGGATTATAATTAATTGTATTATGATGACTGCACGGATGGGCGCAATGGTTTAAGTGGTTAGTGGGTTCAAATCCCATACGAGACAAAAATTTGTGTTATTCAGAAATATTTGTATCGAGTCTGGGTGTTCTTTGTGTCCATTGTTTGAATGTTTGTGAAGCCCCCCGCGACATAGGAATATTCCTAATGGGGGAGTTGTCTTTTATAAATAACAAAAATATCATGACATTGAGTTATATCCATGCCGAAAAGACCTTTTATAAATTCTTTTTATTGATATTTTTTTTTATTTTGCAATGAACAACTGTGAAGTTCGTAAAGTATGTGGCTATAGATTGTATTTCCCTAGACGTAGGTGAGTGGGAGCCGGAAGGTTCGGGCGAGTGCGGTGCGCGGGTTTGGTGCCCGGATTTGCAACACGAAGGGCAGTGGCACCATCTGTGCTTGTTCTCAATCGTGCTGTGCTGAAGAATTCCTCGTTCTCCCTATATTTAGATGGTAAGTTCTTATATCTATTCCCCCGTAATATAGTGCATAGATGGCTCTTAACATCGCCCAACACATGAAAAGCTCCTCTTTTAACTAAATATTACCAAATTTCAACATCATTAAATAAGTTACATTAGTTGGTCACATGATATAACATCCATGTGGCGACAAACATTACTCTTCCTAGCTATTTCTAGCAAACTATAGATGAATGATGGTGAAATAACATGTATGCAAGTAATTCACATAAAAATCACCAATTTTGAGTTATGTAGAAAAAATAACAGTGTTTTAACCTTAACTATTATTTGTCAATTTAATGTAACTGCTAAAATTACATGTAAATTGTAGCTAATATTAAAAATGGGGAATACGTTAAAAACTTTCACTAACATAAGTTATTGACATTTGAGTGTACTCAAGGGAAAACGTGAAATTAAGAATTTTAAGTGGTGTCACAGTTCAGAAATGACCATTCAAACATAAGCCACATCCATATGACTATTTATGTGTCTGTAGGTCAGCATATGCATTCGGGCAAATTACACTACGTTAGTGCCAATCCTGGTGGCGGTGCAGCGACACTCTCCGGAGCTTCAAGCGTTTACTGCGTACTTGGGACACCTCCTCATTGGAGGAGATATTCAAAACTAGTGTGGCGGCAGGGGACCTGCGTTACTGCTTGAAGATGTATGTATATTACTCTTAATTACTCTGAGATCTAAGATCAAAAATCAAAGTGTATATTTGGGCTCCCTAGTGCTACTCAGTAGTGCTGAACTCACTAATGGTCCTGGCAGTTAACGCTGTTGAGTATTTTTTTTGTAGTATAGGGGGCAAACGAGCAGATGGGTCACCTGATGGGAAATGACTATCGCCGCCCATGGGCACCTGTAACTCAAGAGTCACAATTGCGTTGCCGCCCTTTAGGTGGGAGTAGGGCAAGAGGGGGGAGAGGGGAGGGGCTAGAATAGGGGAGAGGGGGGTAGGGAAGGGTTAGGCCCTTTGGGTTACCTCACTCACGCGGCGAAAAGCAATGCAAGCATTGCTTCACTGCCGGTTTGCCGGGTGAGTCACGGGAACCCAGCTATGGTTAAACAAATTTATTATGGTTCTTCAAAAATCATCTATTTTCATAAAACTGACTTATTAGTTTTTAATTGAATTTTAATATTAAACACATTTCTGTACCTTAGCATTGTCTTAGTGTTGTAATTTTTCAGGTATTACCAGCGCAAACAGTAGCAATTATGTACCAACTCGGTCCCCATTACGTTGGTACTCTACAAGCTCCTCTACCACCCTTACAGTACCAGGAACCTCTTGCTCCTTTAGTCGCTGAAGAAAAAGTCGTATTCGGCATCAATGCACGTGCCATGTCACAGCTAACACTAGCCAAAATAAGAAAAGTGTATAGCAAGAATGATAACAAAGCCATTGCTAAGATGCTGGGAATGTCTTCTCATGAAAATGCTACGCCTATTAGGATATTACACAATTCTGCCGACATCTGATGGGACCGGCGCGCTGTTTGGGTGGTACTGTAGTCGGCTACTTAGGCGTCAGAGTATTTTGTCCTAAACCAGCTGCGATTATGGTAAGTAATAATTTAAATTGCACACTAGAATTCTACTAATATTATAAATGTGAAAGTTTTAATGGATGGATGGATGGATGTTTGTTACTCTTTCACGCAAAAACCACTAAACTAATTGCGATGAAACTTAGTATGCAGATAGCTGGAGACCTGGATTAACGCATAGGCTACTTTTTATCCCGATATTCCCACGGGATCGTGACTTACGCGGTTGAAACCGTGGGCCGCTGCTAGTTTAAAGTATAGCTAGCTACATTTAAAATAATATCAAAAGTATTTTAAATTTATTTTTGCAGATTGACACTGTCGGTGGTTGCTCAGTATTATTGGGATTAATAGCCATGGCTCAAGACGTAGAATGTTTATACGCTAGCGTCAAGGCACTAGTATGTGTAGTGCGGTCTAACAAGGCGGCCCAAGCAGAAATGGACCGCAGGAAAGGATATCAAACGTTAGCCATGTTACTAAAGAGGAAGAAACAATTGCTCAATTCACATATACTGCATCTCATATTTGGTCTAGTTGGAACCGTCGATAGTCAAAAGGAAACTTCTTCTATTCCTAATTTAACTGCGTTTCAGGTAAGCGTGTTCTTTTATTGTTTTAGGGTTCCGTTCTTCAAAAGCAAAAAAGAAACCCTTATTACTTTGTTATCGATCTGTCTGTCTGTCAAGATATTACTACTATTTCTCAGGAAGTCGCTTCAAGTTGAAATTAATACCAAATACTTATGTCTGCGGTATCTTGAAGCTGTAAAAATCAAGCTTCTAAGTCAACGCAATCAAAAGATACGGCCATTAAGCATTAGATTTTAATCAATTTGAACATTTTGCAGGTCAATCAAAACCTATAGGGTACTTCCCATTGACCTAGAATCATAAAATTTGGTAAGAAGCAAGCACAAGTAAGGGAAAAAATCCGAAAGTCGTTAATTGTTGTTATATCACAAGAAAAATTTTTGACGTACATCGATGTATGGGAGAGTATTTTTAGAACCACAAAGTTAAGTTTGTCTTTCGGAAAAGACGGGCCAAAATCTTGGAGAATTCATTCCCGAGATGGACGTACTACGTACAAACAAGTTTGTTTGCTTACGGAACCCTCGGTGTCCGAGTCAGACTCGCACTTGACCTGTTTTTTATTTTTTATATTCCTTGTTTCGAATCGAATTCGATTCAAGGAATATATAATTTTTAGAATATTTTAGAATAGATATCTAAAACTCACAATAAATATTTTTCCCATGTGGAGATCGAACCCACAACACTAAACATAGTATCTAAACATTTAAATATCTTTTAGGATTTAATTTGTGAATTAGAAGTATGGCTCGCGCCCCAGGCGGCTTAATAAAGTCCCTTCTCGAACATTTATTGGAGCTGGCGACAGAGACAGCGCACAGAACGCACAACTTACGCACAATGAGAGATCTGCAGCTGGTCTCCAAACTCCTCTACATTATCAATGACGTCAAAGTCATTAGCACACGAAATGTTCTCATACAATTACTCGCAGCCTTACTCGGAGGACAGCCGCGACCGAGCGACATGCTTTGTCTCGGACAATTTATGGCTTTTACTTTGCCCTTGCCTTCGCAAACCGAGAAAGGAGTGTGCCTTAGAGAGAATGATAGCGAGAAAGATGGTGAAGGTGAACAAATCGTTCTACGAAATAAGTGCTTCAATGTATTACACGGACTACTTTTCACGGCGAGAAACTTAGTAAATACTATCGTGTGTGAAGAAATATCGAAGGTTTTGGGCATGGATTGGCTGCTAAGTTTTATGTTGGAGAATGTTCACCCTTCCACAGTCCTTTGGGCTCTCCGGATATTAGTCGTCTTGTGTTCTGGTCAAGGTCAACATTCAGCCATAATGCAAAGGTAAGACAAAATATAAGTATATTATAGGAGTACACTATTTAACAGTAACAAACTCGTTCAACTCCGTATATGCATGCATAAAAAATATTTAATTAGAATCTCAAGGTCAAGCATCCCTAGTGCACAGCCTATTATAACCTGTTATTGTCTAAAATGCCTTTTTCGCCGAGAGCAATTGTAAACTAAATTATTATATTAAAGGTACATAGATATTAACACCAAATAATTAATTTGGAATTTAATAAGGAAACAGGTATACAATTTATGTCAAAGGGAGCTAGGTAGAAAGTAAACGCAACGATATCTTCTTGAATTTATACGTAAATGTATCATAATATAGACATATTACTTGTACTAAGGTTCCGTGAAGGCGTTGGTAACGGCGGCTGGTTAAGGCACACAGAAATGATTGCGCAGCCTCAGCAAACAGGTGTTGTGGTCTCTACCACCGTGCATTCTAACTCGCACCTTCACACTTCATTGTTGCACACTCCTGGATTCACTTTAATGGCATGGTAAGAGAACATTAATTTAATTCGATTTCGATTGAACAATAATCAAGTTGAATCATTTATATTATCCATTGGTCCATGATTTACCTAGAGTTTGAAACACATTAGCTATATTTAAATTCAAATTCAAAAAGAAAAAAAAAATATTTCGGACAACTTGATCTCCATATGATTGTTAATAATACAGAAAGGTATTACATATTAGGGGTTAATAAATTTAATTAATTTAAGTGTAAGCAAATACTTATCCTTAAAATATTAATCCTTATTCTATACCTGATCAGCATCCGCACAAAATGCTTAACTGTAGGAGAAACATAATTCTTCGCAATATTTTTCAAGATTTACTTCCGACTGCCCTCACTTTGCTCAATAAAGGAGCTCTTTTCTTGTGAATAATCGCTTGGAAGGTGTCCGTAGGGCGCCTGAGTAAACATGTATATTATCGAAAGTTTGAGGAATTAATTATTAATGTTAAAATTTTGTGAAAATAACGTCGCATAATTTTATATTAATAAAACATGGTCTACTGAAAAAACCTAATATCCAGATAATATATTTTTATATTGTATTAAAATAAGAAGGTACTATTGTCTTTTGTAGATCACAAGTAGGTATATAAACTATTGTTGTATTTCTCTTAATTAAAAAAAAGAACTCATCTCGATTTAGTGTTCGTTATAAAAAAATGGTTACTCGACAAATGAACGTTCCGTGCAGGCTAACACCGGCACACTTACAAATCCCGGAGCTGTACTACCTGCTGTTCGGGCTGGCGCTGGGGCAACCGATGCGCGTGTCGTGCGGCGAGCGCGTGGTGTCGGTGGAGCGCGTGTGGGGCGCGGCGTGGGGCGCGGCGGCGCCCGCGCGCCAGTCGCCCGCCGCGCTCTCCGCACGCATCACGCTGTGCCCCGATGCCGTAAGTCGTGTTGCTCGCTGCCGTTCGCGCGCTGGTACACACGGACAAATCGGCGGTGCCCGATTGGCTCGTAGAACATCCCGTCGCCATCGTACAGGTATGCCGTTTGTTCATATTTTTTTAAGACCTACTCTTTTGCTAAGTAGGCAAACTGTTATCGTATAATGTCCGCTTGTACCGCAAACGTCTTGGAACATGTGCGGTTCGGATAAGAAACGTTGACTTGTACTGTGGGAGGTTCGAGAATCATTGTGAAGCGAGTCCGGTAAATTTATCATTAACATTATTAACACTATCATCGTTTCTATTATAGGTATTGTTCTCGTTGTACAATACGCTACCTGATTTCGTACCGATTATGATGACTGCAGAAGTATTGACATCGTTAGCTGCAATACTTTTTCCACCGAATTCGCAGGATGATATTCATATGCGTAAGTAGTTACATTCGATTGCCGTTCACCCTGCCTATATAACAATATATTACAAATATAACATTTGTCGAACAGCAATATGTGAATCGGGGGAAAGCTCAGGTGCGTCTACACCAGGAT
>OY982566.1:11940233-12032171 GCA_963859945.1 Euplagia quadripunctaria | reverse complement strand
GGTGACTTCAATACTAAGTGTTGTATCGTCGGCGTACAGAATGCATGAATATGGTGTTACGTTTGGTAAATCATTGATGTACAGCAGAAACAAAAACCGTCCTAATATACTGCCCTGGGGAACACCACAGGAGTTTTGGCGATAGGCGGATCTATATATTTTTTTCTGATAATGTATATCTGGATATCTCTACGTATCTGTTTGTGATTACTTAGATCATTTTCGAACCAGTGTAACGCGTTTCCCTTAATACCATAACGATTTAGTTTGAAGAGAAGCAGTTTGTGATCTACGAAGTCAAATGCTTTTGACATATTGAGAAATATTGATGATATTGTATATTTTCAATGCAATTGACTTAGTACGAACGTAAAACAACTGAATTTGTCTGGTTAGTAATAGGTACTAACGGTTGCCTTAAGTCAATCACAAAGTTTACTTAGATTTTATTTTGACTAATCTATTTTTTACTCAGTTAACAAAGTTCAATACATAGTTAGGAGCAAATGTTGGTCGTCCCAAAAATCTTTATCACACCATTTTATACAATCTTTCACATCTTACATGTAATCGAAAGTCGCGGTATTGTTACATATTTTATATAAGTTTTTCTTTACATTCAAAATATTATTTACACTTTGATAAGTATGTGTTGTGAGAAGAATTATAGTTTTATTTATATATGATTTATTCATGTTCTTTGTGAGTGGGCTGCTTAATGTTACCTAGATTACTTTATCATTAAGCGTTTCAAGTTGGAAATGATACTCACGCCAGTTATATTTGTTCATATTTTATATATTATATGTACATCCGCTAATATCAACATTATCTTTAAAGTGGTGAAGATTTGATATTTGCCATAGAAAACAAAGAATGCAATGAAAATAACACCTTGGAATGAATTTATTTGTTAAATATTAATTCTTATCACAACTTTTAAAGGTGTACGACCGATTTACACCCCAAGTAATAATAAAAATTAAACGAGTTTTTAATATTTTGTCTTTCCCTCTTTTTAGAAATGTCAAATTATCTAGAATATGGCGACTAAACTTTTTTAATTAAAAATAGTAACTTTTTTAAATCTTTTAGTTTCTTAAATTCCCCTACAGACAACTAACAGAACCGATTTTACCTTAAGAATGTTTTTTTTGGGAAGCACTGTGCATTGATAGCGTTTGTTTACTGTACATATGGCTAATTTTTCCAATCAAGGTAATTCTTACATCTGAGTAATTAAAGTAATCTGTTGATAAGACTCACCTAAAACCTCGTTCGTGATTTCGGTCGGGCGCACAAAACGACACCTTTTCGATAGTCTGGTCAACAATGAGCCCTTTGGTCTCCTCCTCGACGACGCGCAGACCGTCGCCGCTGACATGTAGGACGGCGCGGACCGGCCGACGTCGGGAATTCTGCAATTTACGATATGTTGATGTTAATAAATATAGATAAACTATTGTGTAGGGATTAAATTAAAATTGTACATAGTTTTTTGCCTGATCTTGGACATACAAAGGTGGAAGTATTTATTAATTAAGGTACATCTTATACTCTGTTATAGCATAATGTTATCAAATATATATCTAAAGACTTATGTGCATAATCTATGGTACCTCCTGGGAGATTTTTTTTTGTAAAATTGCATTTTTACAGGAAATACAACTATGCAGTTGAACTTAAAATGCAAAACTGTATATGTATACAAAATTGCATCAAAATCGTTTGAGCCGTTCCTAGCGTTCCTATATTCAGATTATATATATACACATATATATATATATACACATATATATATATATATATATATATATATATATATATATATATATATATATACAAGAATTGCTCGTTTAAAGGTATTAGATAGATTAGGTAGATAGATTAGGTACCTATATTTGTTCAATATGGTTTCAGCTACACAAATCATTTTTATGTACAAAGATTTCTTACTAATGTATTTTTACTGCTTTCTTTGCTGGCCTGTTGGTCTAGTGGTTAGTGACCCTGCTAAGCTGCTGACTGCTGAACTAAAGTTCGTGAGTTCGATTCCCACTCAGGAGATATATTTGTGTGATGAGCATGATCATTTGTTCTGTGTCTGGGTGTAATTTATCTAGAATTTGTATGTATTTAGAATTATATAAGCATGTTTATCAGCAGTCTGGTTACCATAGTACAGGCTCTGCCTAGTTTGGGATCAGCGGCCGTGTGTGAGTTTTGTGAAATTATTATTATTAAATACCACTCATAGGGGAAACTATCAGCTTAAGTACTTGTATATATCTAGTACCGAGCAATATAATCGAAATATAATTTGTATAATAATAGTCACAGGCGCAAAACCTACGATCGCTTAGTCATCAAAAGCCAATAAAAGATATTGCCAGAGACGTTCCTTGCAATAAAGGTTTTAGTGCATACTAACTCGAAGAGACTATAGCCATATCTACGATCTATTTTAATATTAGGTATATATGTAGTTGTAGAGTTTATTTGTTTGAACGTCAATCTCAGAACGAAAATATTCGGTGCGGTTGAATACAAACAACTCGGCTATTTCACAAGGTCGCGGGAATATCTAATCTTTACGACATTGCGAAATTTTGGCCACTAAGGTATTGTCTTTATATAATTCAAATGTTTCCATTTCGCACAATGCTATGCGATGCAGCTATACTCGCTTGCCATTTATTAATTTCAAGAAGAGTTTGAATCGGAATCACAAATAGTTCGTCAATAAGACGAGTGGTGTTATTTAGAATCAGGCTACATGCAAGCAGGTATAATATAATAAAGTTCCTATCGGCTTGCCTTTCAATTTATGAATGAATACTATTATTACCAATGCATAAAACGTAATGAAGGTTGCAAGGTTGCATTACATTGTACCGCCATTATAACAAAATGGCTTACTGTAACAAGACATAAACATACCTAGTAGCCCGCAGCAAATAAAGTAATATACTCACCCTAATACGCTAAAAAGTTCCCTGTTTTGTGGCTGCTGCCTATAGATGGCAATGATCCGGCATAGGGCTGTGTGCCAGGGCTACTTAAAATTAAAATACCTAAGCTTTGTTCTTTCCTTCTAATAAAAATCGCGCTTTGTAACTTCGACTAAAGCAGTGATGGCTACAAGGTGCAACTTTCTCACCCTAAGTACTTTGAGCGCCTCCTCGCAGACCTGCATGCCTCGTGACTCGAACACCTCGACGCAGCCGAGGTACTTGACAGGGAAGGTGCAAGTGCCGGCACGCACAGCCGCCTCGTCGGCGTGCCATTGGTGCGGGCGCGCTGACTCCGGCGGTGAGCCCTTGCGTCGGCGGAATGACTCGCGGAAAGACCGCCGTAACCGCTCCATGCCGGCGCGCGGCGGCGACAGAGCACCGCCCGCGCGACTCCGCCGCAACGACGCGCGCACTGACGACTTCTGAAACATTTTACATACACATTAGTAAACAGTACCTACTACATACAGTTGTCAGGGAAACTGAAATGGACATCTAAAGCTGTAATTTTCATTCAGAAAGTACTGTCTAGGTAGGTAGGTACATAAACGCGAGCGTAGCCGTGGCCAAAACCTAGTACCTCCGATGTATTTGGAAAAACATGTAAGTACCCTAAGGTTGGAAAAATAGATACAGATATTTCATATCTCTTATTGAAATACGATAATAATTAAAGATCGGTATCGGTCACTATACTCATGTGTTATGGGCGAGCAGACAACGTGCGTCGAACATCAGGTAACCGTGCCACATTATGACACACGAACAATACCGTTCTTGATAACAATGACCACATTAACCATTACCATACATTCAATGAGTAAATTTCTACAATAAAAGCGATGACTAAGCCCCTGATGGACCATTGGCCTATACCAGGTATTGAATGAATTTCGATCAGTTAATGGAATAGTGGAAAATAATAGACTAAGGTGTTTCTTAGTAAGGCCTACTAGTATTGTACTTCCCTACACGTGGTTAGAATCCAAGACTAGACAAGTACTACAGTTTTTTAGAGTTAGAAAACAAGAAGTTATGCCCCAGTATCATGCTTTTTACCCGAATAAAACCATACCAAAAACTAAACCTAGACAATTAAAAAAATATTTTGATCCTTGGAAGTCATGGATCAAAATGTTTTTTTAATTATTTTGTGAGTCAAGATAAGACAAAAAAGCACATTTTCACATTTACGAGTATGAAATAAGTTAGATACCTCCGTCTAAGTGGAGTTTTTATTGCAGATTTTTTGTTATTATTTACTGGCAGTTGCACTAGCACTGGCACTTTTATGCTGATATAGGTATGTATAAAAATATATGTGGCGAGCATTTTAGCGCGAATGCTACAGAGTGTAGATAAATTTTATTAGATATTCTAGAGTATACATATTTTGATCCTATAATAAATCATTTAATTACGACGTCTTGTGGATACGACGGTTAATATCTTAAATGTGCATTGTGACTCCTTGTACATAGTCAAAAAAAAAATCAATAAGATTATTAATTATTGATAAGATGCCACAAGCATACGGCTCAATTGATCTCTAATGACATTTGAATGTCCTTTGAATAGCTCCGTTTTTAGTCTTACAGAGTCTTTAGAAGAAACACATAGCTAGAAGGTCATTCTAAGTTTTAACCTTTGATAGAGGAAATTACTGCGCATAGTACCGGTTTCGAACCGTGAGGATAAATCGTCTGCAGATAGTGAGTGGAGGGAAGGTTAAAATTTTTACACGGAACAATATATACCTAATTATAATAATTGCGGAAACAATGTTTTTAAACAAAACTTAGTCGTACCGTCCATAACATACTAATAAACCCGTATGCTACTAACTCCGTATCCGTACTTATCCGAATGTTAATTATATTGGAAGGTAGTTTTCTTTTTATAAATACACGACTTGTTTTGTAAATAGGACGGAAAACATTGAAAATGATATTATATATCTTATCAATAACATTTTGTGTCATTTACAATAAATTCGAAAATGGTTAGAGATCGTGTCCCCTTTATGGAGTATATATAATACATATAAAGTAAAATTACCAGTACTTTTTTAAAGTATTGAAATGAAACAAAACTAGCACACTTGTTTTCAAAACAGGTATTATTCACATCTATAGCAGAGGAACGTCTGACGCTTACGTATACGTTAAGATTTTTTAAAATAAGCACAATTTACACTTTAAATTTCATTGTTTATTTCAATTAAAACACTTTTTTATATATTTTTCATATCTTCTATTAGGGAGAGTACGCAAGACCAAAACGACACATTTACAACTTCATATTAAATCTATATGGTATAAAAATACAAGATATTTTTAAACCTAAACAAAAATCCTAGGTGGTACTGTGTAATTCAGGGCCCAGATTAATGACCCATAAAACCCTGTGTATCCACGCTTCAAGCGTCTATAAACGCTAATAACCTTCTACGTCTAAAAGGCGCCATTGTAAGCTATAAATAATATAATTAAGTAACTAATATTCGCAATGCTCACACGTAATTTTACCATCATTATCTGAGCCACAGGTTCATACACTGTGGCACATAAACCTCTCGCAACTGGTTTGCAATAAGGTTGGATGGATGATTTTAGGGATTATAGGTAAGTATGTATGTATATATTATATGCCTACTTTACGTAAACAAAAGGTTAATAAATAACCGACCAGCGTGTATAAAAAAGGAATACTAATAATAAATATCTCCATTATACATTTCACGCATTGTCATGTGATGATTACCAATTGAAATATTATTGTTTTATTGACAAAATGGCATCAATTTCATTATACCACAATTGTAGTAGGTGCCGCTCTGCGTATATTGTCTACAATTAATCTTTATTTGTACTCCAACAACACGAGTGAAAATTTAAAAATAAGGAAGATATAAGATCCTTTTTACTTTTTTTTTTCATGCATTTGTCACCCGGTGCGGGTTTAAAAAACAAGGTTTGGTTCACATTAAATGACAAGTTCTAAGAAAAATTTCAAATCAATCGAATGACAAAAATTGGCGAATATTGAGTTCCAAGAATTTATAACATTCATAGATGGTTACAGGTGACGTTAATATAATGCATATAAAAAGAAAGATGGAACAATGAAATGATGTTTTGCCACTGATTACAGAATTTTATAACGTGTTTACACTGAAATTGCTGACTGGAGTGCTACCACGGCCTCACAGAAAACCGGCCGTGAAGCAATCCTTCGTTGTGTTTCGCCGAGTGAGAGAGGTTACCAGAGATGATATCAAGATCAAAGGATCATCAAATGATATCAAGATAAACATTGCAATTGTGTAGCTTTTCAAGGTAAATATGAACTTAGTAGGTAATTGTCTACAACTAACAATTATTTTGTAATTTATGTTAGACAAAATTACAAGGAACATTTGCTGTTTTTGTGCAAATAATGATTGATGATAAAATCTTGGAGTCTTGACCGTTTAATAAAACAAAATTACTTATTATGTTAAAAAATATAAAAAGATTACATTTGCATATTTGATGAGAAATACATACTTATTTTAAGATCTATGGGTGTGACGTAAACGTTACTGACCCCCTGTGAACTAGTAGTGATATATTCACTGAGGAACTGAAAACATAATTGTTATTAAGCAGTTACAACAGAATATATTTTATAAAAACACTACATTCTGCTCGAGGTAGCGTTCTATTATGTTGTGTTTCGATTTTCCTCAGTAGCTAATTAAGTACCTATATTAGATTGGTATATTTATAAGCCACTTTGGGCGATCTATTTATAGAACTGTTTACATTTATTTTAAATTTAAATTAACAATTAACCACAGCCCACAGTTCCAGTTCGTTCTTAACAAAAACAGTCAACATTTAATGTTCCCTAATTTGATTTTATATTTTAAGTAATTTGTAAGACCATCATGAGGCGGAACCACCAAGATCAACTAATCTCGTATTCTCATGACAATTCTAACTATCTATAGGTACTTGGTAATATTATAAATGCGAAAGTATGTCGGTATGTCTGTCTCCTACAAGGTAAAGTAAGGCATTTTAAGTTTTTTTTTAACTACCTTTGTATACCTACATATTCTAACCGCTTACAGATTCTACCAGAGAGACAGCTTGCATCATGTTTATAGGTAAACGAGCGATATGAGCAGGACTGAAAACTGAAACTTCTAAAATTAAGATTACTGTATTATGATTATCTATAAACACCTCTGAGACATGTTTAGAAAAGGAACATCAGAAAATATTTGATTGAATTCTGTAATATTATTCATAAGACAGGTGATCTAAAAAGCAATGTCTATCCCGATCTGAAATCTAAATAAATATTGAATCAATTTACTTAATTGATTTTTTATTTTAGTAATTATTAGAAATATTTTGACCTACTGACTAAACTCCATGGAATAAACAATACCATAAATTCTCTAATATTGTCCGTAACACAACTGATCTAAAAAACAACATACCTAATATATATCCTGATCAACGTATATCAAAAGAGAATGGCTGTGTGAAAGAGCAAATTTAGCACCGACGAATGAAATTATGGGACAAATCAGGTGATGTTGTCAAGTATCTTTCCGTAGTAAACAATGTTACAGACACTGAGCAAGTGACATCGTTAGGATTATCAGGGGTGTTCGGCACAAATTCACACCTGGGACGCAATATTGTAAGAGCAATAAATATGTATGACAGGAACAGCAAAGGGAAAAGATATATTAATTCCCTGTATTCCAATAATCCCGACCGATTCCAGTTTAAAAGTGGGGGGCAAGACCCTCCACATTTTGGTCGCCGGTTCAACAGGCGTTCACAGGGATCCGGCAATAGGACTCGGTGACGGCACATCGTGTGGTTTCGAGGCGAGCTCAGTCTGTTAGAGTCCGATACAAAAAAAGGTGTACATATAGGAAAAAATATTTTTGTGGCGTGACAAGTATCAAACCCACAAAAGATGGAAAACCCAAAAGTACAGTTTACAAAAATATGTTATTTTTAGAATTATTTAATTTTAATCAATATAGACGTTGATGAAATCTTGGAGAAAAATAGACTACCTACTCAAAGTACTAACTCTTGTTGTTTGTGTGTTCCACTTTCGCGCCTAACTATTTCACCGATCTTCTACCTTCATCCACAAAAAAAGGACTGTTCCCAAAGCATAGCGAATTAATTGGCAAATGCAGTCTTTATGATAAATCTCTAACTAGTGATAAAAATCTGTTACCTATGACTCATGTCTAATCATATCTATATATCTCAATAACTCACTCGATAAAAGAATTATTTATCGAATTGAGATTGATGATTACTTTTATTGCGAAAAAACGAGAGTTGATTTGATACTCTTTATAGATATTGGATCCACGTTAATCATTTTGTGTTACTTACACTTTTTACATTTTAAGCAATAGGTACAAGACTTTGTATACTGTTATTTACTCTGTTAAAATATCAAATATATATTAGCTGCATTAATGCAGGGACCTAAGTATTCCTTAAGTTGCACTTTGTACTGAAATTACTATTAAACTGGATAGACCTAAGCAGGTAAGATATAGCTAAATAGTATATGTACATAACTGTCAGTAGTTTGACAGTTGGTGCGATTGACATAATGCGCGTTGCAAATTATACCAATTCGAATTCAATATTCATAGTTAAGACATGACAACGTCTGTCGGGTCAGCTTGTGTATACATAAAAATGAAATGCTGTTCTTTGACAAGCCTTCAATCACTCAAGAACGGGTGGATTGGTCTATTGTTTTAACCCCCTACGCAAAAAGAGGGGTGTTATAAGTTTGACGAGCCTGTGTGTCTGTGTATCTGTGTGTCCGTCTGTGGCATCGTAGCACCCAAACAGATGAACCGATTTGAGTGCGGTTTTTTTTGTTTGAAAGGTGACTTGATCGAGAGTGTTCTTAGATATAATTGAAGAAAATCTGTTCAGACATTTAAAGATCTTCAGCTCTTTTGTAATCGTTGTAGGGATTTTCGAGTCAGGGGTATTTAAAATTTTTAATTTATTATTTTTAAATATAAATAACTACCTAGGCGTTCCCCGTAGTTTCACCCGCATTTATAATCTGCTGCACACCCTTAGGTGTAGTAAATAGTATAGCCTACATCACGTTACGACCCTTAGGTCGTAACGTGGTGTAGGCTATACTATTTCCTCATGAATCCGGCTATCTTATACAAAAAGATTTTTTCGAATCCGACTGGTAGTTCAAGAGATTAGCGCGTTTAAACAAACAAAAAAAATAGGCAGTCATGGGACTGCCGACAGAAGTGAAAACTTAAACGAAACGACGAACTTAAATCGTCACATTAGCAGGTTGGTGTCATTAATTAATAAGGAGGAGACAGAACTCAATGTTTAGATTACCGCCCTCTAGTGGATCTATATATGTATTATTAGAGTGACGGTCACGAGTTCAGTGCTTTTTTCCCCATAGCAAAAATGCACAAACGTGCATAAAGAAGTTTTCACTTCAACAATATTTAGTCCGAATAAGGTTTTTAGGGAAAGAAAAATGTTAAAACTAGAGGGGAAAATCGGTAAATTTGAAAGAAAAATGATTTTTCTACGAAAATTTATTCAAGTTTTGACAGGACAACGTGTCTCGGGTTAGCATAATAATATGGGGGTGGGTCGGTACCTATGTACTTATTCATATTTGTTGTGTCACATATGTTTGGTAATTAGTAATTAAATTTAGTCCAGATGTGCCATTGTGCTACTAATCCACTTTATAAGTAAATCGTGCTCCAATGTACTTATAAGCACTCTTGACATCTGGGTATTAGTTTAATAAAGTAACGTAAAATGGTCCTTATTACCGTGAAGTAAGTTATCTTATTTATGTTACATCTCTGCCTCGTGCCACTTCATAAAATAAAACACATAAGAGGGGCAAGACATCTGTTAATAATAAAAGTCTTTGTGCCATTATCTCATCATTCAACATGAACATCTTCAATAGCCTGCTCACAACGAGCAGTGTTCCTAACGAGTACTTAGGCATAGTGAGCAATAGATTATGTTTCATACAGATAGCTGGATGCACTGTGTAGGTATTACTTTTTTTAACCGACTTCAAAAAAGGAGGAGGTTCTCAATTCGACTGTTTTTTTTTTTGTTACCTCGGATCTTTCGACTGGGTGAACCGATTTTGGTCCAGTTCTGACAATGGCATCCATGAGAAAACCATTTACATATAAGTCTTTTATGGAATAGTTTTTTTTGTTGAAGTCGGTTTTTTTTTAATAATTATTTATCATTAAAACTACTGGTTATCACCCGCGTAAGTTCCGGTGCCGTGGGAATATCTGTATGAAAAGTAGCCTATGTGTTAATCCAGGTCTCCAGCTATTACATACCAAGTTTCATCGCAATCGGTTCAGTAGTTTTGGCGTGATAGAGTAACAAACATACCTACATACATACATCCATACATCCTCACAAACTTTCACGTTTATAATATTAGTAGGAATAGTGAGAATATTAAGTAGGATGTAACACGAAAAAAGCTAAGAATAGTAAATAGCTAAGTTTGTGATTGTGATGTCATTGTGTTTAATTTTGAAAACAGATAAACTCTAGCATGTTTAAGAAGTTGTATTTCAAGTTCCCCAATGCTCTAAGAGTCTGCTAGGTAGCTACGGAACATTTAAGCAACACGCACGATAAGCCTATAGGTACCTAGCTAGATATCTATGACATCTGTGTTTAAAACGTGCGTGAGCCTGGAACAATAAACGTGAACGTGTCCAGCCACTGCGTACACGTATAGTACCTATACTTTAAAATTCAATGACTCAAGTTGAATAATGAATTGTAAATTAAGCATAATCAAATCAGTTTACCATTTTGAGGTCGGCATTTGCTGCCGCTTGCGCTCGATCAAACGGCTCGTGAGCAGACGATCCTTGGTTTCCCATTGTGCAGCTAAACTTTTGTCAATGCAAATCTTCCAAAGAAACAACTCCACTCGCGAACCACAAATTCACTAGATTTACTAAATCCACACAACTTTACATTATAACTGTTTACATTCCAACAATCGCATCCGTACAATGATATTTAACGACTATTGCGACATTTCATTCATGAACATTGAACACGTTGCCTAATGTAAGAGTATTGTCCTCTTCTGATAAATGTTCTATCCGCAACACAGAAAGATAATAATTTCGACGAAGTTGAAATTCAACAAACATGGCAAAGCCCCGAATAAATAGTTTAGGACTGCGGAATGCTACAACCTTGACGACAGTCGCATAAAAACATTGTGTATTTACACTGGTGCCTCAGTAATCACTTCGCGTGAAACTTATTTAAGTACAAATTAAACACCTGTTACAAGTTATCGCGATGCATGTTGCTAACTTACAATACAATCATCTAAGATGCGGTAGTGACGACAACACGAGTCGTGTGAATTCGTTAACAATAATTTTTAAAAACGGGGGTCAACTTTTCCCACAAACGATGAATAAACGCAGAGAGGCGCATTGAACCCGGTACCCGGTCGGCGCGGGGAGCGAGGTAACGTAGGTAGCTGGGAACGAGTGCCGATGCCAGCTGAACGTTATTTTTTCCCACAGCATTGTTCTTTAGACCGTAGCAAGTAACGATTTATCGAACTAATCCACTTTTTATTAATTTGCACAAACACCTCCGCGGATTATCATAAGCAGAAAACTGCATTTTGACTAGTAAATAAATTAAGGAATGTAGAAGGAATTCGAGGAAGAGGCGCGCGCGCCGCACATTAGGCGGCCAACTGTCGCACTGACTACTACTGACTGTGGCACTGTGGATCGCAGTCGCACCGCGTGCGGCGTGAATCGCACAAAACCCTGCATCGGAGTCCCCGTCCCGTCCCGTACCTCGCCCCGCAGACGACCGGTCCTTTGCATTGTCAAGATTGACAACCGGTGAGATCATCATGCGAATAGCCAGTCTTTAATTCGTACTCGATAATTCGTTCCATCAAAGGTCAATAAAACCATTTTTAAAGTATCAGCTTATATATGTAAAGTATGAGCTTTGTGGAGTGGATATTTTTGATGAGTGGAGTTGTTTTATACAGAAAATGAACTGATTGTGTTCGAGTTTTCTCCAGGAGCATAAACCGCTCCAACAGCTGGGTTGAGCACGTGCGATTGGGACGGACGCAGGTGCGAAGTTAGAGAGCTCAAATTATAATAAGCGTAAACATATGGCTTCGAACGTAGCTCGAAGCTTAGAGAGTTAAATGCGTCTGCCGTCTGCACTATTTATATCTGTATAAGCATCTGCAACAATGTGGGGATTGTTTTCTACTAAGAAATACGTTTTCATATGAACAGCTTTGTTTACGATGTGAAATTAGGGCATACGTTTTACGAAATAAACACATGGATACCGTAACGTCCGTAACTAACGAATGTTTACATAATGCATATTTTTATAAAACAACCCAAATATCAACGCCAAGGTGATTTCCTTTAAGTTGTTACTCAGTTGTGATTGTCTGATACAACCTCTACAGCTATTGAAAGTTCAAATTACCATTCGTACCTGACTCATGCTCTGAATCATTGCATTCCAGTGTCTGAGCAGATCCAAGATTCAAATTACACCATGCGTTATGATAATAATAATATCAGTAAACAAATTATGTAACAGGAGTATACGAATTATTTTGTTTAACCCAATTATTTACAAGTCATTTAACAGTTGGCTGGTTTCCAATCAAATGAATCATCATTATTAACGTAAATAAGGTAGTCGTTCGAATGATTCGAACTAATTTCAACATTGTTTACTTAGTGTTAATGCTAAAACATAGACTAAAACTCACATTATTTCGTCTAGTTTCAGAATATTTGATAATTCTATCTATGATCTGTATCCGAACTTATGCTTAAAGATACTTAGTGGCCTAATCTTAAGAATTAAGATCCGTAAAAGAATATACCATAATAGAGTATTACACGCAAGAGAATAGAAAAATACAGAACTAACTCTGTATTTAAAGCGTCAGCGATGAAAATTAAAAAACTCATAACTAGCGAAGCTGTAGCGTTGGATTTTTCGCATAATAGCGCAATCTTTGTATACCTATATCGTTCATGCAATTAAGACACGGCTTGTAGGAAACGGAAAGACGCAAGCAATTCGTGGCGGCAGAAGAATTCTCCGGGACCGGAGTGCTGCGCAATTTATTGCTTTAAAGGCGTAACAAAAATGAAGTGGTATTGTTTGAATTTAAAAATCTATCCTTATTGAGAAATTTGTATCTAAAAAGGCAGTTGAAAGGTCCAGCCTCTGCCCATGTCTAAAGAAATCGATCAGAACTGAAATGAAACGAAGTGAATTATGAATGACAGATAAATGCATTAGGCGGTTTTCTTGACTCAGCTTTTACAACCGGTGTGGGAAAACTAACAGTTGACACTTTCTATTTTAGCTTTCTCCTAGAGATTTAAAGTAACAGATATTAAGTACTTGAAAAACGGGTGAAATAATAACAAATAGCAATAATTGCTTTTTACCCGACTGTGGCGAAGCCCACTAGGAAAGTTATATGTTTGACCTATATACCCTCGTAACTATTAAACGACTAAACCGATTTTGATTAATGATATGTTATTAGATTCGTCTATATTGTGTCACTGGGCAAATTTAAGTCATACGCTTATACTTGGCTTATTTTTTTCTCGCAAACCTGTCGAGTGGGGTATAAGAATGAAGAGGATTAAAAGATAATTACAAAAATATGTACAACTACATATATATTTATTACTTAGTGAGTATGTATATTTAACGCAGTCGGTTTTTTTTTAATACTTGTTAAAGGACATTTAACACTTTAAATAAGTGTAAATTGTCCTTTAACAAGTACCAAGTGCAATTAGTGAACCAAATTAGAAACAACTTTTTATACTACAGTAACTTTCAAGCAAAAAACAGTAAATAAAGCAAAACAATTGAAAATGAGATAACAATAAATAAAACGAGGAACTAAGTAAGATCACAAAGAACAAGGAAAACGTATTAAACAAGACGTGGCCGTTTTGTTAAACATTTGTAATCGTTTAAGATTATTCCGTGACAGTTTCACGGTATACTATATACATACATAAATAAAGCTGTAGCATGTATTAAATTTGTTTATTTAACCATAAAATTACTAAAAACATGTCTCTATTGAGTACAATAAGCAGATATGCACACACGCTATCGTATTTGGAGATACACATTTAATGGACGTGTCATTCAACTCTCGAGACATTCTACAGGAAACCCTACTAACCCTATTTGTAGTTGCTTACCTACTCTGATGTAATGTTTGTTTTACATAATGTATTTAATGTTAATGTCATAATGCATGTAGCGTTTACGCATCGATAGCCGAGCAGTCTAACCATCGGCTTCTTATGTCTGGCAGTTCCAATTCGATCCCCTGGCGTGCATCTCTAACATACTGAAGATGGAATTATGGAATTAGAAAATAACTATCATTTGCACTGCAGGTGGAGGAAAAAACATCGTGAGAAAGAGTAAAAAACAGTTGACAGTTCTAAATAACGTTCTCGAATTTTTCTCAGATTTGCCAGCCTATTATGGGCCACAAATTTCAAAAAGTTCTCCACACTCGTCCACCATACTGGCCTACCAGTGTGGTGGACTATGGCCTAACCCCTCTCATATTGAGAGGAGACAAAGGCATAGGCGTTTAAGTCGATAAAATTTAACATTAGTTGCATCGTGAGTTATACAATCTTTATGGCTCCATTGTTAGGGTTCCATTCCTCAAATGGAAAAAGGAACCCTTTGTTGTCCGTCTGTCTGTCTGTCTCCTTTTCTCAGGAACCCGTGGGGGCATGATATTTGAAATTAACATCAGATACTTATGTCTGCGGTCCCTCGAAGCTGTAAAAAAATCAAGCTTCTCAGTCACCGCAATCAAAAGATACGGCCATTTAAGCCTTAGATTTAGTTTCTAAAAAAATCAACTACAAGTCTCCATCATGTTGTAGTATCATTAAAACTCCATGTGTGTGCTAAGTTTCAACAAAATCGGTTCACAGGTGAAAAATCATTCATCCCCTATTTTTCTATCCTTAGGGTTGAAATATTTGTTTGAAATTTAAATTTGAACAACTTCAAAGTAAGCCCTATCCAATAAAAAAAGAATTATCGAAATCGGACTACCATATAAAAAGTTATGCGTGGTCATACATAAAAAAAATATACGGATCGACTTAAAAACCTCCTCCGTTTTAACATCGGTTAAAAATATTGACCTGACATGATAAATCATCTGAATTAATGACAAGTACCCTTAGCATTTCGCCCTAGGTTTTCATAATTTGAATAGGTAAGCAACTGCGAGATAAAAACGACAGGTGCACGAAACCTGTAAAGAATAATAGTGAGGACACTGACATGGTTCCAGCGTCAGCAACCGTAAAATTACAGTACGATCATTGTCTATTCAGCAATAATTTCCGCCAACTGTTCCATCCTATTCAATTGGAATACCGTTATGTGATACTTTGGTATATTGACATCAATGTAAGTCACGGCATAATAAAGTAACCTAATTTAAAGACTATCCTTATTTGACGTTTGAAACAGCTGTTAACACAAATATGAAGTATAACTTTACTACAAGTAGAATTTACAGACATCTATCTATGTATATGCATATATAAAAATCGATGTGTGTATGTATGTTCCTATGGGCTACAAAACCGCTGGACCTATATTGATGAAATTTTCAAGCAATTGTACCCCAGCGAGTGACACTGTGAAGTTTGGTAGCGATCGGAAGATCGAAATTTATTTTTTGTTTTTTTGGCAACTAGAGCTCCCCGTGCAAAGCCGGGGTCGCTAGTAATTAATATAAATAAATCATATATTTAATGAAGAGTACATTTCATTGATTAATCTCCAACTCTGTACAAAACCGCAGTTATGTAGCCAATGGCAGATTTCTACTTGATTTAGAGCTCTCTGACTGGCCCAGTACTTTACGCTACAGACATTAACAGCCGGAGGAGTTAGGACATAGCCAATGTGTACTTCAATTTTAAAGGGGCGAACATACTTAATAATAATTCTGGTCCTCAATTAACTCGTTACACAGACGAATCTGGTATGGAGCGGACGAAGTCCGCATACCGGTCTTTACTAAGATCGAACGTGTGCATTCTTAGCATCTACGTACGTACATTACATTTCATTCAATAGCATAGAGGCTGAGTGGTAAAATTACAAAAAATCTGTAAAATACCACGTTATTTCTCAATTTTCATTTTCTTTGCATATTAGATATATGAATGTTATAATTCGAGACTCAATGAAGGTAATATACCAACTTATAAGGTACCTGTCGACCTGCCATGATCTCTTCAATTAAAATATCTCAAAGGCTGATTTTGATTAGGCACAATATAATTTTGTATCTCTTAATTTTACAATATACCTACAATACTGTACAGTGATGGTCGTACAATTTTTACTTATCCTATGTTGCATCAAAATGTTCAGCTTTGTATAAAATTTTGTTACTCTTCAGAAAAAGGTATTTTTGTGAAAAATTATTTATTATTTTTACACTTTATTCCTAATTCCTTTCGTTTTTATCATATGAATATTTTATATAATAATTTCAGAGAGAAACATAAAATATTACATGATTTATTTGAAAATTATTTTCAAATCGTTCTTAATCATATCATATCTGTAAAAGATGAAAATATTATAACATTAATGTCCATGTCTCAGTAATTACGCATAAAGATCTCAGTAGACAGATTCTACGCATATGAAATATATCATTAAAGACCGCATCTGGATAAACTGGTATACATATAAATGAGATCGACATTCATAAGTTGGAAATTCTTATGTGATTGGTATGAAGGTCACTAGCACTCAACAAGTCAACTTAATATCTTTTCAGGAATGGAGACCAATGGTGTCTGGCCCATATATAAAAGAGAATAGTTTAAGAATTCGACTAGTACAGATTGTTTAGAAGTAGAATTACGATGTCTATTCTGTGAATCTGTAGTATAATATATAATACTAGAGTGTTGAAATACGTAAAATAGACTAAAAGCTCTCAAGTCTATAACCGAACACCAACATTAAGGAACCACACTCACATGTTTTTGTATCCTGTGAGGTATTGTGGTCCTGTCAGGTCTATGGATGTGCGGAATACTTGCCTAAAAAACCTTGCTGTGTACGTAACACAGAAACGGCAGTCTCTTTTCTTACTATGGAAGCAGCAATGTCTCACCATAAGAAAAGATTTTGGACCGCTCTAATTCTCCGCGAATCATTCTAATTAACACAGATCACAGTGGACAAAAGGGAAATATTTTTTATTTGAATTGCAGTAAGCGTATTATCGTTATACACATCCTCAGGGACCCTGTCTTTTTTTCTACCTGTGGAAACTCCCTCGGGCCTTTACCACCACCGGATTATCAGTTGGTGTTGTGTCGGTATCGAACTGATTCACAGTGTGCAGCACTGTCACAGTGTGAGAAGTCCAGGAACAGCTTTTATTAAGACATCTCA
The DNA here is from genome assembly GCA_963859945.1 of Euplagia quadripunctaria. Classification (NCBI taxonomy): domain Eukaryota; kingdom Metazoa; phylum Arthropoda; class Insecta; order Lepidoptera; family Erebidae; genus Euplagia; species Euplagia quadripunctaria. Next base: position 12,014,536 of record OY982566.1, on the reverse strand, counting down.
GGAAGCCAACCTCAGGATGCCACGTATAGAGCCGAAAGAAGTGTCGAAGTTACACGTCGTGCTCGAGGAAGATTGCGAATTACGGCTTTAAAGTTACCTGCGACAAGCACATATTTGTTGGGCGAGCTTGGTTAGCTTTCCTGTCTATGGGAATTCTTGGAAGATTATTTTTGGCTGTTACCATCTTTGGGGTTGACAAATCGCGGGTGGTTTTTCCGTCCTCAATTACTATTGAATACAATACAATACAGTAGATGTCCGCCGTATAACGCCTAATTCAATTGTTAAAGTCATTAATTTTCTGGTTAGTTTGTTGATTTAGATAGATTAGATTTAGATTAGACAGTAAGTATCACCGTCGCAAAGAACAAAAAAAACGGTTTTCTTTGGATACTTATCACAATCAGTCATTAATTTGATTTTGCGCTACGCAATATACACACAATATAGGTAGGTATATTTATTGTGCGGTACGGTGAATGAACTTAAACGTTCGGCGCCGTCGAAGCAGCTGATTGCATAAATGTTGTTTAATTGATTATATTGCAGTTTTTGGCCGTATGGGATATGTATTGATTTTTTTCGGTAAAATGTTCTGTTTAGTCATTGTCAATTAAAAAAAATATTATAAATGAATTTTCTGGCAGAAAATTCCAATGATTTTCCACTCAAAATGATGGTCTGAATCTGCCATTTCAAGATTCGGCAGGCTGTTCTTTATACTCGTTATATTTATTTACATTAATTAGTATAGGAGCTAAGTTTTTATGTTTTATTTTTGTTACTACATTAGAACTAAATATGATGGATGGATGAAGTTTCCATCATTAAACCTTTTTTTTTTTTTTTTTTTTATCGTGTGGAAACCCCCACGGGTCATCACCTCACCGGAGCTAACGGTAAAGTGGTATGTCGGAATCGAACCGACTAAAACCACACGGTGTTCTGTCACAAGTGGGTCTATTGCAGGGGAACCCGGGTATACCCTAGGAAGGAGTCCTCCGGGAACCCCTGCAGACCTTGGCCGCCTTCAGCAGGCGACCACATCATGGGGTACGGGGGGCCTAACCCCCCTCCAGATCAGAGAGGTGCGCGTGGAACACGGCGTGCCACCATCTCGGGCCTGCTTCTGCAAGGGTAACGGTCAGCCCGACATGTTACCCCCAGGCCAGCGCTCATGGAGGCCGGAGATCATTTTGCGCTCTCCGGCGCCTGGTGCGTCTTCTGCGGGATGGGAGAGTACTTGTCCTCTCCCGTTGCCGTTCCGCCGCCTCTTTAGCCAACATCACCTCCTCGCAAAACAAGGCGGACATTCCATCATTAAACCTAATGATGCAAAAAATAAAATATAATACCCTAACCAATATTAACCGAATCATCAAAAACGGACTACATAAAAATTTCTGTTGTGATCACTAATCAATGATCACATTGATCATACCTACCTACATAAAAAATATAGGTACGCGTGGAATCGAAAGCCTCCTCCATTTTGTTTTCGTATGTATAAAAACAAAAAAGTCGTTATATTTCAAGGTGAACAATACTGGATCGAGTGTGATTCGCAAATAGTCATTATGAACGAGATTGCAGATAATATAAAATTGTGAATATCATTGAATTCATTTTATAACGCGTAAAAACATTTCATAATTATCATGATGGCATTCCCTGTAAACACTGTCAAAAATAATTAGACACAATCTAAAACGTTTGTTTAATGCCAAGCAACGGTGTATCTGAAAATGGCGATGTACATATTGGCCGATAGAAATTAATTTTTATTAAGTATAACGGACATCGTTCTATCTCTGGCCAAGGTTGTCAATAGAAATCTAGTGTGCATACTAAGTCAAGCAAGTTCATTTTGGTCTACTTGCAGAGTCGGTTATTTCCTATAGCATTGTGATCACGTTTGTAGCAACGGATGTCACAAATATGTGACTTGTTTGCAAATGTGGTTGTTGGGAGGCCTTTGAACACCAGTATTCGAGTACCTTTCCGATTGAACGGATATATTTGAAGCGATAAACCGCTCACAATCTAATTTATACACACATTCATAAATACCTTACCAATTTACTGATTTCTCAGGAACATAAATAATTGAACAAGTTTCGTACTAAATGGTGGCTTTGTATAAAGAAACAAAATTGATGTGATTTTAATAAAGTGAAACTCGTTACATTAATCCATAAATATTAATTTGTTTTCGGAATCTTTTATATATTGAACGTCAAAACGGCGCAATACGGAGACGAAGCCATGACTGCTTGGACAATGTTCAGTTGGCGAAGATTATACAGCAATGGAAGAATGGGTGACTGTGTTGAAGACAATCACGTAGAGCTGCCGGCTGATACGAGGCAACTAGTGTACAATGTTTACGTCTACTTTAGTAGGAGGCCAGGGAGGAGTGCCAAGGCGGCACTCTCTAAAACAGCGAGTGCCACGATGATACCCAGGGACATTGTTGCCGAAATCGTAAGAGATAAATATCGAGAATGATGTGCAATTGTTACCAATTCTATAGTGTTTTTTTATAATCATGTCATCACTTCCATGGATTTATAACTAGGTACTTATGTAAAACATTCTGCATCTTTAGTAATCGTTATGAAAGCAGGTGGTATACAAATTAACCTACTTTATGTTAGGTACATGTGAATATTTTGACACAATTTATATTTATTAACCGCCATCGTCATATTTGTTACTAAATACTACTTCAAGAATTATCTTTGAAAAGTTACAGCAGCTCTGTTTTGTATTAAGAAACGGCAACATACAAGTATAACTTGTTTTGGGTTTAAATGTTAGTTATTTTAATATTATTAAAAAATTATTTTTATGAAACTGATTGTAAGGTGCAATTGGGTAATGAAAGGATTTTTGACAGTTCAAGGGATTTTTTGTATTTGCGTAAACCAGCCAGAATTGATGGAGTTAATTATACCAACGTTTTATAATTATCTTATGTTTTTTGTACAAGTGCAATCCAAGTATATTCAGGTAATTTCTGAATGGCTGTCAAGTTGTCATAAGTTTAGATACAAAGTGCATGTTCGTACTTACAATCACAAAACAGATATCTCGATATCCAGTATGCCTATTTGGTCCTAATTTAAATTCCTATATAAGTACATCATTCTGCGTCACTTTTAGGAAGTAGATAGATATGGTACTTGAAGAATTTATAAAAGAGATCGAACAAGTATAAACATAAATTAATATGGTTTAATTAAAAAATGAGGCACTTAAGCAAAAGGTGGATCAGAAAACTAAAGGCCCTAAAAACCACCTTTAGAACTGGAAATATACTCAGGATATAATTATCTTTTAAAATTAAATTAGCCTAGCAAATGCATTACTTAAACAAATATGGCTCTCATATTACAACTCTTACATTTAAACTATTTAACTACTAATAATTAACAAAAAATGTACACTGTATATAGCCTGTAGTTGCAAATAAAATTGTTACACTTTCAATAGTGTAGTGTGATTTAATGTACATATGTTAGTTATGTTCATCTATCTCTGCCTGCCACACTAGGTAACTCATTTTCAACAAATTCATTCTTGACCCAGAATGTTCTGAACCTTTTACGCTTTGCACTAAACTAATAAGGCATTGTACTTAAAAATATACAATCTAACATCCGCTATTTCTTTATTGGATAAGTTCGACTCCTTTTGAATATTGAGTAAACGCCCGAAATAGCAAGCACACTTTCACAGAAAAATTACGTTGCATGAAAATATTCGTCCATTGTACCCAGATTCCACTGAAGTTCGGTGGTGGAAAGATGACTGCTAGGTGAATAGTGGTGATCGGAATATCCCAATTTTCGACATGAGCCGAATGCACCTTTTAGAAAAATATATTTTGCAATTGATAGGAAAATATTTAATAAACAATTGTACATATTTTAGTGTAAGTTATATTAATGTTCGTACCTATAGCAGTAAAATCGTATGTTTATGTTCAAACGCAGCTGCGCTGTATTTTCATTGTGTAATGTTTCTTATAGTTTAGTCATTATTCGAAGCAATATTTTCTTAGAAATTGAAGTAATAATAAGTCATTGTGCGGTTTTGTAATGGGATTTAAGAATAAAAGTTACATAATAGGTACTCTCATTTTTACCAATAAAATGACCAAACCAGCAGATTCAATCTGATCTCATTATTTAATGTCGTATGTATATTCAATTTATAATGAGGTAAAAACTTAAAAGCTAATAAAGCGGTGTAACTAAATAGATAAAAGTTTTATTTCCTAGTACACCTTTAAATGCTTAGCATTTGGCAACACGAGAGGGTGCAGCTGATGGTTGGCAACACGAGTGGAAAATTGTTGGCACTTTTATAAATAAAATGTACCTACATACATACTATACATATACATAAATATTGAATAAGTACTTACATCAAATTTGAGACAGTGTTAACAATCAGTTAGCAACTATGTTACAACGAAATGAATACACACGCACAAACCTACTATAAAAACACTTAAAAAAAAACACTGCACCAAGCTCTCGGATACCAAGTTGTTTACAAAACTTATCAGCACATAATATGTTTTAATGATGCGTGCAGATAAGAGTATGGCTTTTTATCCAGCTTCTTGTCAATTACACTTTCGTTTCTTGTTTTATTTGATTTGATTAAACCTAAAATTAATGTGTATTCTGGTGCCAATTTTTGAGCGTATCTACAATTGCATGTACACTGCACTAATTACTAGACTGCACTATTTCAGACGAATGAACACGTGAACCGCAAATACTCTGAATCGTAGCGATCGGCGCCACCGACTGGCTGAAAGTTTTCAACACTACAGAAACTACTGAAGGTCGCGCGCAGCAACCGACACAACCGTTTGCCAACCCAATGCTCATTAATTATTTGTCTCGAATAAATTTTACGTACAATTACAAAATGTATTTAACTTTTAGGTAAGGTAAATGTAAATAAGACCCAAATAGTTTTAACTACTAAAAGCTAAAACAATTTGAGTTTAAATTTGAGGCTCCCGTTCGGCAGCGCGGGTGTTTGCAGTGTAGTTAGTTTTAGATATTTAAGGAAATAAGTAGACCACTAACGACAGAGTGACTTATTGAAACATCGAGTCATTATTATAAGGCATTAAATAATTATACAGAGTGAAAACGTTAAGTGTGTCCATGTGTCCAGACTATTATTTCGTAAATTTTAAAGATATTGCAAAATTTTAGTGCACTAACTTTAATGTATAAAATGTCATAGAAATACAACAATTTGTACTTTTGACATTTACTATGGCTCGGTTTATTCCTTGAGAGGAAGTCAAATATATTTTCCGCTACTAGAAACGTGTTTTTTTGTTTGATCTTAATCATGGCAACAAGTAGATATTTCTTCATGCGCGAGTCCGACTCGCACTTGGCCGGCCTTTTTTTTTGTTTGTTATTGTCAGAAGGTTCTTATGAAAGAAAAAATTAAAAAAGTAGCTCGGAAAATTAGAAAATTTCAGAAAACTTAACGACCATATAAACTTTTCTAATGTAACCTTAGCGCTTTTGACATACCTATCAGCCGTTTGATAGTTGGCGCGATTGTTCAATATTCATAGTTAAGACAACGTCTGTCGAGTCAACTAGTCATTAATAATAATACAATTATAATTTAAAAAGTGACAATCGCAATCCAAGTCACTATATTATTTTATATTCGTTTAAAATCTTGAGAATGTATTACATTGGTACATAATTATCTTCAAAAAAAAGTATAACCAATTTCAATACCTACGCCTAAATCATGATAAATTTTAATAAGTCGTTTTCTTCATCCCTAAATTTTCCACCCTTAGAGGTGGAATATTTTCTTCAAACTTAAATGGGGGACTGACATTGAGTAAAACCAATTCAATCAAAAGACAAATAATATCGGTCGAATTGAGAACCTCCTCAATTTTTGAAGTCTGTTTTAAGTATTATTTTCTGATTAGTTATTTAAATTGTATATGTACCTACGTAGAAATGGACATGGCTATAGGTAGGTAATTAATCATTTTATTATTTGGCGCCGACTCAAAATAAGTATATATAAAATTTGATAGTTTATGTAAATAAGCCCAAGACTTAAAAGGTTTATTTATTTTTTAGTTCTTAGTTATTTTCGTCGGTTTAATTTTTTGTTAAAAGGATTTTTATTTGATGATTTGTTTCATCATCAGCTCAGCTACATGATGTTATTTCTGAATGGGTGGTCCCATGTCAAGGAAGTCAGGATCTGATGAATCGAAAATTGTAGAAACGAATAGTGTTTCTGTTTACTTTTCATTACTTTATTAGGTATTTGCGTTCAGAAATAACATCATGTAGCTGAGCTGACCCTTGAGGTATACCCTATCTAACAAAAAAAGAATAATCAAAATCGGTTCATAAATAACGGAGAGAGGGCTGAACATACATAAATATATATATATATATATATACGGTCAAATTGAGAACCTCCTTGTAAAAAAAAGAATATTTATTTTTTTAAGTGTAGTGCGTTTAACGTTAAGGCGCGCATAAAACTGTAGGTAATTGACAATCATACTCATACATTTCTTCTATATTATCTATATATTAATACGTGAACAGAATTCGTTGTACATTAGGTACATTTTAGTTCAGTAGTAGTAGGAGGTGCATTTTTAAGTAAATTCCGCGAACAGAGGAACGTGAAATTTGGAATTCTTAAAGTTATGTATAGAAGAAGTGCAGAAAGATGAAAAACAATGTGTTACAAATTTAAAAATTCCGTGAAAACGGCTATATCATGCTACACACGTCCAAGGGTACGTAAGTCTATACGATGACAGTTCAAGTTATACTGGCCAACAAATAAATTACTGAATCAAATTATTAAAAATAAAATATACGTTGTAGCGCCTGTAGCCTCGCTTCGGCCCCGATAACGAAATCTTTTAAAACATTTCTTTTATCGCATAAGGATATTTTAATAGGTAAAGTGACTACTTGGTAACTCTCAAACCGAATACATACCTAATGATAAAATTATCTGCTCTACAAATAAACTGATAACACAAACAGTGCACATAGTTCTACTCCGTACATAATTATTACACTTTCTTCAATCAACGAAAATATCATATCACCTACGCTTGCAGTTGCAGAACGACTGAGTTGAATCCCTTCACTTTTATGTAGGCAGACAATGACTAACCGTGTATTCAACCGTTTGCATATAGTCTAGTTGCACAACGTCTTACGTTTTCACAATTAAAAATCTCTTCATAATGTTAGAACTTATAGCATCAGTAAACCAAAGCAATTCGTACCAAGAAACAAGTTCTTGCTGCAAAGAAGATAATCCGTTTCTTTTGGTACATATTGTTTTATGGTAAACAGACTTAACAATAGTTGGGGCTTATTGCATAGCGCCCTTGACAATCATGACGTCACACTGCTATAGGAATGTTTATGTTCTTAAATCTTACACGAATACAGCAAAATGGCTATAAGATAATAGTAACTTAGCGGCCGAAGTTTGTTCGGCGTTCGTATTTTTTTTAATAAAACCGCGTTTATTCAGGAAAGACACAATTCAATTTATAAGCGAAACCTTATCTAAATACCGTTTCCGAGATACACGAAATATACATTTTATATGTGTATTAAAAATTGCTCGATCAGTTATTAGATTAGATAGATTATTTGACAGTGATCACCTGATCACTAAGCAAAATGAAAATAGCATATTCATTTTGCATTAGTTAGAAATTCGTTTATAGAATTTAGCGTTAAATACATTTCCATTAAAAGAATAAAAATTCAACTAACCAAGAATTCCATGCTGCAAAATCTTTCTGTTAAGTCCCTCACGTAAATCAAATTACAGAAAAATATATTGCACACATACGGCAAAACGACTGCCGTTTAACAGAGAGAAAGAATTACTACGAGGAACATCTAAATAACGAACGTGTTTTCAGAAAAAAATGGCAAACCATTGGAAAAAAGCCGAGGTTGGACGTTGGTCAAAATTATCTGCGCAGTATCCATAGATTCACACAAAAACTTGATCCGGCTGTTGAGGATAATTATGAAGAAACTATTAAATATGATTTGATAAAATTTAGAAGTTCACAAACGCATTCAGTTATCCTTTAGCAAAGGACTCAAGAATCCAAATCTACAACAAGAAATCAAGAGACGAATTTTCACTTCTGTCTACAACATTAAATAATACGATTCTAATAATATGAACGTAAGAAAGATTATCAAGACCTCTTTATCAGTGGTCTATCATGTTTTATACATTAAATTTTTTGTACACAGAATTTTTTTACACCCTGTTTGCATGAAAATGCATCTTTCTAAGGAAAATGCGAGTGCAATAATTTTTTACATCCTAGGCCTAGGCCTAACGGCTTCAGCGTTTCGAAGAGCTAACATCTGTGTTCCATTATGAAACCTGCGGACTGTCAGACGCTGGTATTTAGAATTCCAGCGAGAACATACCAGTTTTAGTGACAAATCACGTGAAGGATGTCCAAAATCTGCCTTTACTGAAGATAACTTGCTTTGAGACAATTAATTCTCGAAGATCGTCATGTGACATATTGAGATATAGAGGCATTATTGGGCATCTCAGGGACAACCATTCAAAAGATCTTGCACGAGGCGCTTGGTGTGTAAGAAAGCTTGTAAACCGTTGTATACCGCATTTCGTTGGCTTTAGTCGTTAACCTGCTAACTAGCTTTTTGCTAGCACCTGCTAGCTAGTTTACAGGACGAACAAAAAACTGAATAAAAAAGTACATTGATTTGAAAAAAGAAAACATAGCCCAAAAATGGACTTAGCAGGTTAACGACTAAAGCCGACGATTTGCTTTCCGACGTCCGGCGCCCGGCCCGGCCCGCGTCAGATGGTGTAAGAAAACTCTTCAAAGGTTTAACTGAAGAGAGACAAATCACGTCTATCACGTCACATCATCAGTGGTGACGAACCTTGGATCTATGCCTACGATCCTGATTCTAAACAACAGTCTACAGTCTACGATTCAATATTTAAAGCACGTAAACATAGAAATTCTTGACCATCCTGCGTATAGTCCTGACCTAAGCCCTAACGATTTCTTTACATTTCCTAAAATGTCAAGGATTGAGTCCGGTGAAGAAGCAGTCGACGCTTTCAAGTCAGCCATATTGAACACGCCTACTTCGGAGTGGAATAAATGTTTTAGTAACTGGTTCGAGCGAATGGAAAAGTGTATTAAACTAACTGGTGAATACTTTGAAAAACAATAAAAAGTACTAAAGGTTCTAGTTGTTTTTTTCCTCAAACGACAAAACTTAAAAGGCATGCCTCGTATTGTTAGTTTTGGACGTTCCCTACATCCGACATTAAAGGGTACATCTTAAGTTTATTCTTGTATCTGTCACGATTCTGTTTTTATTAAAACAGATAAAAGAAAAAATCTATATTGGCACTACATAAATAATATAATCAATAAATAGTCGTAATTGTAGTACAGAGTATTATTTATTAAAAAATCGTGCTCTACTTATTAACTTAACATTTTATAATTCTTCTATTTTTCCAACCGCGGAAGTATCATGTTTACTTCCGCGGGTGGAAAAAAGGAAGAATTATATATTATATTTATTACAAAAAGTTCGCATCAACTCTAACTTTGATGTGACACATGCTCGTGACTGAGTGCATATCAGTAAGGTTCAGACCTCCGTTAGCACTCCCGTTGAGCATTCGTCAGCGTGAGTGCGTTGAATTGAATTGAATTTCGGAGTTGGTAAATTTCGTTTACCCTGCCGCTACCCTGGCCGGCAACGGTCAGGAACGATTTCTTAAGATATCAGCCCTGACGATCGTCATCTTCGAATTTGTTTAGGTAAAGACGGTCGATTCGGTCAAACACAGACCATCCATCTGACGTAACCGTAACCCTAATAACATTAACTGGCAACAGAAAGGCTCTTAGTATCTCGATCCTCTCTCATCCATCGCGATAAGTGAATAAACTGCGTCCGGACAGTAATTGACAGACATGCAGGGTGTCAACGAATTATCTACACCGAAAATGGGAACAAAACTTGTATTTGAAGATGCTCGTAATATTAATGTTTATTAATAATTTGAGTGTGTAAATTCACAGATTAGCAGTTTAAAATGAAGAACTCAAACTGAACCATCACAACACTCCATATCGATTCCGTTTTGCTTCATAGTTAAGTTGGAGTCAGTGGTTTAGGTACAAACAAATTTAGGCATAAATGTATTTTCAGAACTGTGCAAAATACTTGGTCGATGTTCGCAATGAAATAACAGTTGCCGCCAGACCTAAATTATTCACTGTTCTGACGTAATCATCGGATACCCACCCACTCTGTATGACGTCTGCAGGCTTTGGCAAAAGGGGAGAAAATGTAAGAAAGTATGTCATTCATCTTTATTCTCCTCTGATGTACTTACCATACACTTAAGCGGTTCAATGTTTATGATGGTTACCTAATAGTTTTAATAAAGGGAAATTTATCGATTTGGTAGAACAGATGAGGACGCTCAATCGTGTCAATAAATAATTTGATTGTAAAATCAATGTGTTGTGGGCGGGTGATCGTTCGCGAGGCGCCCGACGCTTTACTCAAGGTGATAGATACTATGTTTATACGGTCGTTTTTAACATTCACCCAATTTGCTATTTATTTCAATGTAGTCTTCCCGTGTGATTATTCCTAGTTTTATTATGATTTATTATGTAATTTGCTATTAATGCGGATGCGACATTTTGAAGGTTTTTTCTAGTTTTAATGCAGAGAAATATTTACGAGTAACTAGCATATAATATTCGGAACAGAGGCGGACGAATGTGAAGGACGATGGTATAATAATATACTTAAGTTTAAATATAGTTTGCTCTTGTACGTTTGAAACACGTCCAGACGTCATTTTGAATAACTATTTTAGATCCATAGTCATTAACACGTACTAATTTTCGTCAGGTCATGGTTGGAAAGAAAATATGGATTAAAGTATGAATAACGAAAGTATTGTTATTATTTTTCTATCCAGGGGAAGTTACTTTTACAAATGTTTTCAAAACACGGCATACGACGAACAGATTAGGTTGATTTTTTTTCAGATTAATACAGCACAATATCTACTTTTATTTTTCATTTTCAGTCTTATGCATCTTATGGCTAGAATTAACTCTTTGCGTAACAATAACGACCTTCTGATCTAATTAGTAAGCGGAGCTAGCGAGCTAACCATCCTACGTTTCACAGTAGAATTACTTCATTAATTAAGCTTATATTCCTATATAATAAATCTAACCCGATTTAGATTGATGACAAAAAATCTAATTCCTTCGCTCCATAGATTTGTAATAGTAACCGAAATGTTATGAAGGTCAAATTACTTAACGGTGAAATTGTTGGTAATTTATTTAACCATTGTAATTGTGTTACCAAGTACATGATATTAGTCGTGAAATTGTTGATTAAAATAAATAGTAACTGTAAACCTGTATAATATGAGTTTTATATAACAACCACATTATATATAAGTACATACGGTTTGGATGAAAGTCGTTAACTATATTTTACCTGCCTGCCTGATGAGTATTTTATGACTTCTCTCAGCTCGAGAGCATTCAGTAACGTTTAACTGCGCGACACGCCTACTACCTGCTGAGCTTATGTGCGTCACCGAATCCAAAAGTCTAGCTAGTGTTTGTATTTCTAAAAGTTGTTACATTTAGAAAAAAAAACCTATTCGCTATATGTAATAAAATCACACAATTTTAAATCACGATTCTAAAGAAATTTCACTTCAAAAATATAATATATATACAGGGGGGAACCCCCACTGGTCATCACCTCACCTGAGCTAATGGTGAAGTGGTATGTCGGAATCGAACCGACTAAAACCACACGGTGTTCCGTCACAAGTGGGTCTATTGCAGGGGACCCGGGAATACCCTAAGAAGGAAGCCTCCGGGAACCCCTTGGCCACCTCTTGGTCAGTAGGCGGCCACACCATAGAGTACGGGGCCTTGCCCCCGTCCGGTTTAGAGAGGCAGGGTGTAAGAACACCGTACCAAATCCTGAAATAGTGTATTGAGACCATTATTCTGAGTGGAAAATCATTGGAAATTTCTGCCGGTTTTTTTTGCTTAAAAGTGATATCACAATGAGTAAACAGAACACTTTACCGAAAAAAAATCAGTAAATAACCCATACGGCCAAAAACTGCAATGTAATCAAATCAACAACATTTATGCAATCAGCTGCTTCGACGGCGCTGGGCGCTGAAGGTCATTCACCGTACCGCACAGTACGGGTGATGCGTAACATTGCGTAGCGGAAATCAAACTATTAACTGTAAAATCCTTAATCTCGCATTTTTATGATGAACTAACTTTTGAATTGTGATAAGTATCCAAAGAAAGACGTTTTTGTAAGTTATTCGCGACGGTGATCCTTACACGCTGTATATAAATACTTTTAATATAATAAATACCTTTTAAGTGCAATGACTAGATCATAAAAGCAACAGAACATTTTTCTGTGGTTCTGAAAATGGAACGGAGCCACTAAAGCTGCAAATATTCTAAAAATCTTCAGGTCTCTTCACTTTAATTCTATATTCCTCTTGGGATGCTCATATCTATCACACATGTATCACAGAATTTTGTAGCACAATTATGTTGGAATATGTTTTGCATCAACTGTTTTATCGGTCAGAAGGCCATGGCCTTTGTAATTTTTTTAATTGTTTTTATTTTCTTTATAATGACCTTCAGAATGATATTAATATTTATATTTTGAACTTCAGAATATACATCCTCACAAATTTTCACGTTTGTAATATTAGTAGGATGTTTTTCATTAAAATGAAATTGTAAAAAATCCAAAATAAATACAAAAAATATTTAGGAACAGATTTGTTTAGAACTAGCTGCGCCCCGCGGTTTCACCCGTGAATAGAATTGCCCTGAATAGCGTAGATTTAAGTGATGCACACCCTATTCTCTAGTATGCGGCTGTCGCAGTATGTCGAGTAGCGGGCGTAATTTTTCTGTAATTACCACAACTACTCGAAACACGCCACTCGACACTGCCAAGCTGGCAGTTTAGAATCGAGCGTCGTATTAATGAGGCTAGGACACTTATTGGTAAGCTAATTTGCTTTCGATCGGGCAATACGCGTCCGAGGGTGATGCGCTCTGTGAAACAGGCATTTTTGGGGACTGACACAAGTGTCAGTCCCTAAAATCGCTCAAGGACTAATCCTCAATAGTACATGTATTGTCATGTGTCACAGAGAGCATAGACTTTCTAAACCAGAACCGTGTATAAGCTTCGAACATCTATTCCGAGAGTAAAAATGACTAAACATTTAAATAAAAATTACATAACTTCTCAGAATGGATGTAGGTACAAGCGGGACCCGTGGCACTAAAGAGCTCCTCTTCATGAATATAGCCATTAGCCAATAGGTGCGTCGTAACCGTTATACTCTGGCGACAAGTTGGATAGATTTGGTTGACATCTGTCGGGCATGCCACCGGGCATATTATTTGTCGTTGTTCTCGTCATGCCAAGAATATTTGCTCAGACATCCAAGGCGATAGAATCGTACAATTTGTACATCAACAACTTACCCTTAAATACAATCTTGTTACTTCAGCGGTGCCATATTGCAGATATGTGTCTGATCCAGTAAAAAATTAATTTACATGATTTTTAGATAAATAAAGAGAATAATAATAACTTGAGACACCTCACACGGCCGTCTGATTCGAAACTAGGCAGAGCCTGTATCATGGTAACCAGACTGCTATTATTATATTATCTATTTATTAATACGTGAAGCGAAAACTTTAGATCCCTTTTTACGAAAATTGGGCGGACGGAGGAGTATGAAATTTCGCACACTTATAGTTTATACAGAGAAGAAGTGACGAATGCTAAAATTTTTGAACAATATTTGCTACAAAGTTTAAAAAAATGCAAAAACGGGTACATACAGCTATGAGTGTCCAGTATATATTTTGACCTGTCATGGTACAAAAGTCTATACAATGACAGGTCATGTAATATTGGCCAATGAAATAAACCATAGTTGAAATTCGACCACCACGCGATCTCTAGTTATAATTATTTGTCCCAGGTGGGATCGAACCCACGCCTCTAGCTGGCTCAGCAGTCAGCATCACTAACAATCAACAGGCCCGTCTTAATATGGAAATATGACGCTAAAAATCAATTCTTTTCTTTCCGCCCGCCTGTAATTTATTATCATTTCAAACCTGCCGTGATTAAAATTAATCAAATCAGATACACATAAGTAATTTGATATCATATTTTTAAGGCTATTTTATCCAGTAGATCAGTTAGGTGCAGGTGTGATAAAAATAACTGATTAAAATATTTAGGACTAGCTGTGCCTGCGACTTCTTTTATAAAAAGTAAACCACATTCTCCAGACAAGTGGGATCCTTCAGAATTTTCCTACTTAAGAAAAAGCTGCTCTACTTACAAGCGGTGAACCTTGCACCCTAAATACCGACATACCTAAAGATGGCCGTTGAAAAAGTAACCAATACTATGGTTAATCTCCGTAACCTTCGATCATATACATATTCCATTATTTGATCGAATAAACTGTGCTTAAATGCATTTGTAAGCACAATTGAGCTATCAGACGCCTTGCGCCCGCGCTAGCGGTGTGGCCTTTTGGGTGTAGCCGATAAATCCTAAAAGTTTGCTTTAGAAATGCAAAGAAAGCATGAAATGTCGTACTTTCAATTAGTATAATATTTTTCTGACAGCTTTAACTTTTGAAGTTCAATAATGGCACTGTAACAAATAATACGTTCCGTTGTGGTAAGTAATAAACTACAGACAATATACACACATGGACGTATTTAGAGGTACGTAAAAAAAAAGGGTGTGGTTATGTTTATCTTGTTCTCCTTACGTACTGGCCACCTATATCAATATTATGTAATTTGAAAAAAAAAGATGTTAATCGTCTTTTATTTCAGTTTCATTTGTTTTTTTTCGCTACGTTATAATTTAATAATTGTGTATTGTAAGAAAATTAACAGATTTTTGTTGTATTTGATTTTCAGTCTTTTTTTTATCACAAAAATTCATTGCCGTGGTGTTACTTACAGACCATTTAAAAAATTGAAGTGATAATGCCGGATCTCGGCGTAGCTCAAGTGTCTAAACCTGTAACTTTAATCGAACACGGTTACACTTACAATCAAGTGGCTCAAATGTTGCGAGTTTCCAAGTCTGTTATTTTTCGCAATGTGAAACGATACCCGCAGACAGGAGAGTATACGAGACGCAGAGGGCAAGGTAGAAAAACCGGCCAAGTGCGAGTCGGACTCGCGCACCGAGGGTTCTGTAAAATATTTTTATGATGTAACTAAAAATATACGGTTTTCGCAATTTTTCCTTTATCTGTGCTATAAGACGTTGCTTCGTACCAAATTTCAAGATTCTGAGTTCACGGGAAGTACCCTGTAGGTTTTGATTCCCTTGCGAGTGTTGAAAATTTGCGGCATAAACGGCTGTATCTTTTGATTGCGTTGGCTTAGAAGTTTAATTTTGGGATACCTCCAAAGGTCGACATCGGTGTTTTGGAATGGCCAGCCCGCTCACCACATCTAAACCCGATAGAGCTTGTCTGGGATAAACTGGGAAGACAAATTTAACAAAGAATGCCAACAGTAACCAACTTAAGACAACTGAAAAGGGCGTTGGTAGAAGAATGGGACCAAATGCCACAAAGTTTTAATAAAAAGTGTGCCCAGACGGATGGAGGCAGTTTTGACAGCGAGAGGAGGTAACACTAGGTACTGAATGTGCCTAGTGTTTATGTTACATTATATCACAGAAGAAATCAGCCATTTGATAAAGTTTTGGTATTCAGTATGATAAGTTGAGTTTTCTGTTTCCTCACATTACGTCAATAAGAGATAACTATCAGTAATTTGTTTTCTTTTCAGTGAATTTTAAGTTTCTTAATTTAAAAAAGTTAATTTAATTAAGTCTACTTTAATAAAAGCATAATAAACATAAACAAAGCTTTATTTTGGTAATCTAACCTTTTTTTTTTGCGTTCCTCTAAATATTTCCCTGAGTGTACATTGGACTATGCAAGCTTACTGGGCACACGTTTCTAAACCGAACGGAAAAACAGTTGGAAATGAAAGGGGATGCTGAGTGTAAAACCAACTTCAGTGGCTCTGCAATATTTTAATAGTTCAATATTAGTAGTAGGAATGATGTAGTTAAGTAGTAGATCTGAGTCTAGATTCACACTGAATGTTTCTAATGCGCGGCTTCTTCTTCCGACTCCTAAGATCTAATAAGTCTATTTGCATTTGGAATTTTGATTGCAAAAGGTTTGTTTTTTTTTTCTTGAAGAGTTTTTATTAAGATTTATGAACAAGATAGTAATAGTAATTTGAATGGGCCTGATGTACATTTATTAGCACCTTTAGTCACATCTTTAGAGGACCTGAAGCTGTTATCTGTCCAATTACAGATGAATTGAACACTTTAAATTTGTATTTCTATGGATAGAGTTATTTGATTGGGATGAAACAAAAACTCAATGTTACACTAATTTTATACAATATTTTTGCATAAAAGGTTTCCACAAGGTTTTCAAACAGGGTTTCCACACTGGCAGTTTTTTGCAACTCCACATATAAAATAAAAAAGATCTATTCAAGCAATTCAACTCCACTAACGTTTTATAAGTTTTATTTTATTTTATTTTCATAAATATTTTAGTACCTAAGAAATTCATAGGCAGTAATTACTTAGATACAACTGGAGAAAACAATGAAGTCAGTTCCAGAAAAAAAATTAAACGATCAATACTGTTATTAAAAACTTTATAACTAAGTACCTAGATGTTTGTTCTCAAAATAAATCATTTCACCAAGTCGGGCAATAAAATAACTTAAAATAGTGTGAAAATTGTTGTTCACTTTTCCTTTAACATTCTTAATTTATTTTCTGATAGTATATTATAATTTTAATATTAATTTATTTTATAATAGCAATTGTTTAGCATTAAGTGTATGATTTGACAACAGTTAGGTGTGATGTCTTGCCTAGATATTTCATACAAAAATGTACCAAACCTACTGTTTTGATTTTAGGTAAAATCTGTTTGTTTAAATTCTTATTATTGCAAGCTTATGAATTTTCTGAGCAAAATCATGCTCACAAATTGTTAGTAAGTTAACAAAACGTAGTTCTTTTTAGTATTATAAAGGCAGATAACCATTAAACTGTTATAGAGTTAAAAATGTCCTACATACTCCGATACTCTTAATTGTGTTCAAGGATATAGTACAAATTAAAAAAAAATGCAACAAATTATTAATTAAATTTGGAACAAATCTAACCACAGTGTTTATTACGTTCGCTATATACTTTAAAATAAAATAAACGACCGAAACCAACAAGAGTCTAATTAGACTGTACCTGATCGAAAAACTGCAATAATATAAGTAAATGTACCTAATTTAATATCAGATTAACATTTGCAACTAGAAGTAGTAAAAAGCAACATGTAATTGATATCCTGCGCTAGAGCTAGATATCTTGATAGCTAAGATAACTTGCTACTGATAGATATGTACTTACCTATCATAAAATGTATGTGCGGTATGTATCCCCTACTGGTGTATTATATAAGATTAATATTTGCTCATATAACTTATGCTACAAATTATTATGACAGTCTCTTGTAACCAGAAAGCTGGCGATAAGCTTTCTAAATCAAAAACTTATCACTCGCGATAAAGAAACAAATCCTTTTTTATTCTGATAAACTGAATAGGGAATTTAATAAGAATATGATAAAATTTAGTTTTAACAACAGTTTCACTAATCACACACACAGGAATTTAAGTAGGTATATATAAGTTTTAGAAGAGAGTAAAACCTTGACTAGAATTACTAAAAGGAATCAACCAGCCAACCGAACGGCCCTTTCGCCGAGATATGAAGTAAAATTTTGAAATGACAGCAGGATAGATTACTTTAAACGACATGTGCGTGCAAGAGATAGCATCATTTTTATGCCAAAACTTACAGCAATTTAGAACTGTTTTTAAATTTGTTAGGAAATTGTCATTTTATTGATAAAAATGTTACCAGAACCAAGAAAATTTTATTATTCCAAGGTACAAAAATCAAGCTTTTTGCAAAGTTTCATTACCGGCCAATTCTTTTATTTCTAAGGGAAAAGTAAAATAAATGAAAATAAAAGACTGTCAGTCGTATCTACACATCCGAAGTGAAAACATAACTTACTTATTACTTACATATACAAACACGCATCTGTATAGGTACCTATATATATCTGAGTGTGACGGTCACGTAAGTTCAGTGCTTTTCCCCATACCAAAAGTGCCTAACGTGCCTAAAGAAGTTTTCACTTAAAAAAACTGTCAGTCGTAGGACTGTAATGGAATTGGAGAAATAAAATGCATGGCAAAATATGTTTGCAGTGGAGTTTATTTAGAGAACATAAAAATATTTTTAACAAAAAATTAAACCGACGAAAAGAACTAAAAAACACAAAATAAATAAACCTTTTAAGTAAGTATTGAGCTTATTTACATAAACTATCAAATTTTATATAAGCTTATTTTGAGTCGGCGCTCCATTTCTACCATAAGGTCGGACACAAAAACCATTCCAGTATGCAGTCAACTACACGGTAGTGTTGTTGTTGAAGTATAGTTATACACTTACACCCAAAAATATGTAAACATGGTGTTTCCAATTTCGCTTAAAGAAATTTTGTAAGAGGCCTGTGGTCAGTAGTGGGACATTTATGATAGCTCAGAATAGATGATGATGAATTTTAACATTAAAAACTCATCATCATCATCTTTATTGTGGGAGAACCATGCCTTGTCACGTATGGGCCGGCTCAACCGGAGTGATACCACGGCCTTACAGAAAACTGGCAGTTAAGCAATGCTTCCATTGTATATTGAGATTTTGAAATCTCATTTACATAAATTGGGATTGGGAGTTAAATAGGGGACAAATAAATAATTACCTCTTGTACAGGTGGCGTGGTTACTTGTTAGTAGGCATCTACAACTTAAGTTCTATATATTAGTTTATTATTTTAAATGAAAACAGCATACTTTTCAACTTAATTTCTAAAGACTTATCTGGCTATACAAACTAACTAATTAAACATTGTTGAATAATCTTTTCGATAACCATCTGATACAAAATTAAATATAATGATTACGATGTTCTAGATTTAACAACAAAATGATAAGATAAAGAATCTTTACTTTGTCAGAAAAGTGTGATTTTCTGACAAAGTAAAGAGTTTAAATGAAAAGCTTCAGAGACGTGATGGAACGCTTGCACTCCTCTCAGGTTTCATCAAGGATCTTATATCAATACTGAAAAAACTCGTGTCACTTGTTCCATCCATTTTTAAAACTTTTATTGATTAAATGTTCCGATATCTACCATGTAAAAAAGATAACTGATAAAGTTTCGTATATAAACTATCTAAATAGGTACGTTAATTTGTTCAAAGTAAATAAATAGAAATGTTGAAAATTCTTTTTTTCACTTTCATTCTTATTTCGCTCGATGTCAACCTAATGAGTTATTACAAGATTCCAGAGCCGTCAAAGCTACAAAACATAAATGTAAACAACGATATGCATACGCGCTAGTTTGAATACGGAGGTGTTTTGATCTTTATTTTGTTGGAGTTGATAGGTCTTTGGATGCATCTTATTCCTTCCTTAGCTGCTTACAAATGGTTTTTAAATAAGTAGGTTTGGTTATAGGTATAGGTTTTGGCGGCCACTTGTGGTCTGTAAATAAAATTATTTAACAATAATTCTTCTCCTCGTATCGCAATGAATATGGGGTTAGCCCAAACATGTCTTATTACCATGTAGAAGAAGAAGACATGCTGGAAGGGATTTTGCTAAGTTTTATGACAGGCCGTCTGCCTGACTTTCTTAAATAGTATATTATCTATGTGCCTGACGTTAACCGTCTGAGAAAGCATTTTCGTTGTTCGTTTTCCGCCATGTTCAGATTTTAACAAACAATAAACACCTAACTGGCCGAGTACAAATTAAAATATTGAATGCAATCGCCATTTCTTCAATTGTTCAATATTTCAGTTAAATATCAACATCAACCATACAAGTCGCTCTCTAAAAGTTTAACCGTAAAGGCAGCCATTTTATACTCAAAAATTTTTGTAGTCCTATACAAGATATTTTTATAGATACCTATGGCTCACCTGTAGCTAGTCCTATGTATTCTAACGTCCATGGACAAGACTATCGATAGAACGACTGACTGATTAATTATCAACGCCACGATACTATCGATAGACTATCGCTATTGCAACAACACTAGTGGAACTAGCGATGGGCGATTGCGAGATGTTTGAACAATCAAAACAATCGCAGTCGTTTAAATTTTACAATCGAGTCATCGATTGTCTCGGTTTGCCCTTGAACAATCGAGATGTTTTTCGATTGTTTCGAGTCGAGTCGAATCGGTACTACCTGATGAAATTGAATATTTATTTATTTATTTGTATTTAAAATTAAAACACTCATCGATCTATCTATTTATATAAATGTTTTATGGCCGTTTGTTCAATTTCGTAAATCTCCTAAAGTTCTTTACCGATTGTTTTAAAATTTTTACTCAACGTTGTATAATTTATAATACGCGAATGTATTTAATTTTTTTTTCTTTTTAATTTATAAATTCAATATAATGTTTGGACGTATTTTAAATTTCATGACGATCGGATGATCAGTACAACAGCACGCCGTACTGGTCATCAGCTCGTCATGAAAATTTGCATACACGTTGCCAGGGGCACAGTGAAGGACAGAGATATAAAAATTACTGTTAAAAGCTAGTAATATTAATAAATCAAAATAGAACAGGCAGAATCTAGTTTAAATTTGATGCAGAGCCACCTAATAATAAACTTCCTAACAGCGTGCATATTTAAACGTAAACTCGTTTTATTCATTTAATTTATAATATCTTGTAGTATTTTGTTAAATTTAAGGCAGAGCCATCTAGTAGTGTGTTTTTCAGTGGTTTACAAACCACGGTTAAATACATATGTATGCTTCCATCAATGAATAAGTATGGTATATTATTATATAAGTATTTACTATAAATGTTGTGGTTTTTAAAGAATCTCTGATGTTAGCACATAATTCAGTAAAATAACAAAATTTATATTAATTGTTGAACGAGAACAATTGCGTATAAACTGCTATGAAGTTTGGCAAATTTATTTCATGTAAAAACTTACGCAAATTTTGAATAAATAAATAAAAAAAGTAAATTCTTTTAAAATATAATTAACATAATTATCTAAAACTAGAGCGGATTTTTAAAATAAGATCATTATTTGTTTGTTGTGACAAGTTTTATTTTTTAACTTTATGTTATGTTTTCTTACAGACGTATAATTTTGATGTTAATATAAAACAAATTAGATTTTAAGTACCTAATTCATACAAAGTTCCTATTATTAATTTTGTGATAGTTATTTTATTCAAAAATATTTATATAATAAAGTATTAAAACTGTTATTTATAATTCGGTCAATACTAATAATGCGCACAATGTTTTAATGTATTAACACATTTTTAGTATCTGTATTACAATTATTAAGCATTCATTAACAATATAAGACTGATTCATTTTTGTTTGTATTATTAGAATATAAAAAATTGGGTTCGACTAGTATTCAATTCACGACTCAACTCGACTGTAAATTGTTGATTATTTCAAAATTTGCATCGCGCGTAGATAGCTACTTAGCGACCATCGCGGCATCGAGCATATCGACGATAGAAAACCATCGAGGCATCGAGCATATCGCATCACGAAATTGACTCGAAACCATCGACGACGCGGCGACGACTGAAAACCATTGAGGCATCGAGCGTATCGCATCGCGATTTTAACTCGAAACCATCGATGACGATTGTAAACAATCGAGAATCATCGAGATGTTTTAACAATCGAAACAATCGACGTAAACATCTCGCAATCGCCCATCGCTAAGTGGGACACTGTTGACAGTGACAGTGGGTCATCTGTTTGCGTTTGAGGTTATAGATACAAAATAGATTCTTATTTTTAAATTGTTTTATGAGCACACAGTGTTTTTAGATTTCCCTTTCTGAATCACCACACTAGTTTTAGAAATAAATTAATATAACTATGGATACTGTAGTTAAGAGTATGTTGGATGATGATGATGCAGAGGAAGAAAAAAAGGTTAATATCTGGTTTAAATTAAAAATCATTTAACTAAAGTCAACAGTTTCATTTTTGTTTTCGGGTTGATCTGTGATCTAGAATTTGACATACTGTGATTAGTTCGCGGGTAAATAAACGAGGCTGTACCAATTACAGTTGTATTTATCTACATGTATTTTTAAAATTAATTAAATAAATAAATCCGAAAATAGTTTATCTATAAGGATGTCTATTGCTGCTTGCGATAACCAAAGTGTTTATTTAAACTTAAGACTTTTTATTTCAGGGATTGATGTTATTTGGACGAGACGTGTCCAAAATACCCTGTTTTAGAGAAAGTTTCCTTTACGGGATGGCAGCAGGAGTAGGCGCTGGAATAGCCGCCTTCCTAAAAACATCTCGACCAATGTTATCACAACATATAGGAGTAGGCACATTTTCAATGACTACAATGGTCTACTGGTCATTCTGTAGATATCAGTGGTCTAAGCAAAGATTTGACGCCCAGCTTTTGCAGGATGCACTGAAAGATAAAATTATGTATGAAGGGACAGCAGTAGAGAGAGAGTTGGAGCAGAAAGGCATATTAAAATCTGCATAAATATCAATATATTTATATCATTATGGTGTTGTGAATACAAAAATATGTGATAAATAGATACTGGTACAATTGTTTTACTGTATAGTAGGACCAAACTCAATATACAGGATTCACCAAAATGATAATGATGCCTCATACAGAGAAGTGAAAAAGAAGTATCACTTAACACTTTTAGTGCCACCCTAATTTACACTATATCCTTTATGATGCTGGAACAAATTGCGTTCTCGGCATTGTATGTAAAACATTTTTTGTGGACTATAAAAATCATTGTAGCACAGGAGCCACTTTAAATTTGGTTAACTTATCAAATAATTTAGCTACACTTATTTTTTAATATTGCATAATCTCTAATATATTGCCGAAACACACTAGTGTGTCCACAATGTTCCACAATGTCTACACCTCTAGGAAATTTAAAAGAACACGCCAGGTGTGTCGCCGGCACTGAAAGTGTTAACAAGTATCACATGGTAGTGCACATTACAGTTTCAGTTGCACCTATTAAGCAAATTGATGAGGGGTTGCCAAGCAAATTGTTTTGGTTTGACATTTCTATGTATTGCAATTCGTTGAGGTGCATCCATAGCTGTTGCCATTGTTGGTTTGCCGACCAGGGGGTCAATGGTAGGTTTTCTTTTTAATAATTATTTTACAATCAAGTTCTGGGAACTCTATGTATTGCAATTCATTGAAGTTTATTCATAGCTGTTTGCCATTGTTGGTTTGCCGAACAGGGGGCCAATGCTAGGTTTTCATTTCAATAATTATTTTACAATGAACTTCTGCCATGTAACATCTAATACAACCATACCAAAAGCAAATTACAAATTTTGTCTGTATTGCATATAAAAAGAATGTTGGCCCCAGAGTATCTGCAGATCAGCATCATATAGCAATCTGAATTGCTATCAGTTGCACATGAAAATTATCAATACAATAATACAAAAAAAGTTTTATAAAACTGAGATACATATATACATATTATATGCCTTCAAAATCGTAAATCGAAAAATATAGTTTAAATTTTGGCGAATATGTCTCTTATTAGAATGACATTAATATCAACATGTAACTAAGAAAATCTTGAAAATGTCTTGGAAACAGACTGAAAATTGTATTAGAAGTCTGTGGTAAGTCTACTTATGATGGGCAATTTCTTCTTTAGATATTTTGTTTTTTCCTCTTCTGCCTAAATGATTACAGGAGTACATATAATAATTAAATAGTTTCTGTCTGGCGAGTCTATGACTAAATTTGTGTACAATTTGAGTAGTATCTTTATCAAATATTTGTATTTCAGTTAGTTTTGTTACACTTCAAAATGACTTTTTTTATGTACTTACAAATAAATGATCATTAATGTTATATAAATGCCTTTATATAAATGCCATAAAACTAAACTATCTAACTAGCAGCACTCGATAGATAGATATAGTCTCCATATGTAAAAAAAAAAAATTTTGAAGTGTTTAAAAAAATTTAACCTTTAACACTATGACTAAGTAATGTAGCTATAGTATAGTAGTAAACTGTTATTGTTATAATGTGGCCTTTTTGTTTATAATGCCTATTTACCTCTTCTTTAAAACATCAAGGTACCTCTTTCGCAACTAGTGTTCTCAGAGGTTTAATCATACTAATACTATAAACGTGAAAGTTTGTGAGGATGTATGGATGTTTGAACCGATTGCGATGACACACCTACAAAAAAAAAAACAGCTCGATTGTAATGTGTTTAATTTACAACAGACGATTTCGTACCGTACCGTGACCCTTTATTGAGAGAAAATAGGAAACCTACAGTATAAACCATCCTTTGTGAGGCTTAAATATAAATAATCATATAAGTGAATCAGTATCATATAAGTCAATCGGTTCAGTAGTATTTGCGTGAAAGAGTAACAAACATCCATACATCTTCACAAACTTTCACATTTATATATTAGTAGGATGTATTTCATAAAGTACCTAGTCTAATAGAACAAACAAAAGTGAAAAACCACTGGCAGAATCGGTGCTAAGTGGTAACCGAGTAGGTTGCACATTACAAGGCTAAGTAATACTAGCCAGGTCAGTCTTAGGATGGGTGACCATTCTTAACATATTGAGACCCGTCTGTGCCTTAGAGAGCACGGTAAGCCGTCGGTCCCCGATGCCGATGCATTCGTTACGGGTAGTTGGAGCCCTAAAAGTCCGAAACAGTTTTTCTTTTTTTTTTGTGTGTCCCCCCCTCGGGCCGTCACCCCACCGGGGTTTTCGGTGGGGCGGTGTGTCGGAATCAAAGCGACTAAAACCACACGGTGTGCCGTACTGCACCTTAAGTAGGAGAGATCCGGGAACAGCTTTTATTAAGACATCCGGAACCCTTCTAGCGCCTGCCCGCAAAAGCCCGGGCACCACCTTCGGGTAAAAACCTCTCAATTGCGCGACGTCCAGGCACACGCGGACGCCGCCTCCTCGCGGGGGGCCACTATAGCGGGTGGAGGCGAAAACCCGTCCCAACCACCCGCGGCCACACTCAGGGCGGCATGAGGTGCTGGTAAACGCGCCTCCGCGCCCGGTTTGCCGGCGGCGAATTAAGTCCGAGTTGAGGTCGTCCTTTCGGACCCTTTCCGCCGCCTCCTGCGAGATGACTTCCTCACAGACTTCCTGTCGCTACCGGCCATGGAGCGTATGACAGCCGGTAGCGACAGATCCTCTCCGATGACTGCAGTGAGGGCCCGACGCTGCGCCACCCAACTGGGGCAAACCGCCTGCTTGTGCTGAGCCGAGTCCTCACTGCAGTCGCAGTAGTGACAGGCGGGACTCAATTCCCTCCTAGCGACCGAGTGCAGGTACTTCCCGAAGCAGCCGTGCCCGGAAAGAACCTGCTTCAGTCGGAAGGAAAGGGTCCCGTGCTGCCGCCCTGCCCACTCGACGATGACCGGCTGGAGCGCCTCAACGGCGGCAAAGCCAGCACGTGGAGCCTCCAGCCGGGACGACCAACGAGCCATCGTGGCTCGGCCAGCGGCCTCGCGCCACTCGCGTACCTCTACGGGCGGGGGCCGATTGACGCTTCCCGCCCGGAACTCAGTCGTCCGCCGATAAACTTCGGCGAGCACTTCCGCCTCCAAATCCCACGGGGGAGTCCCGGCCAACGCGTACGCCGGCTACTTAAAAAATGTATAGAAGATTTAAAAAAAGGACATATAGCACTCACTTTTATATAAAGAGGTTTATTTATTTATTGCTTTTTAGTTATTTCGTCGGTTTAATTTTTTGTTAAAAAGATTTTTATTTGATGATTTTTTTTCATCATCAGCTCAGCTACATGATATGATGATTTCTGAACGCAAATACCTGATAAAGTAATGAAAAGTAAACAGAAACACTATTCCTTCCTCCAATTTTCGAGGGTTTCTCTCAATTTCATCAGGATTCCATCATCAGATCCTGACTTCCTTGACATTGGACCACCCTTGAGGTATACCCTATCTAACAAAAAAAGAATAATCAAAATCGGTTCATAAATAACGGAGAGAGATATATATATATATATATATACGGTCGAATTGAGAACCTCCTTTTTTTTCGTCGGTTAAAAATAAGGGGAAAGCCACATCATATAATCATAAAATCATAACACTTCATGTGTTATGATTTTATAAAATATGAATAATATCGAGATGCGCTTCTCACTAACCCTGTAGATGTGGCAAATGCTTTTAATGAATACTATATTGAGGTGAGGACTCCGGAAAATTCATCTAACTCCATTTGCAACCACAATAATATAGAAAAGCTGGGTCAGTCGTTATTTTTAACATCCTATAGTTCCATTGTCTGTTAACAGGCAGCGCCACGCGTCTCAATTTAGGCAATTGCAACATTTCTGTTACCTCCGCTACTCGTTAACAGATGGCGTCACGCGCGTCAATAGGCTTCCACAAGCCCTTCTTAGACATATTCGTCTCGAGCATCATTATTCCCATGATAACGCGCCAACCGATCCCCATGGATGATCTTGGGTGTGCCCCGCGGTCCTTTCTGTAAGCGATAGTTTACGTCATTGAGTCTGGTCACTACTCGGTACGGTTTGTCCCATTTCACCTGCAGCTAAGGAGATTCCTTTTTTCTGTGAACCCGGTTATGTAGCCCCAGACAAGTGATCCTTCCCCAAAGTTCCTGTCATTCATCTTTCGGTGGTACCGGGTTTTCGTTATCTTCTGGCTTGCTTGTCTGATGTGCTCGTATACGTCATTCATCTTGCTGCGCAAATCGTTGCCATAATCTGTAATACTGCGCGGAATGGCAGGGAGAGTGCCTGTGATAAAATTGGCAGGCAACCGCAGTTCTCGGCTGAAGTTTGCAAAAGCTGGTTTGCAGAAGGGGTAATTGGTTTTTACATGATTAATGTGCATGAATATTATTGTTGTCAATGACATAATATTAACTATAGACACGCCATACACGAATATAACTGAATCACGCGCTGGCAAAACTTTACTATAGGCAGTGCCGGATTTAACCTTAGCGCCGCCCCTGGGCACTGTAAAAATGCTGCCCCATTTTCGAAATTTTCTAGAACATGAATGAAGTTTCGTTATACAATTTTTAAATAAATTAAATGACTCATTTATACTGAGGCGGAAGTGCTCGCCGAAGTATTTCGGCGGGCGGCTGAGTTCCGAGCGGGAAGTGGCAGTCGGCCCCCGCGAAGAGGTGCACGAATGACGTGAGGCCGCTCGCCGAGCCATAATAGCTCGTTGGTTGTCCCGGTTGGAGGCTCCACATGCTGGCTTTGCTGACATGGAGGCGCTCCAGCCGGTTATCGTCGAGTCGGCAGGGCAGCAGCACGGGACCCTTTCCTTCCGCCTGACGCAGGTTCTTTCCGGGCACGGCTGCTTCGGTAAGTAATTCATGCACTCGGTCGCTAGGAGGGATTGAGTCCCGCCTGTCACCACTGCTACTGCAGTGAGGACTCGGCTCAGCACGGTTGGCGGTTTACTCCGCTTGAGCAACGCAGCGTCGGCTCCTCACTGCTCCATGGCCGGTAGCGGTTCTGTGAGGACGTCATCTTGCAGAAGGTGGCGGCGGAACGGGTCCGGGAGGACGATCTCCACTCGGACTTCAAGGTCATCACACACTATAACGGCACAGCTGCAACACAGCGCCGCCTGAAATTGAGGCTATCGCTAGCCGCCAGCGTGCTTTACCATGCGTCGCCCGCGAGGTGCAAGCTCGCAGTCCGCGCGCCGCTCGCGAGGTGCAAGCTAATTTCATCGTCTTCATGTGCACGAAGTGTTTTCGCTGGCGGCTCGCAGTGGGCGCGCTGTAAGCCAGCTGACCGCGAGCTTACAGCGCCGACTGCGAGTCGAGTTGTATGGTTGCAGCAAGCGCGCTTACTGCCCGCCGTTGGCTTTTTCATATTGACATTATGAAATATATTATATGACCACGTTTTAATGCTCAGATTTGAATGACAACTTAATTGCTGGGTGAAGATATAGTGTGTGATGACCTTAATTCGCCACCGGGGGCGGAGGCGCGCTTTCCAGCGCCTCATGCCACCCTAAGCGTCCACGTGTGCCCGGACGTCACCAATTCAGAGGATTTTACCTGAAGGTGGCTCCCGCCCTTTTGCGGACTGGCGCTAGGAGGGGTCCGAATGTCTTAATAAAACTGTTTCCGGATCTTTTTGGCACAGTACAGCACACCTGTGGTTTTAGTTGGTTTGATTCCGACACCCCGCCCCACCGAAAACCCGGGTTGACAGCCCGAGGGGGCCCGGCCAGAGTACCATGACTGCCATTTTATTTTATCAATGACAGTTGATTTATGCAAAATACATTACTCGCAATGTCTTAGCCTACTAATCATGTCAGCTAACCTAAGAATTAGTTAGTACTTCAAAATAACTCAACCTCATCTTTTTTTTTTGTGCGTGTGAAAACCCCCACGGGTCATCACCTCACCATGGCTATTGGCGAAGTGGTATGTCGGAATCGAACCGACTCAAACCACACGCTGTTCTGTCACAAGTGAGTCTATTGCAAGGGACTCGGGTATACCCTAAGAAGGAAGTCCCCGAGAACCCTGGCAGACTTTGGCCGCCCTCAATCAGAAGGCAGCCACATAATTGCTAGCGGAGGGCCTTGCCCTCCTTCCCGTTTAGAGAGGCGCAGGCGAAACACGTAGCGCCAAACAGTGAATGTACATATCTGCAAATAAATATTTTCTTTTTTCGTGAAAAACACATCTAGCTTGAGAGTTTTACACAAAGTTCATGACCACTTAATTTTTTTTAAATGCAAACATCTAATTTATCATAACATCATATAATTAATTTATTTAAATGTTTCACATATTTCGAAAATTGTACTAGATACATTTAGCTAATTATTATTTTTTAGAAAATAAAAAAAGCATATTCGATACCGCGAAGAATTTTTGGAACGAAGGTCCTTACGGGGCGTTGCGGAGGGGTACCATAACCGGCAAAAAACATCCGTAACGTTAAAAAAAGCGTAAGATTTTTATGTATAGTTTACGTGATGACTGTTATTATTATAATAAAATAAAGGTGTTAATATAATTTTGTAAAGTAGTTTTTTTGATTTTTATTTTAAATATTTATGTCTTTATACCTCGAATAGAACTTGAAATTAATATTTTTGTGTCTATCTGGTGTCCCACGACACCACACAGTTTTTTTTTCTCACCCTCCGAATCATGCCGCCCCCGATTATTTGCCGCCCTGGGCACTAGCCCCGAGTGCCCCTAGTGTAAATCCAGCACTGACTATACAGACAGTACAGTACAGCAATACATATTATTTTGCAGTTCTTTCAGTGCGTACGACTTCTCAGTTGTTAGACAGAGATAAACAGAGTTTAAGCTACGCAGAAAATGGTAACGTACGATCATTGGTCAAAGCGCTTATGACGCTATCAATCGGTTGCCTATTATCCGATCTTACTTTAACCACGGTAATATATATACTTATACTGTGCTTTAACAGTACACAGCCCAAACAACACGTCACTGGACAAATGTACCTATATCGCTTGACGCTAACGTGCGAAAGCATAAAGCGTTAGCTAAAACGCGATCACCAGTGATTGCCATCCATCGATATTTCTTGAGACGCTGAAAACCTGGCATTGATTTTCTTATGCTCTAAGCTTAGTGCACACCACACAGGATTCGCAGCTGAGTGCGCTGCTGAGTGTTGGATGCCCAGCGAAAGTGTATTTAAAGGACTACCGTTACAAGTGAGCCAGGCCTTTACACCGGTAATAGAATATCATGATGCGAAGTTCTTATTTGTCACCCTAGTTTTATAGAATACAAAGCGGTAGATTTACATCCATGATCTACCTCAGTAACTCGGAGAGCTCAAATTCAAATCGAATTTTCTAAGTTCTGTTACGTTACATTTTTTTAAGTTAAAAAAAGTTGGATGTGTACCTATTCGAATACAGCCTTTGTAATAACATACTAGGTACGTATTTCTTCGTATCTAAGTTATTTTACTCTTTTGATTTTATCGATACAAATAATTAGAATCCAAACAAACTACATGGCAGTGACGTCATGAACGAAATGATAGGGATATATAAATTAGAAGAAAATGTAAGATAGAGTAACAATTTCTCATTCTAATAACATTGAACTCTAGTATCAGGTACATAGACACAATTGAACGACCTATTCGAAGTATAAAAATAAACACTATCAGTGTTTATTTTTATACTTCGAATATATTGAACATAATATCGAACAATTGCTTGCTAATATTAATATTGACCACTCTGAATGCTTACAACAATTTGCATATTGTGATCGTAAACACCTAATTGAACTTTTGTTCTTGACATAATTTTGACTACTTTGCATGCTTATATGAATCTGACGCTGACTGTACCAACAGTCTGAACTCCGACTACATAGTTCGATGACTTTCAACCCTTACTAGTCCTGGACGGCTGGGGGCTAAGTAAATCTGGCTATTTAACGTTTCAATTACGCAAATACATCGTCTGCAAGTTTTCTCCCAATGTTTGAGAAATATTGATTGCAAATATTAAACGATGTAACGGGATCTGAATGATTTTTTGTTAATTCTATGGATGTTCGTTATAGATATTTGCCCAATCTACCGATTTTAAATCATTAATAATTCTTCTTATGTTAGTTTTTAAGGTGGTGCGGTTTGGCAATTTTAATCTATTTGCTGATTCACTGGCCATGAGACAAATATCGTGATCTGTTATGGCAGCTCGACAAACTGTTCCTATAGATAAAGATTGATCTTTAATGAAAATGTGGTCAAAGCATGCCTCGCCTCGTGTAGGTAACGATATGGTGGGTAGAAGTTGGTGACTAGTCAATAAACACTGATATTCCGAACATTGCTCGGTCGGTGTGATACAACAGATGTCCAGATTACTGTCACCAGCCTTTATGTTAAGCAGATGTGACATCTACGAAAGAAAGAAACGTTGAAATGTTTTTAAATGAGGGAGATCTATAAATTCCTAGTACTACTATTTGTCATTTATATGCTGCTGCTACATCACGTAATGGTTCATGAGGTGCTCCACACATCTCTGACGTAAGCTGTAACACCACCGCTCCTGTTAATTATTTTCTTTGTGATGAATAAGACGTATCCTGTCATTATAGGAATTATTGTGTTTTCATTGAGCCAACATTCGGACAAAATAATTACACCGGGGCAAATATTCATGCGGTTTAGAGTTATCAATAGTTCATCAAAATTACGTTGCATACTTCTTATATTGAGGCTTAGAACCATGAAACTAAGACATTGGCGGGCAGTAACTCATTACAATGTTCCAGCCTCTCCAGAGAATGACATTTTATCGTTAGTGTTTTGTCTATGTCTTCGTAAAAATCATGCATTTTTATGATGTTGTGACTGTGTCCCACGGGTTATAAAGATAACAAGAGTGAAAGTACGATAGCAGTCATTATCTGGGAGGTAGAAAAGACGGCAAAGAAATAAATGTGTGAGCTTGTGTTTTTGTGTTTATATAATATTTATATATATTTATATAATTACATATATTTTGTAAAGTACGCTGTGTCATCCACAGACTCTTTCTTATCTTAATTATCGTTTTGAGATCGTCCACAATACTTCACTAGCTACGACACAACATAAAAACAAGTCTTTCTTGGTGTAAGCCAAAACCTTGCCAATATGTATTTAAAAAACAGGTTAAGGACATTCAGCTATCAGTTTATCACTATCAATGCTGATTTTATTATTTAGTACGTTAATATGATTTACTGGCACTGATATGAGTCCATATGTTTGAGTTGTAATACAACAATAGATATATTTATAATGTACCTACATAAGAATATATACAAAATATAGTATAATTCTTTGACACAGGTAACTATGTCCATACCTTTGAGGGTATGGTATGTCATATGCTAGATCGTGTATTATATTTATGTAGTTAATGTGACTATAGTAGGTACAGTAGGTTATTATTCTTAAATTAAAAATATTTATATCCTACTAATGTATGGATGTATGGATGTTTGTTGCTCTTTCACGCAAAAACTATTGAATCGATCGCGATGAATATGGTATGTAGATAGCTGGACACCTGGATTAACACATAGGCTACTTTTTATCACCATATTCCCACGGCATCGGGACTTACGCGAGGGAACCGCGGGGCGCAGCTCTTGGTATATATACTTATAACAACGTGATGTTAGTAGGTACACCACAGAGTACCACACACACACACTAATATTGTCTGGAAGAGATCGCCATGAGTAATAAATAAAACCTGTTAGGGATCGTCTATTAATTACGTAAGTTTTGTCGATTTTTCGAGCCCTAACCCTCCTTGATGAGATGTCGTGAGATATTGTGACAGTGAGCATCTAATTAAATTTTTATATATATTTGATCATTTAGATTACTTTGCATGCTTATATGAATCTGATGCTGACTGTACCTATCGTAGTACTGTAATTAAGAACCAGTCTGACTACATAGTTCGATCATTGAATTGAGCATCGGGGGTACAATGTGTATGTAGGCATGTAGAGTGTGTGGTATGCACAACAAGTTCACTGAGAAAATAAAATTAGGTGGTATGTGAATGGCTTCTGAATTATTTTTGAGGAATAGACTTGATTTGGTACAGACATTTTGGACACTGAGGTGGTCCTGGAGCAGGCCTGTGGATGTTTTGGGTTTTAGACAAAGTAAAGACCAAGGTTAATAAACCTGCAAACTTAATAAATAGATTTTGATTGATTTGACTATGAAAAAAGTAAGGTAGATAAAGTTACCACCAGGAAGCGCTTTCATATTTAAATATAGTAAGTAGTAATAAGTTGAATATTCTTCGCATTACTGAGTCTGTCTTGCTTTTAGGGATCATCATCCTCTGGGATTCAATGTGGTCCACTCTTGCATAACATTGTGTAGGATGTTTTTCTCAAACGTCGTTTCGCAATTCCAAATATTAGATGAATTCAACATGTTTAAAGCCTTGTGTATTTATGCCTAATAGTCTTAGATCTAAGGTCTACTTGCTTCTCAATGATAAACTAATTAACTAATGGTGATTAACTGTTTGATAAATTGACCATTGATATCGACTTATGAAATAGGTACTTAAATATTGTAGTGTCTGCTAGAACAATACTCCGCTAATGTCTGTTTGGTATTGTCATCCCATCTAATAGGCCCTCTAGACTATCTTTTTCTTCTAATTCTTTAAACTGTAAAACGTCGATACTTCACTTCATTAATAAGAATATGTAGTGTTTTCTGGCCTTAAATATCAGAGATATCCTTAGGGGGCAAGATACTCAACAGCAAAGTTGCCCTCTATCCGGTAGATAAGCCGCATTTGCTGGGGGCGTATAAAGAGATGTTTTCAAAAATTACACCGCGCCCTCTCAATAGAAGTCCGTGACAATACATTGCTGATTAAGTCTCTTGGATTCCGATAAAACATTTCACCATTAGCCCAGGTGAGGTGATGACCAGGTGGGAGTTCCCATATTCCAAAGTGGAAACAAAAATACCTGCGACCCAGCAACCACCTGTAATCTTTCCATCACCTGTGATCATGTGGATATATTTACACAATTGCCACTCTATAAAAAACTATTACAAAAATTTATCACGGGATCGTCAACAATTAATTAATGATGGCCCAATGTAGACGATTGGACCCTACTACACGGTTCTGTTCGCCTGTGATCGATCTAAAGCCGAGAAC
This sequence comes from Euplagia quadripunctaria, assembly GCA_963859945.1. Taxonomy (NCBI): domain Eukaryota; kingdom Metazoa; phylum Arthropoda; class Insecta; order Lepidoptera; family Erebidae; genus Euplagia; species Euplagia quadripunctaria. The sequence goes on along the minus strand of OY982566.1, from coordinate 11,980,301 downwards.
CCAAATGTTCTTTGCAATAATGTAATTTAAGATAAATGTCGCTAGTCTGTGGTATGACCTCGTAGTTCTCTTGGCTTCATTGAGCCGTACGACAGTGACGACAAGAAGTGCTCTGTGGCAGTGATACTCAAGCGCTTCGACGTATCGGACGCTATGTAACAACCTTATGGTGTTGTTAGATTAATTAGTGAAGTAGTTTGAACCTATCAGTAGACAGATTAAACATGAATACTTTACGTACAATTATACCTAACGATGCTCAGAAAAGCCTGATATTCTTTGTCAACGGAAAAAAGGTAAGTTACGATTCTTTAATTAATTATTCATTCAGCGTAATATTGTTTAAGTAGGTATTAAGGTATTTTATCCTTACTAATCTTTACTAATATTATAAATGCGAAAGTAACTCTGTCTGTCTGTCTGCCGCCCTTTCACGCTAAAACTACTAAACCGATTTAAATTAAATTTGGTACACATATAGTCTACAGCCTGAGAAAGGACATAGGCTACTTTTTAATGCGAAAAAAGGGGTGTAAGGGGTTAAAAGGTGGGGATAAAAATTTGTATGGAAGTATCGTCATATTTAGAGCTAGAAGCTTGAAACTTATTTTTTTGGCTGTTGATTCGATATAAATACACTATTCCACGCGGACGAAGTCGCGGGCATAGCTAGTCTCCTATATAGATTAAAAAACTAAGTACCTACTTACCTACTTGTTATGCACAATTTTATTAGGTTACTAGCTGCACCCGGCATGCGTTGCAATGCCTGTTTTTCTTTTTTAAGTATTAAAAATTTGGGTTGTGGGGGCAGGAGGGTGGAAAATAATTAAGTAATGACCTTTCTCATACCTATCAAATATACATTTTTTTTTAATTAAAATCTGTCGAGCCGTTTCGGAGGAGTTCGGCCACAAACACCGTGACACGAGATTTTTTATAGATTACTACATACTTACATGTAACATTTTTACTACTAAGCTTACAAACTTCAAATCGATAGAAGTAATGTAATATGGATAAAAAATACAAGCGCAGTTTAGTCTAAATTTTATTGTTCTGTCTCACAACAGGTCCATAAGGGTTGAATAGCATTAATTGATATCCATGTACATTCACCGCACCTCAAAATAAATCTAACATATTGCATAAAAACTAGTTAATGTAATTTGACAACAATGTGCTTTATCGTCATCAATACAAAAAAATAAAATTGAAGTATCTGTTTGTAATGTCAAAATAATAGTTTTTTAGGCTCATATAGTTACTTGCACAACATCAACGCCTAAAATTCAGTTTTAAATTTTTTGGTTTGTATGTCGGTCTGTTTGTTCCGGCTAATCTCCGGAAGGGGTGGACCGGCTTCCACGGGAGTTTCACTGACAGATAGCTGGTATTATAAGGAGTAATTTAGGCTACTTTCATTTTGGAAAATGAATTAAAGTTCCTAGTAAAATATATAAATATATACACGCGAGCGAAGCCATGCGGGAACTGCTAGTAGTTTAATAAAAATGTACCTTTAGCCTGTGACTTTCCCCGTTCTCATAATGCCAAATTTGATATAACGCGGTTAAATAGTTTAGTCAAATTAAATTTGAGTAAGAAATATCTGTTCACTGCCGTAGAAAAATGAAGATTCTACCATATACCTACGTATTTTTCTCCTAATTTCTTTGTGTTTTTTTCATAATTTTAGATTGCTATATTTGAAACTTTTCGAATTCAATGGACACAGACCGGCGCGGCGGCGGCGTTCTTGCTTGCCTAACCTATACATATAGATACTTAGGTAGATAGAGACATACTTGTTTAGATAGACTCGGGTAAGGAAAATCAATACCTTTCTGTAGGTAATGATGTGGTCTATCTTCCTTATCACAGAGCCCGGACGGACTGAAATCCTGTTTACTTTCTGTAGGCTTCTTGAAGAACGAATTGAATAAGGGAATCCTCCTATGATTCTAGGAGTTGATAAGCTTTATTCTTTTTTACTGGTTTTTTGTTTTGTAACTCTTGACCCTTTACTACTTACGAGTATGCCCACAACATTTGCACCAGTCGTATCCTTGGACACGACAGTTTTGAATTTTTTATCATTTTCACTCCTTTTAGCTTCAAATTTAAAAGAGAACGTAAAGTCGTCTTAATAACAGTAATAAATCTGAAAGTGTTTTTTAAATTAGTGCCAGTTTATCTAGGTATTAATGATATAAAGAATGTTGGATTTTTCACATTCACTAATGCAAACTAACTATAACAAAAGAGACAATATTTTTAAGGGTCGTATCTTAAAAAAAAATGACCATATCCCTACATAATTTCTTTTGCGTTTGCCAAATACGAAATATTGTTACTTAACTTGCAAAAATCTGTGGCATAATACAGTCCGTGTAGGATACACATTATAATGTATAAAATGTAATATCAACCAATAGAAATTAGATACGCTTTGATTAACCAACGACATTCGACACTATCTTTCAGTCTTTCACCTATTTATTTGACGTACATAGTAGTTGTGTCACTATTTCACAATTGCTGTTACTGTATGCTACCTCCGTCTTTCTACCTGCTTAATTTATACCTATCTTCAATGTAAGAACTTTGGAGTGCTATTTTTCATGTGGACACACGAGCGGCCCTTTGATTGAAGTTCGACTTCGATATAACTGTTCATAATGTGCGCTGGATATTAACCAATCCCTCTCAAACTTGATCTTAAACTGGTAAATTTAACCTACTACTACATTGTAGAGTATTTGATTAATGTTTCAGGTAATAGAACCTAACCCCGATCCAGAATGGACACTGCTTTGGTATCTTCGAAAGAAACTGCTATTGACTGGCACCAAATATGGATGTGGGGAAGGTGGCTGCGGCGCTTGTACTGTTATGATTTCACAATATTTGAGAAATGAAGATCGAATCAAGTATCCTTTCGAGCAATCCACAGCATTAGGCTATTGGCAAACCAAAAATACCTGTTAAGTAAAGAAGTCTTCAGACGACAATACAAATCCTATGGCCAAAAATCTCCCAGACCTATTAAAATGTCAAAATGAGCGTGAGCGTGAATATGAGAGGGGGCGTATAGTAATGCATCTGGGAGATTTTAGGCCCCTAGGATATGTCCTACTGCTTACAAATAGCATTAAAATAATTCTCTAAACATTAGATTTAAAAATCAAGACTCATCTAAATAAACTTACGTTAATTTTTCGAAATTTAAAGCGACAGGCGTAAATAACCTCAGACGAATACTGTCTGGCAAAATTGATAACAACTTTTTAAGGATATTTTGTCCTATATACCTATATGAAAATTAGGACTCAGAATTTAAGAAAAGTGATCAATGATTTTATGCAACTTTAGCACCTGGTATCTGTAAATTTGCCGCCGGCCCAAGTTAGCAGGTACTTTGCAGGTTGGTCCGGCGGCCAATTTAATACTACTCCGTACAACACATTTTGTTCTTCAGAAAATAAGTAAGGTCTGGCGGCTCTGGGATCTTACTCTTTATAAACCCATTTTAAATCCATAATGATAATCCTTCATTCAGATACGAATATAAAATGCAGACATGTAGCAGTGAATGCTTGCTTGACACCCGTTTGCGCCATATACGGCTTAGCGGTCACAACTGTCGAAGGTATAGGGTCTACACAAGAACGTTTACATCCAGTTCAAGAACGAATATTCAAAGCGCATGGATCACAATGCGGTTTCTGCACACCGGGAATTGTAATGTCTATGTACACATTACTCAGAAATAAACCCGATATTCAGTATTCAGATATAGAAACTGCGTTACAAGGAAATCTTTGCAGATGTACCGGTTATAGACCTATCATAGAGGGTTTCAAAACATTCATGGAAGGATGGGAGAAATACTATAATCACGAAGGTACAGATGAAACGACTGGATTATGTGTTATGGGTAAAGAGTGTTGTCGAAATAATGAGGGTAAAAATAGTAACCAATTATTCAATAAGTCATTATTCCAACCATACGATCCAACCCAAGAACCTATTTTTCCACCAGAATTAAAGCTAGATCGTAGATATATGGAGGAATATTTGTGCTATGAAGGAGAAAATGTAACTTGGATACGACCAAAAACAATTGAAAACTTACTCTCAATTAAAACTCAGTCCCCAAATTCTAAAATTGTCGTTGGTAATACCGAAATAGGAGTAGAGATAAAGTTCAAGAAAAAAGTGTATCCGATCCTTCTATATCCATCAGTAATAACTGAAATGAGTTTTTGTCATGTTTCCAGTAAAGGAGTGATAATAGGAGCTACTATTACACTAACAGAGTTGACTGCCTTTTTAGACAACCAAATAAAAAACAATATTGAAAGAGCTCAAATTTTTGAAGCTTTGAAAGATATGCTGCATTGGTTTGCAGGCGATCAAGTTCGCAATGTAGCTTCTTTGGTTGGAAATATTTTAACCGCCAGTCCAATATCTGATTTGAATCCAATACTAATGGCGTGTTCTGCTATTTTACACGTTGATAGCAATGAAAGAGGTCATAGAAAAGTAGTGATTGATGACTCATTTTTCAGAGGATATAGAAGTACTACTATCCAAGCCGATGAAGTTGTTACTTCAGTCGAAATTCCCTTCAGTGATGAAATGCAATATTTTAAAGCATATAAACAAGCGAGAAGAAAAGACGACGATATTTCAATAGTGACATCAGCGTTTAATGTAAAAATTGATAGCATTTCTAAAAAAATATTATACGGTAAATTTTGTTACGGTGGTATGGGGCCAACTACGATATGTGCAAGTAGAACTTCAAAAGCACTTATTGGACAGAGGTGGGACGAAACTATGTTAAGTACAGCATTCAATTTACTAACTGATGAGTTACAATTAGATGTTTCGGCCCCCGGAGGAATGGCGGACTATCGCAAATCACTTTGTTTGAGTTTATTTTTTAGATTTTATTTATTTGTCTTACAAAAATTACAAACTCTTAACGGTATTAAACTGTTAAATCATTCAGATTTAAGTGCTCTTCAGGAAATACATGCTATGGAACCAAGTAGTGCGCAGTGTTATGAAATAAAAAACGAGGATAGGACAGCGTGTGATGCAGTTGGTTTGCCTATAACACATTTATCAGCTCTGAAACAAGCCACAGGGGAGGCTTTATACTGTGACGACATACCTCCGGCTAATAACGAACTCTATCTGAAGTTGATTTTTAGCGAACACGCATATGCGAAAATAAAATCAATAGATGCTAGTAAGGCTCTGTTATTACCAGGAGTGCAAGCATTTCTATCTGCTACTGATTTAGACGAAGAATGTAATAAAATGGGGCCTATAGTAAAAGATGAAGAGATATTTTCTAGTAAAATAGTGACTAGTCGTGCATGCGTAATAGGAGCTATTGTAGCGACAACTGAAAGCGTAGCACAAAGAGCACAAGACTTGGTGATTGTGAACTACGAACCATTAGAGCCAGTTATAATCACTTTAGAAGACGCGATTGCTCAACGTTCCTACTTTTCGGGGTATCCTCGAATCCTTCGAAAAGGGGATACTGATGAAGCGTTATCAAGATCAACTCATGTTGTAGAAGGGCATGTTAGAAACGGAGCACAAGAACATTTTTATTTGGAAACAATCTCTGCCTATGCTGTTAGAAAAGAAGATGAGCTGGAGATTATAGCAACAACACAAAATCCTGAAGACATAGCGGTAATAATAAAAAATATACATTTTTATAATAAATTAGCAATAGTACCTGTACTTTATTAAGTAGTTTATTCATTTCAGCACATTGTCTCAGAAACTCTTAAAATACCTAATAACAGAGTTGTAGCTAAAGTAAAAAGAGTTGGAGGAGGGTTCGGTGGCAAAGAAACGAGAGCCGCTATTGTAGCTGTACCAGTGGCGATAGCTGCCTATAAACTGAAGAGGCCAGTGCGATCAGTACTTGATAGAGATGAAGATATGCAGGTCAGCGGTTACAGGCATCCATGCTGGATAAAATATAAAGTTGGGTTTAATGGTGATGGCAGAATAAATGGTGTAAAGTTTGAAATATACATCAACGCTGGCAACTACTTGGATATCTCTTGTTCGGTAAGATTAATAAAACTTTACGTTTGTACATAGATTATAAAATAAAACTATACTTACTGTGCATATAACTTTAAATAACATTAAATAAAGAACTATGTTTTATAGATGTTAGAAAGGGCGCTGTTTCACATTGATAATTGCTATTTCATACCTAATGTTGAGGTAGTAGCATACCTATGCAAGACCAACATGCCTTCAAATACAGCTTTTAGAGGATTTGGGGCACCAAAAGCCATGTTAGCTGCAGAAACAATGATTAGAGATATTGCTTTAACTTTAAATAGAAGTTATGAAGAAATTGTGGAAATGAATTTCTACCGAGAAGGATCTCTGACTCATTACAATCAGATTCTTACCTACTGCACGTTATCAAGGTGTTGGAATGAGTGCATAGAGACATCTGATTACTGGCGAAGAAAAAGAGATGTTGAAGGGTTTAATAGGTAAGTAGTGTGGTATTTAATCAAATCATTATAATCAAACACGTCATTTCGTGTTATTCACACGAAATGTTGTAAACATTGATTTAACTTTATAAATTTTGATGTAAATTTGCAGACAAAGTAGATGGAAAAAGAAAGGCATAGCGTTAGTTCCGACAAAATACGGAATATCTTTTCAAGTCGATGTTTTAATGCAAGCAGGAGCATTACTGTTAGTCTATAAAGACGGATCCGTGTTATTGTCTATTGGAGGAATAGAAATGGGCCAAGGTCTGTTCACTAAAATGGTTCAAGTTGCTTCAAAGGCTCTCGACATAGACTATACAAAAATTCATATAAGTGAAACGTCTACTGATAAAGTACCCAACAGTTCACCAACAGCTGCAAGCATAAGTTCGGATTTATGTGGTATGGCTATCTTAGAAGCGTGTCAAATTTTAAAGAAACGACTGGAACCATATGTGTCTAAGAATCCAAATGGTAAATGGGAAGATTGGGTACAAGATGCTTACGTAAACAGAGTACAGTTAGCAGCCACCGGTTTCTATGCCGCTCAGAAGATAGAATATGATCCTGATACAAATTCTGGAAATCTTTTCGAATATTTTACATATGGAGTAGCGTGCTCCGAGGTTATTATCGATTGTTTAACTGGGGATCATCAGGTGTTAAGAACGGACATTGTAATGGATGTTGGAGAGAGTTTGAACCCAGCTATAGATATCGGCCAGATTGAGGGAGCTTTTATGCAAGGTTATGGTTTTTACACGTTAGAAGAAATGGTGTTTTCAGATAGCGGTGAAGCGTTATCGCGTGGTCCAGGAACATATAAAATTCCTGGGTTCTCAGACATACCAAAAGTATTTAAAGTTTCGCTGCTCAAAGGTGCACCCAATCCCCGCGCAGTTTATTCGTCGAAGGTAACCTGCACTATCATTCCTTAAAATATTCTTTTTTTAATTTTACTTTTTAATTATGAACCCGGGAATGATTATTATGTTTACGGTTTTAGGCTGTAGGTGAGCCACCTCTATTTCTTGCCTCATCAGTGTTCTTTGCAATAAAGGAGGCAATAATATCAGCTCGCAGAGAAAGTGGCGCATCTCCAGAATTTATAATGGATGTACCAGCGACTTGTGCTCGAATACGAATGGCTTGTGAAGATCACATAACCAAGCAGGTACCTATACAAATATTTATAGTTTTTATGCTTAGGCAGAATGCTAAAGACGTACGGATTCACGTGTGTATTTCGGGTGTGTAACTAGTTTTGGACGTTTTGTCAAGGAGTTATCTGTCGGATTGGTGTCACGCGCTGGAATAATTAAACTAGCTGATGCCCGCGACTTTGTACGGGTGGAAAAGGAATAAAAACGTTATGTGCACATGGTACTTGATCATTATTTTGTTGCGGAGTTATTTTAATTTTTTTCTAAAATTATTCTACTAAGATGTTCATTGAAATCAAATTATGTCAAGGGCAATTTTGTTAAAAATCAAATACCTACTTGTGTTGATTATCACTACATATTATAAAACAAAGTCCCCCGCCGCATTTGTCTACTGTCTGTTCGCGATAAACTGAAAAACTTCTGAACGGATTTCCATGCGGTTTTCACTAATAGTCAGAGTGATTCATGAGGAAGTTTTTGGTGTATAATTTGTACCCTTGCGAACCCGGGGCGGGTTGCTAGTATTATAAACGTGAAAGTTTGTGAGGATGTATGGATGTTTGTTGCTCTTTCACGCAAAAACTACTGAACAGATAGCTGGACACCTGGATTAGGCTGTTGCAGACTTTTTTTAGAACTTTTTAAGGGGAACAATTCCGTCATACATGATTTTTGCGTAACTTTAACCATTCACACAATGCACACAATGGAAGATCTCAAAAGGAATAATTTTTCCCATTTTTGTTGCATTTTTCATTGATGCTCCGCTCCTATTTATTGTAGCGTGATGTTATATAGCCTAAAACTTTCGTCGATAAATGAACTATCAAACACAAAAAGATTTTTTTAATTCTAACCAGCAGTTCCTGAGATTAGCGCTTTCAAACAAGCAAACTCTTCAGCTTTATAATATAAGTATAGATTAGTTGCCCTAAAACAGCCTTTATACAGGGTGTATTTGAAAAAGGAACACTTACTTAAATCACTGAAAGAGTGTGACTCTAGCATACTGTTACAATGGATTTTTTTGAAAAAAACTATCCGTTTACAAGTTATGACCGTTTGAATTTTAAGGCATTTTAACCTCGGTTTCTCATAAAAGTAGGTGGAACGTGTTAAGTTAAAAATTTTAAATCGTACGTATTTTTTAGGATTCCGTACCTCGAAAGGAAAAAATGGAACCCTTATAGGATCACTTTGTTGTCCGTCCGTCCGTCTTTCCGTCTGTCTGTCTGTCAAGACCCTTTTTCTCATCTGGAATCATCTCTCTCTCTGGCATCTCTATCTGGAATTTATACCAAATACTCAGGTCTACTGTCCCTTAGAGCTGTGAAAAAATCAAACTTCTAAGCCAACGCAATCAAAAGATATAGCCGTTTATGCCGCAAATTTCCGCAAATTTTCGACACTCGCAAGGGAATCAAAACCTACAGGGTACTTCCCATGAACTCAGAATCTTGAAATTTGGTACGAAGTAACGTCTTATAGCACAGATAAAGGAAAATTTGGGAAAACCGTAAATTTTTGTCCTACATCATATAATAAATATATTTTTAATATTTTTAAACTTACTACCCCTTTCCTCATGAACGCGTAGAGGTATTAAATTGAAATTCATTTTGTACGGAACCCTCGGTGCGCGAGTTCGACTCGCACTTGGCCGGCTTTTCATTTATTTTGGAACTATTCACACTCAGTTATTGAGAAAATCCATAAAAACTAACTTAAAAAAAATTCGAAGTTTGTACTGATTTTCTTCGTAACGGAATGAAAAAAATCCAAAATAAAAAAATACGTGTTATTTAAAATCTTTAACTTTACACATTCCACTTACTTTTATTGAAAACGGAGGGAAAAATACTTATAAATTCATACGGTCATAACTTGTGCACGGATAGTTTTTTTCAAAAATTCTTTTTGTAACTGCAAGCTAGAGTCACGCCCTTTCAGTGATTTAAGTAAGTGTTCCTTTTTCAAATATACCTTATATGTTGAATGTATAGACTCATATGTATTTCCTGACCCAAAGACAAACAATAAAAACTGTTCTCAGTGGCGGATTATCCCTAAGGCAAACTAGGTACGTGCCTAGGGGCGCGAGGCTACAAAGGGGCGCGCGGAAGTTTTTAATAATAATTATTTAGGTATACTGTGTGTTCCAATTCTGTAGTAGGTCTGACTCTATTAAGGGTTGAGGTATAAGTACATCCCTCCATCCATCCCCTTCATAGGTATACCCTTTAGAAAAATGTGCTGCCAAAGTTCTAGAGTATTACTGGTATATATTATGTGTATATTATACTGTTTGTACCTGAGGTAAGTACTGGTAATCGTTTACCTTTGAGTTGTGGACTTAACTTAGTAATATCAAAAAAGTAATACTGAAAATAAGTCAAGTCCATTAAAAGTTGAAATAATATCGGTATTAAAACATGCCTACAACTCAACAAGATATTAATTATAATTATGCAAATAAAACTTTGAAAAGAAATAAAGTTCATTACTAGGTTATCAATTGATAATCCCAATTTTTTAATTTAATAAAATATTTTTTTGTACCTAAATATATGAGCTGCTTGTTGTTTGTATAAGTTTAGTGTCCATTTTTGTTTTTTTTAGGCGAAGATAACAAACAGAAGGAGGTTACATAATAGATAAAATCTTTTTAATAAAAATTCAACTAACGAAGAAAAATAATAACTAGGCTCTCAAGTCTCAACCTATATATTTATAGTAACGATCAAAATTTGAGGCGGTGCCAATCTCACTAAAATTACGTCCACTGATATGTTTTTTAATACCTCAATTTTCGATGTTTTTCGTCGTTTCAATTTGTTTAAAAAGTTTTTATTTATTAATTATTAGGGTAAGAAAAAACACAAATACCGATTTATCGATTTGAATTCAAATAATGTAAAATAACAGACAATAGGTATGAAACGAGTGACCCATGAGTTTCTTGGTGATCGCTTTACGTGTGACGTTATGAAGTAATTTTTATTTTATCTGTGGTGTGCCCAGAAATCTAAATAAGGTAATAGAAATGGTATGTAGAATCTGGGATCTATCAAGAACGCATGTCGCCAACGCGGTGCTACATCTACATACACAAATAATAACTACACAATCACGCGTACATAATGCACCGAGAATGTTATCCAAACTGAACTAAGCCTTATGAATATTCACAAAGATTGATATTACGTCGTATTGGTCCGCTCACTTCACACAAGGGTAATAGATTCTGCATTTGTGGTAGTGAGTGCGTAATCTACACTAGGGCTTGACTACGGGTAATACCGTAATACCAGTATAGAAGAAAGTTATTAGTGGGTCCGTGCTTTATTGTTAAATATAATTTATTCTTTACAAAAATTATAAAAAGATGAAGTATTAAAAATGACTGTCCTGTAAATTGAAGATATTTATTCAACAACTGTCTTTTTGGAACAATTTCAAATTGGAATTTCAATTGCATTTTTGCGTAATAATTAAGGCGGATATCACATGTAATTGAATGAACGACGTGGTTATCAGTCGGGGACTGATCATATTGATGAAAATGTATGTCATCAATAATTTAAAAAAAAGTGGCATCCCAAATGAGATCCTAGATATTGTTAAATTATCACAAAAATACGATGGCAAAATTACGATTCCTACTACCTATTTCGAAGTATTTACTTACTTTTTTATTAAATCGGTGAAAACAATATAAACCTAAACTTACTACATTGAACAAGTTCCATGTGTTAATTGTAGGTACTGCAGATTTTAACAGAGTACGTCGTTTTGTTGATATATTGAAGTCATCCTCCGTAAAATGAATCGAACAAATCCGACTATAAGTTATATCCACTTGTCTTTCGTACCTGCATTCTACGGGAACATAAAATAAACGAAATAAACCAATAAAATAATATATTCCCTTAAGAAAACAATTTTTCATGTTTCATTTTAATCTTTTAATGTAAAATGTACAGTTTGTGAGTACTCTGTAGGTACCCTAATGTTGTTTAGCACATCACTAGCTCGCGACGATTCTCTGTGACCGTGCCACTAGAAATGCTAAAGCAAAACACTATTATTCATTGCGTTATACATTTCTTTTTGTAAAACCAAACTGTCAGATAGCATCCAACACAACGCGCAATGTAGTAGTAAGTAGAAATAAAGCCGCAAATTATGCCAGTCGTACTATTTATTGGTAGAGTTATGTTTTAAAATGTACTTTTATCAAAAACATCAATAAAACTAAAAGAAAACACTTACCGATGAAAGTCATCATAATGTTATCCCTTGATTACTGTAATTACACGTAGTAGACGAATTGCCGCAGTATGCAATGCTGCAAAACACCATTTTTACAACCGCAGTTGCCGAGACAAAGCTTCTTGAGTAACTGAGCGTAACATTGCGCACTGGTGACGTCTGAGTCACCAGCGCGGCGACAAGTTTACGCGTTCATAGCACTTCTGTTACCTTATTTAGATTTCTGTGGTGGTGTGACTGATATCTTGGAACCGGCCCCAGGGCCCTAATTTCATTAAGTTATTTATACTCGAATTAAAGGTTAAATGTATTTAAGTAAAGGTAAACAACAAACGATACATGTTGAGTCATGTATTGTTTGTTGTTAATCATATTTTGGGGTAACTATCCTGGAATATAACAAATATTTAAAGCTCAGAAGAGATGTGTCCGGGCAATGTGCAACCTCCAACAAATTGACACCTGTAAACCGCATTTCTAGAGACTCAAAATACTAACCGTACCCTGTCTGTATATCTATGAATTAATATTATTTATCAGAGGTAACCTAAACATGTTTGATAATTATAAAAGTAAGCGTCACAATTTCAAAGTATGTTGTCCTCAGCATAAAAATGCTTTGATGAATCGCAGTGTCTTTTGCATGGCGCCACGAGTCTATAACCATCTACCCAAGCGTTTAATAGAAATTACCTGTTTCATTAATTTTAAAAATATGGTTAAACAATTTCTGTTAGAAAAGGCGTACTATACAGTTGACGAATTTTTAAATGATAAGGACTGTACATGTTTTAACTGCGTTTATTTATTTGTTTAATCTTAAATTATTGTGACATTCTATTGTAATTTTATTTTTAACTGACATAAAATGCACCTTTTTCATTACATTTATAATTATAAATATTTGATATACTTGTTGACATTTCTTAAATCTCTTAATAAGGAAAATGTTATAATTAGATTCCTGAAATATGTAGACTATAAATGTTAAGTATTGCATGCCGAGAGGCCGATAATGGAGAAGCTATGCCATATTATTATATTATCACAACAATCATTGTACCTACCCATTTTCGCAATAAAATAATTTGAATTTGAATTTGAATTTAAGCTATTGGGAGCTGCTCAGCTGCGAGCTAAACATTTATTAATAAAATAATATTTTTCTGTTAAGTATCAAATATATTTTCAAAATTATTTATTCATTAAAGTCATGATTGTATGTCTTACTCAATAAAAATATTTTATCAAATAAAATATTAATTTGAAATATTTGTAATGAAATTAAAATTACAGGTTAAAACGTTGATGACAAGATTGAACGCCTAAAATAGTTTTTGGTTTTAGAAACCTGGCTTCTTGTTTTTTTATGACTTATCACAACACATATTTCCAGTATTATAATTTTATATCTAATTAATGCCTTGCAGTCCAGTGTTATTTATTAATACCTAATGAATGACAAAGTTCAACAAACTTCTACAGTCATATACATACAGTCATCAATTCAAATTAAATACAAAACTACAATTCACTGTTTTAATTATAAATTATATTTAACTTAGTAAAAACGTACTTTGAAACAAGAACGTGCAAGCTAAGACTCTTTTTACGATCTCGATTGAATTCTGAATTCTTTAAATTAAGTGAAGTAATTAAGGAAGATAATTAAGGTAGTTGTGAATTAAATTAAGTACCTAAACGTTTCGAGTATAAATACCTACTATAAATAGTTCTCACGACATGACTGTAAACAATACATTCACTTAATTTTTAATCGACTTCAAAAATGAGGAGGTTTTCAATGTGATGATGATTTTTTATGCAGGTATTGGAACTTGGAATAAAATAACGTTGATTTGAATATTTAAAAAAATTAGTTTTTACGACTTTAGCAATTTAATAGGACAACTGACAAAGGCATTAAAACTGATAAGATAATATAAAATATTACTTACGTATTATTTTTTTCTTAAATATTTGTTTTAAATCTATATCTATACTAATATTATAAAGTTGAAGAGTATGTTTGTTTGGTTGAACGCTCTAATCTCAGGAACTTCTGGTTCGATTTGAGAAACATTCTTTTAGTGTCGGAAAGCCCATTTATCGAGGAAAGCTATATGTTATATAACATCACGCTACGACCAATAGGAGCAGAGCATCAATGAAAAATGTTGCAATAACGGGGAAAATTTACACACGCAGACGAAGTTGCGAGGGTCAGCTAGTGTATTTAATAAACACTATTCTTATATATTTCTTCTTTATGTATAATCTATGTCTTACTTTGCGTATGGTGAGCTCATGAAGAGGCCCAGATGAGCAAGGGCTTTTGAAGTGTTCAAAAGTTAACCATTTTGTTTTGGTGTTTCAGGTAAAACCCACAATTTCAACAAAGGGAAAGCCGTGGAACGTTATGGTGTAATCGATTAACTTTAAATGGACTAAGAATGGATCTAAAGATACTGAAAAGAAGTTTGTGTTTCGTATATTGCTTATACTACGAGTAGGTTTCGAATATATCTGCTTACCATCCTATATTATATGTATAATATTACATTATATAAAAATTAAGAAGTTATAACACCTGGAAACATCTTTGTTTTTTTATTTGATTATTAAAAATATATAAAAATTAAATATTTATTGTTTATTGTTTAGATTTATACTAAATATTGGTAAAAAAGATTTGTTCTTTATCGATAATATTTTTGAGGAAATATTAAGGTTTTTCTTTGTAAATTAATAATTTTCATATATGTGCTGAAAGGTAATTTATTGAAAAAAAAAGCATAAAATGGCCGACTGCGGTAACTAATTAACAACAAATAAGATCATAATTTTCTATATTTTTAGTCAATTGAGCCTTAATAGGTGTGCTAGCTCTAGAGAGTTTCCCAATCCCAAGGGCCAAGTAGAGGTGTTATTATGGGCGTATCCAGCTTTTAGTTCAGAGGAGGGTAAAATTTGTTTTTGTCATCCCAGGGGGGAGACACAATTTGATTTTGTCGGTCCGGGGGGGGGGGGGGGCAAATAAAAATTGCTAAAACCAGGGGGGGGGGCAGCAGCCCACCCCTGCCCCCCCTCGGTACACCCTTGGGTGTTAGTACACAACCACATTACGACAGTTATATTATAGTCGAGAGTGTAGAGTGTGTGAGTAGGGTATAGCTGGTAATTAATATAAGTTTCTGACACAAAAACCTGACAGCGCTTTAAACAAGACTGGAATGGAGCCAAGAATTTCACAATCGCTGTCGCAGAAGTATGAATGATATGAACTCGTAGAAAAATCTAATTAAATTTTTATTGAACCTTTCAATATTTGATATTAATTAGAAACAATAAATAAAGGTTATCACAAGTATCGTTGCACAATATTACAATTGATGTTGTCAGTTCTAATGGAGGGGCCATTAGTAGGTTAAAATAGTAAATTAAAACTGTATTAGAAAACTAAATTAAAAAAGTTTCCAAAATCCCGTTACAATATCAAATTAGTTCTTTGCGACCTTTGCGAGTTTAGTGAGTTACATAAACAATAATTGTCCCACGTGGAAATAGAACACTCAACACTCGACGCGATTATAGTTTGGAAGGTTTGGAGGTAAATAATGTTTAAAGTGTCATAAGCTAAATGATTTCTTCTTGTCTCAGTCAATGGTTTTTAGCTACTGACTTTATCTTATTTTATAATCAGAAATATGTGCTGTACAAAACGTGATACACATTCTTTTTGTGCATTATATGCTTAATATCTGTTCTGTGTAAGTCTTAGTTCACACTAATATGACTTTTTCCTGATCTCATTAATCTTAGTTGACAGTGAATTAGACTGGCCCACTGTCAAGAGCGGCTTACTCTACAGCAACGGACTGTATTACTATTTTGTTTTATGATTTAGTTCCAGTCTTAAAGGTTAGAAGTATTTCCTCATTTGTGTCATAAGCAGATGTGCATTTTCTCTTTTTAGGTAGTAGGTACTCTGTACAATACATATATCTACATTAAAAAGCATTTTATCAGCCTTCTTAAATGCGCGACCACTTTAAAAACGAAATGTTTTAAATGTAATAATAAAAATAATTATAGATCTACTAGAGTGCCATCGTGGTACAAATCCGGTCTATAATTTTTTTTTTGGTTTCTGGTGGCGGCTTCAGAATACAATCTACCATTCCTTCTCTTTTCGTGGAATGCCGTAAACGTCGGCTAAGGGAGTACCTGCTACTACCACGGGCTAACATCTGTTTTACTGGTGGGACACGTAGCGGTAGTAGTGGTACCGTGTAGGACTGTAGGTACCACCATATATGTAGTTGCGAAAAACTCGCCATAGTGATCTGATCACGGTCGGATCGCGTTCCGAGCTCAGTAATTGCACAGCCGGACATAGCTTATGGGACCGTCAAAGTGGGCTGTGGGAGACAGCGGCTGGGCTGTGCTACGGCATTGCCTATGTCCATGAACGGTGGTTATCACTCACCGTCAGGTGGTCTGTTGCCATAGCCAATTAAAATAAAACCAAGCAGAATTCGGTCTCGGATCTTAAAGTTCGGTCAAGGCCGGATTTATCCGGGCACATGGTAACCTTATGTTCGGCCAGATAATGTATCTTTTCTAAACTATAATCTACTAGCATCGTCCCGCGGCTTCACCCGCGTACGTCCCGATCCAGTGGGAATATCGGGATAAAAAGTAGCATATGCGTTAATCCAGGTCTCCAACTATCTACATACCAAGTTTCATCGTAATCGGTTCAGTGGTTTTTGCGTGAAAGAGTAACAAACATCCATCCATCCATCCATCCAAACTTTCAAATTTATAATATTAGTGGGATGTTGTAAACAGTATTTTTAAGAATTATTTTTTTTAGTCTTAAAAAACTCCTTTTAAATTTTTGTTAATTTTTTGTTAAGTGTAAGTGGTTTAAACCAAAGTTCAGTTTACCATCCCACAACTCATTAGTATGTCCCATCTCTGTGATACAAAGACAAAATAGCATTTCGAAATGTGAAATTGTCATCTTCAAATGTAATCAAATGTAATTAATTTATCTGTGGAAATTGATTCTGACAATTTTGTATACTCTTTGCTGACAACATAAAATCCTTTGACAGTTTGTCCTCCGTATACCTACTTGACATTGGCAAAATTGTGGTAACTCCACAAAGCCACAAACCAAAAGTTGAAGTTGACAATATTTCTACTTCAACAAAAATGTTGGTAGAGGAATTAACAGCAGTTTTTCGTGTTTTCGCGTGAAAACATTTCCTAATCCCAAATCAAAAATGTGTAACTCATAACTATTCCAATACTCTTGATTTCTGTTGCAAGTGGTGTTTGTTTACTAATTAAATAAGTATATAATAAGACTCATAAGCAAAAACACATTATACATATTATGGACTATAGATTAAAGTCCATCATGAATATGCAAGTATGTGACCGCAGTTTTTATCCTACTAATATGTTATGTTGGATGTATGTATGTACGGATGTTTGTTACTCTTCACGCCAAAACTACTGAACCGATTGCGATGAAACTTAGTACGTAGATAGCTGGAGACCTGGATTAACACATAGGCTACTTTTTATCCCGATATTCCCATGGGATCGGGACTTACGCGGGTGAAACCGCGGGGCGCTGCCAGTATTCTTATAAATACAAGTACAACTTGTCTATAACAAGCCCGCGGCTCCGCTTTCGAACTCGATCGATTCGCAGGATATTACCAATAGTCGTATTCTTATGATCTTCTTTGTAACGGGTCAAAACGTTCCTACTCGGAAAGGTAAGATATCCAAGTAGGTATCTGTGTGTCCATGCCTAGTGTGGGACTATGACAGTTGCATAGCATAGTGGCTAAAACGTTGGACTTGCGATTAAGTGGCTCCGAGTTCAATCAAACCCCACCCAGTACACTACTAAAGTGAACCCACTTCTAACACAAGTATTGTATTTTAACTTGTGCCTGGAGGGGTTAACAAAAATGCTAGTAATTTGACCCATCATAGTGTTAGTCTTCATAACCATAGGCGATCCTTTTTTAGGGTTCCGTACCAAAAGGGTGAAAACGGAACCCTATTACTAAAACTCCATTGTCCATCCGTCTGTCTGTCTGTCTGTCACCAGGCTGTATTTCATCATCCGTAATAGGTAGACAGTTGAAATTTTCACAGAATGTGTATATCTGTTGCTCCCCAAATAGAGACGTATTTTTTTTGGCTTATAGTATTAAATCTTGTACGATGGTGCGGAACCCTTCATGCGCAAGTCCGACTCGCACTTCGACGATTTATTTTTATAGGATGTTTAGCTAATGGTAGCTACCCATTTGAATTTCAATTCGAATGGGCAGCTGACGTGACTCGTATAACCTCAACATTATCAGGAGTAGCTAATTCGACATAATTTAATAATCTTTATACACATTCTGTAATTCGCACAAAAGCAATAAAAAAACCTTACTCTACAGATAATAATTATGGCGGTGCGGCGCACGGCGGCGGCGGCGGCGTCGGCGTTAAGATAAAGCACCTAGCTAGTGGGACAGATATACCCACACGTTCTATAGTGATGGAAGCAACTAAGTGCAGACGATTAAAAACAATGTATAAGGAATGTCCGTCCAATGACCTATGCTTTCATCTTTATATCACGTGTATTGGTAATACAGTTTCTTAATTCATCGGCGTAGGTATATATTTTTACACCAAATTATTTCATCCAGCGCAGCGTACCAGGTGTCTGAGAGATTATGGATAGAACAAAAAATATTTCCAGAGAAGTTTCGAGCTAACCAGTTTCGAACTACCTACTTACTTGTAATGGTCGGTATTTAATAATTTACTCAATTCTTGTGAGCCTAATAGTACGTAATGAGATAACGACATAATACGTTGTTGATTGCTTGCATGTCCACCGCTTGTTCGGACGGACTCAGGCAGTCAGGCTCAGTCAATCGCAAACTGCCGAGCGCAGAACGTACCTATCACCATTTTGTTGACAGTTGTGACCTAAAGCGAAGTAAAGTGAGACGTGTTATCATATATTTACTTATTGCTTTATTTTCATACAATAATAAAGTAATAATAAGAAGATGGGTTTGTTAAACGTAGAAGACGAAAGCAATGATGACAATATATTTACTGAGTTAATTTTCTATGTGAATGGAAAGAAGGTATGTTGTAACCCTACTTATACATTTAAAATTTAACCTATATAGAGTATATATATATAATCCAGTATACACTATGAACAAGTATGTATCATAGTAATGCGAAATTACAGATGTGACTTAGGTACACAACTGGGCACAAATAATACCTACATAATCGTTCTATTATCTTATTACTTTAAACGAGCAATCCTTTTACGTATGTATTTATTATGTATATATTTATATTTCGGGTATCTCGGAAACGGCTCTAACGATTTTGATGAAATTTTGTATACAGATACAGTTTTGCATTTTAAGTTCGACTGCGTAGTTGTATTTATTATAAAAATATTTAATTAAAACAAATGTCGATTTTATAAAAAGCTAACGAGCGAAGCTCGGTCTCCCAGGTACCTACTGTACTATGTCTCAGCCATGGTATTATTATCTACCTATTTAATATGTAGCTCTCGAAAGTTAGGTATTTATTATGTAATTTGTCATCGAACACCATGTAAGTATATGAATAAAATTTTGTTTCAAATAATTTAGCAGGTAAGCATATCTGTAAGTAATATCTATATATATAAACTAAAGTAGATATACACCTTCAGATTAAAATTAAAGTTGAAGGATATTTTTGCATGGATCTGTTTTATTAGATAGCTTATAGGTCAATGTAACATAGCATAATGTAGGGACACATGTAATGTCTGGGTTAGTATTTTACAAATAAATATTCATAACTACGTAAATGCCTATTTACTTCTAATTTGATGATACCTACCTACATTTTACTCATAGGTATATTTCCTTATTTTATTAACTTTAATTATCATCACAATTTTACATTCGTAATTTAATATAGTTATCATAAAAAGTGAATGTTATATTCCGAATCTCGTATGCTTGACCTATAATGCCACGGGCATTCTGATTAAAACATCTTACACGTGCGTCGTGCAACCATATACCGTCCACCCTGTTCTAAAACCGTGTTTAATTAAAAAATACTTCATCTTTCCATTGTTTCTTGAGACTATATATAGATAACGACACCGATGATCAACTTATTGTGCCAAAGGAAAACTAGCTCCATCTGTAGGTACAAATGTAGGTATAAATGATTTAATGCTATTTCAGGTATCTGGCAGATACTTTGAGAATCTATACCATAGTATAATATAATAAGGGAACTGGAGTTCTAATAAATTACTAGCTGCGCCCGCGGTTTCATCCGCGTAAGTCCCGGTGCCGTGGGAATATCGGGATAAAAAGCCTAGCCTATGTGTTAATCCAGGTCTCCAGTTATCTACATACCAAAGAGTAACAAACATCCATACATCCTCACAAACTTTCACGTTTGTAATATTAATAATAGGATTAGTTAGTAGGATTAATAGTTGCACTAGTACTGCTAGGGCCGTGTATGAAACTTCTCAGTTCAAGTTTTACGTACAGTGTGTAGAGACGATTGGAATGAATCTACTATTTCGGTTTCCGGTACGCTGTCAATTTCAGCCTGTATTTTTTCGATATATGTAGCCTGTATTTCCTTTAATTGCAGTCAATGTAATTAAGCTTAGGATATAATATGTTTACATAGATTAGTGCTCTCGGAGCCACTCAATTCGGGACGCAACGCCGCCCTAAAGAAGTTTAACCAACACTATTAGCGCAGTGTTGTATTTCTCCTGATGGCAGGCGGTCCTAAACGCAAGAATAATCTTGAACTTTTTCGTAGGGTAAAGGGTAACTTCCAAGAATGCGTGGCTCTAATTTAGAGACCGAAGACCTGTTGAATGTCACCTTGCTGAACATGAACCACAACACTGTGGGTACTTATAAAAACCAAGTGAAATATCTTAACCATCTACTTACTATGACGTCACATGCCCTGTTTAGTAATACAAAATACACAATGCACCGACATTTCCAAATAAATTTTCTTTTTCTTTGTTCTAAAGACATAATTCTTCATAATCCGCACTGGTTGCTGTGTGTGTGTACAGAGAGAGACACTTCTTTACTATAGTTGTGAATCACAATAAGTAGATAAAATAATCGAATGTTATGTTCGACAATATTCAACGCATTTTTTAATAAATAAAATAAGAAATAATCCTATCCTAAACTTTTTATTGTTTGGGTCACGTGGAAAACTAAAAGATCGCGATAACTAATAATAGGTGTCTATTAAAGACGGCAAAGTACAAGACAAGTCGTAAAAACATTATTCATCTATTCACAGAGATGATTCTCGACGATCGATTTATGGTGCGAAGAATGTACAAGGCTAACGCTATTACGAAACTGAAACTATAAAACAGGATCTTGCGCAATCTTCATCACCTTTTGACACAGAATATCATTAGCCACACAAAGTTAAACCAGCAACGTATTGCAAAGATATGTATAGTAGGTATAGTATCAACATCAACCTTTTTTGTTGAGTTTTTATAATTTTATATATGGATAAATTATATATTTCTAAACAGGCTTTATTCATAGTCTTTATTAAAGCCTGTTAAGAATTACATTTTGTCTAGAGCTCTTGAAAACGTAACTAATTATAGGTAGTGACTAAATCGTGGCTTTCAGTGGCGTAACAAGAGTGAATTAAGCGAGAGCTACATTAGGCCGACGCACACGTCTGAGACGCTACATTAGGCCGACTTATACGTCTGAGATGCTATATTAGGCCGACGCACACGTCTGAGACGTCTATGCGTGTAAAGTTTTTGTGCACATAAAATCGACGCAACGAGTATCGCGCATTTAACGCTGGTTTTCGACTCTGTTATCATTTATTTACTTAAAAATGAATGAACCGGACAGTGAATTTGAAGAATTCTTCAATGACACGCGTTGCGTCGATTTTATGTGCACACCAACCTTACACGTGTAAGACGTCTCAGACGTGTGCGTCGGCCTTATGTAGCTCTCGCTTTAGCCACGGGCCTCAGATGGTATAGTTACGCCATTGGTGACTTTGGTATGCAATTACCAAAGAAGTACACGAGCTCGGTTCACTTATACAATAGGTATTTGCCTAAGTAGCAGTACGGATCTCAAATTTTAACGTAATAAGTCAGTAGAATAACAAAACCCAAAAAAAATATCAGTTAAGTGAGGTGAAAATATTAATCTTTGTTTTAAACAGGTACCTAATAGATACTTGTTTATACAATCGTAAAACGAACGCTTGCATAGAGGTTGTATTACCAGTAGGTATATTTCATTTTGTCGTGTTCTAGAACCCGTGGTACAAGCTAAACTTAGTTCATAGCGCTGTATATTATCCCAGAGCATTATTACATTATTACTTAGTAGGTAATTATTATTACTTATGACGTTAATTAAGCACATATTATATACAACTTTTAGATTGTTTTTAAATATTTCTAAACATCATATTAGTTCAAAAGTTTTTGGTAAATGAATGTGTGTATTTTGTGAGTAATTAAATCATTTAATTTAAATGCCAGAAGCATGGCATTTTTA
The DNA here is from genome assembly GCA_963859945.1 of Euplagia quadripunctaria. NCBI lineage: Eukaryota > Metazoa > Arthropoda > Insecta > Lepidoptera > Erebidae > Euplagia > Euplagia quadripunctaria. Next base: position 11,957,636 of record OY982566.1, on the reverse strand, counting down.
TTCAAATTCTTTTTTTATTTATTAATTTGTAACCCTTATAAAATAATTCTATTTCATGATATAATTTAGCTCTGATCCTAACTTCGTGAAATCGTGGCTCCTATTTCGGGATAAAGTTTATTACAGTGTTATAATAATTTAACAATGAATTTTGAACAAATATAGTTAAATAGTTTAAAAAATAATGACTGGATAAATTCTTTTTTTTATGAAAATAATGCTTAAAGATAAAGTCGTTAATTAGTCTATAAGTGTTATGTTTATACATATGCAGGTTTATATATTTAAAATATAAAATACCAACTATATTCAATTTACGAAAAATAAAAAACGTTTCTTCAGTGAACAGTAATAACAAAAACAATGAAATAAATGGTTAAAGACTAGTCAAGGACTTTCAAGCCATATATACATCATGTAATAAAATGAAAAATCTGGCAAAAAAATGCTTAAAGACTAATAAACGAGATTAGAGTAGTCATCATTAACAAAATATAAGAACGAGAAATCTTAAATTATTGGAACCATTTCCTGATACACCAAGTAGAATGACTATGTGTGTGCAATAGAAATAATCGAATAAATCTTTTATTCAGTGGGCTTAAAATTTTCTTTACATCGTCATAGTTGTTATGTTAGGATGTTCACTTTTACCTAAGCCAGAAAGGAGGTGGTCTATCGTGGGAGAGCCGTAGTAGGCTCGACCGGAGCGATACCACGGCCTCACAGAAAACCGGCGTGATGAAATGCTTTCGTTGTGTTTCGTCGAGTGAGTGAGTTTACCGGAGGCCCTGACCCACCTCCCCCTTTTCCCTAATCCCACCTTAAAGGCCCGCACTTGTAGTAACTCTTAAGTTGCAGGTGTCCATTGGCGGCGTTAGTCACTTATCATAAGGTGACCCTTCTGCTCGTTTGCCCTATATCCCATAAAAAAAACAATGCTCTAAAGTGATATCAATATTTCTCACGTCCCAAACTCAAATTATTATAGTAATTATTTTTACATTTTCATACAAATATTTTTCGACACGTATGGGCCGGCTCGACCGGAGTGATACCACGGCCTCACAGAAAACCAGCAGTGAAGCAATGTTTGAATTGCTTTTCGCCGAGTAAGTGAGGTTACCGTGGGCTCTAACCCTTCCCGGATGTCTTAATAAAAGCTGTTCCCGGATCCCTCCTATTTAAGGCGCAGTACGGCACACCGTGTGGTTTTAGTTGGTTCGATTCCGACACCGCCCCACCGAAAACCCCGGTGGGGTGACGGCCCGAGGGGGTTTGAACACGTACAAAAAAAAGGCCCTAACCCTTCCCTCTCCCCCTTCCCCTACTCCTACCTTAAAGGCCGGCAACGCTCTTGTGACTCTTGAGTTGCAGGTGTCCATGGGCAGCGGTAGTCATTTACCATCAGGTGACCCGTCTGCTCGTTTGCCCCATACATAACCATATACCATAAAAATAAAACAAAAAAAAAAACATTTTATAAGGTAAACCGGTTTAAAATTCTGTAGCTAAGTCAATCTAAGATATTATGTAAATTGATAATATGTATGTGTATAAACACAGAAGCAGAAAATCAACTAGACCGAAAATAAAAATATTTCTTTAAGATCCAGTAGGTAGGTAGTTATTGTTCACTAAGTAAAGATTTTTAAATAAATTCTTCAGCATTGGTACATACCTTATAAAAGCATCAGGGGTAATAACAGCAGAAATGTGTGTTGATGTCTAAGCCCTTAGAATCCCTTAAAAATCTAGATATTAACAGCTTGTGACACGTGAGCTTTCCTTTGAACACTTTCAAAGAAAGAAGAAGAGGTGTTTTACGAATTTTATTAATTACCTACCTTACTCAAAAATATATCCTTATATGTTGTTAACCTCGTGACGTCTGACCTCAAAATATCCGAAATACTTATACATTTTTATATAAAAGAACTACCAATATAAGAAAAAACGGGTTGGGACCTTTCTAAAATTTGCAGTAAAATACATTATTTGAACGATTTACACGATTAAAAACTGACTCTGCATACCTACAAATATAATAGAAAATCTAAGCAAGTATCGAAAAGCGTCAATTAACAGTACGGTCTAAATATCAGTCTGTCAGACGTAATATTGAAACAGCGTGAATTATATTGCGTCATGCCCATATCAACATTGTTTATCTGTTGGGAGGGTCGTCGGCTGAATGGCCCTGATAGATCTGAACTACAGCACCCACCTCAACAGAAATCTTATCAATTATGACAAGATTGTGTATTTGGTCAGTACAAAAACATGGACAGATTTTTTCATCACTATTAAATTATTATGATTTAGGTATTTGTGCAAAGTGCACTTTTGTATACAGTGAGTTTTTGTTGCATTTTAATCAAAGTTTTGTCGAAATATCTACTTATAAAATATTTTATAAGTATATTCACTCCTCCCCCCTCCGCCTAAACTAACATGCGAATAATAATTTTCAAGCTGCGTATTTTTAGTGTAAATTAGACCATCAACAAATAGTGGAATATTCTGCAGGCTTCCTGGCCGAATAGCCGATTATTCGGCAAAAGTATTCGGCTGACGCGTGGTTCCTGCCTTTTATCAACATTTGTGTTTCCTGTGTTTACTTTCCACTGTTTTAACGCCTCCTGCAATGACCCACCCAAGCGCATATATCTTCTTTTATGGATTGCTACGAGGAGAATTCTGCAGAGAAAGCACAGCCCATATCGAGACATCGAAAGATAAAACTCAGTTGCAACTATTGCTGAAAAATTCCGAAATATTAGTTCTCTGCAGCACAATCTTCCACCACTGAATTTTTATTACAATTGAAATGCGTGGACAGATATTGTTTTTTCACATTATAGAAGTTAATTATGTATGAGTATTTTATTGAGAATAAAAAAAGGAGAGTATAAAAAACTGTGTGTGTGCAATTCATACACGGTAGAAGTAAAACTTCAGAAAAGTAGCCTACGATAGAATGAGAAATAAAAAGTATTTCTTTTTAGATATTTTACCTAAAAGTTATTGGTCAAACAGAGATGTGTTAAATAATTAACATAAATTAATTAACCAACGCATTTTAATACGCAAATGCACAAAAATGACACCACGTTGACATTGACGCAATTTCTGAAGGCTTCGTAGTACGCATGCGCAAAGACAAAGATTATAGGAAACACAGATACTTGTATTCTATCTCATTCTCTCGCAGGCTAAATCCTATTTATGAATATGTTTGTCTCTTTTCAAAGCTTATAAACCTTTTATAATAGGTTTCCTATATTACTGATCTTTTGGTCGAATATTCAAATACCAAGAACTCAATTATTAGGTATAATTTATCAATAGCGTGCTTTGTTATTAACTTATGATTATTTAAAGGATTCAGCTAATCAGAAATCTAAAGCGGTTCCTAGACGATCATGCGGCATGACATGCGTTACGTGCTGTCATGCATGTATGACCGCTTAATTGTATTTATTGATGCGAATTACATGCAAACTACGTGCATGACATGCAAACTACGTGCTGGCAGTTGATTGACAATTCCTTTTACTTTTAAATTTATAAATTTATGTTTATCCCACTAATATTATAAATGTGACAGTTTGGATGGATGGATGGATGGATAGATGGATAGATGGATAGATGGATGGATGGATGTTTGTTACTCTTTCACGCAAAAACTTGGTATGTAGATAGCTGGAGACCTGGATTAACGCATAGGCTACTTTTTATCCCGATATTCCCACGGGATCGGGACTTACGCGGGAATAGCCGCGGGGCGCTGCTAGTTTATTTTATAAATCTGCCTGTGACAAAGACATTTCCATACCAGCGCAAAAGATCTCTTTACTGTACTATCTATATCGACTGAATAAAATGATTATACCAAGCGAATTATCACGCTGCATGATAGACTCTCAATAGGTGCTTCATGCAGCATGATGATTCAGCATGTCATGATCGTCTAGGGACCGCTTAAGCAAAGAGTTCTCCAAAACATGGACTCTCGACCGTAACATTACTCAAAAACAAGTTGTGTTATACGACAATAGCCAGTTCGAGTTACAGGCATGTGACTATGACCTGCACGAGCTGCCACTACCCATTCCATTCCATTCGTATAAAGCAAGATCCCTACCTTACTTTGCCTTTCCTTTAACTACCTCTCGCTTTCAATATATTCTCAATTTTCCCATCTTCTTTAATTTCCTTCACAGGTTGTCACATTTGCGGAAACCCCCCCCTCTCTGGTGTGCCGTCACATATTTTGCAATTTTATACTACTACTACTGAACTGAAATTATTCGGTTCAAATTTTTTTTTTATAGAGTTGTGTTTAGCGTTTGTAGTCTTTGGCCCCTAAGTGACAAAATGTGGGTGTTTAATACACCTCTGCCTAGCCTTTCGGGGATACAGGCGTAAATGTATTAATGCATGTAAGTGAAAAATCACCTTTAAATGTAGAAGGATAGGGTTGAGAACGCTCAAGCAACTGGTGTTGAAACTGTTTAAAGGCACCGGAAATCAGTTAGGTCTTGCCAGCGTGTTTGCTAACTTGGTGTAGTTACTAAGAAGCAGCAAAGTCACTTTTAAAGGAAATAAAATATTGTTGCTGTCGTAGCTCAATGCCGATATGACCTCCTCATATCGGCACGAATATTAAATCTCTTGGCAATATTTTTGTCTTGTCCAACCAAATTTCGTTTAAAATGTCTTTCAGCGACGAGGCCGATTCGTGTAGGTACTTACATATTATCACTTTATTGCGCTCCTCTATATATGTTTATCTAAAATTTTAATTGTTGTGCGATAATAAATATTTTATTATTGCAATGCAATCGTCACTATTATAATAACTATTTGATTCTTGCACGGACTCGACTAGTATGACACATTATGACTTCCATTGGGGAGAGCTACGAAATTCAAGAAAATGTTGCAACAATAAGAAAACAATTTATTATTGGCAAATAATATTTAGAAAGATGGAGAGAAAAAATAGAACCGCGAAATCATTGTTGTCTTTACTGACAATGGTGCCGATTCTATTGTCAGACTCACTAAACTAAAACCTAACTTAATTTCTTCATATGAAATCAACCTTGTCTTCTTCGCAACAAGGTCTATTTGTTACTGGCATCTATTTCTCAGCGCCACTAAATTTCACTAAAACCTGTCAATGTATACTCAACTTTATTTCCACGCAGCGAGAGTCCCCATTTATTCAAATGGCGTATAAAAACTTGTTCAAAACGAATTAAGATGACGTTATTTTAATCGACACCTACGAAGACGCTTACTAAAAACACAGAGCAAAAGAGATGGCATTCAACGTTTAGCAGCTCTCGCTACGTGGTATTAAAGTTTATTTAAGCGTGTCAGATTTTAGTCGACAAATAAATTGCTTATTTAGATAGCGACGTATGTTACCTACTTGTTTATATTTGAAATAAGACCTTGTTTCGAGAGTACGAGGTTTACATCTTGTATGAAGAAAATTTAGTCAATTATAGTTAAGAGAGAAACACAACAGAATTGACACCAATATTTGATTTTATGATATAAATCAATTTATCTATTATACGTATATATATAAATGTATTTGTAATTGTAAATGTATTGTATTTAAATAATATAAATGAAACCCACTTAAGCATGCACTTATATTATTTTGGTTTCAGCAATGGCCATTGAGACACACACCCATCACTTCTGCATGAACATCGATATAAAAACTTAACAATAAGATTAACCCAGTTTTATCAATACATAAATTAAAAATTTAAAATACCTGCGACTCCAAAATCCCATCAACGAATAGACAAGAGCTGAAACGGCTGAACAGATTTTGTTGAATTATAGCTAAGAAAACTCTCCATCAAGTCACCTTTCAAACAAAAAAAGCTACATCAAAATTGGTCCATTCGTTTAGAAGCTGTGAAGTCACAGACATACACACAAATACACATGTTAAACTTACAACACCCCTTGTTTTTACGTTGGTTAATAAAATAAAGCAGTTCATAACATTATAAAGTTGTTTTCTAATTGTTTTCAGGTGATAGAACCAAACCCTAATCCAGAATGGACACTACTCTGGTATCTCCGAAAGAAACTTCGCCTCACAGGTACTAAGCTCGGTTGTGCCGAAGGAGGCTGCGGTGCCTGCACTGTTATGGTATCTAAATACAACCGAAAAGAGAAAATAGTAAAGTATCCTTTAATAATAGCCACTAATAGTATATGTAGGTATGTATTTGAGCTTCAAGAATACTAAGGATAGAAGCGCACTCCTATTCTAATTACATTTGAAAATAGCGCCGTACTGAATGGTATTTATAAAACAAAACCGGCCAAGTGCGAGTCGGACTCGCGCACCGAGGGTTCCGTAAAATATTTTTATTATATGACTAGCAACCCGCCCCAGCATCGCACGGGTAGTAGAGCATCTTCAACAATCATCATATTTAAACCAATTTACACAAAACCTTAACAAATTATACACCTAAACCTTCCTCATGAAGCGCTCTATCTATTGGTGAAAACCGCATGAAAATCCGTTCTGTACTTTTTGAGTTTATCGCGAACAGACAGACAGATGCGGCGGGGGACTTTGTTTTATAAAATGTAGTGATGTAACTAAAAATATACCGTTTTCGCCATTTTTCCTTTATCTGTACCATAAGACGTTGCTTCGTACCAAATTTCAAGATTCTGAGTTCACGGGAAGTACCCTGTAGGTTTTGATTCCCTTGCGAGTGTCGAAAATGGCATAAACGGCTGTATCTTTTGATTGCGTTGGCTTAGAAGTTTGATTTTTTCACAGCTCCAAGGGACAGTAGACTTGAGTATTTGATATAAATGCCAGCTTGATACCTCCACGCGTTCCTGAGAAAAAGGGTCTTGACAGACAGACAGACCCACGGACGGACGGACAACAAAGTGGTCCTATAAGGGTTCCGTTTTTTCCTTTCGAGGTACGGAACCCTAAAAATTATAGCCAGTGTCACTCGGGACGATGTAACGATTCTAACGAGACCGCATAACCCTATCCAAATCTGTTCAGGCATTTATAAGTTATGGTGGAACAACATATTATAAAACAAAGACCCCCGCCGCGTCTGTCTGTTCGCGATAAACTGAAAAACTACTGAACGGATTTTCATGCGGTTTTCACTAATAGACAGAGTGATTCATGAGGAAGGTTTTGGTGTATAATTTGTACCCGTGCGAAGCTGGGGCGGGTTGCTAGTTGAATGGTATTTATAAAAAATTATAGCCAGTGTCACTCGGGATGATGTAACGATTCTAACGAGACCGCATAACCCTATCTAAATCTGTTCAGGCATTTACGAGTATAAGTTATGGTGGAATGAAGTAAAATCGTGGGAGAGCCATGCTTCGGCACGTATGGGCTGGCTCAACCGTAGTGAAACTACGGCCTCACAGAAAACCGGCTATGTGAATTTGTTATGTTTCCTCCCTCCCATGAATGCAATGCAGTTGTCCATGACCCGTCTGCTCGTTTATCCCCAATCCCATAAAAAACTCGCAACTCGCAAATACGTGAACCTTGAAAACATTACACTCTTTTTTGGGGCAGTCACAAAAAACAATTCGTTGTCTTTAATATTATTTAACTACTATGAGTATAAGTTACTACCAGTAGTGAGAAAGGCTATTATGGGGATACTTTTCCGCGGCTACCGATAGACTCGGTCCGAGTGGGCGGCTTATTAGATGGTTATATATTGAATAGTTAAAAATCAATAAATGTAATATAATATACATAATATCAACATTAGCGAATTGGATACTATCAGAGACCGCGGTGGGATATTTGATAGGAAACTAATGTTAACGCCTCATCTAGATCACATTATAAAAAGGGCTTCCAAAATGCTAGGTCTTGTTTTAAGAAGGTTTAAAAGCTTTCGTGATAACAAAACTAAAATATTGCTTTATAATACTCTTCTTCGGAGCATATTACAATATTGTGGCGGCCACACTTCGTCACACACTCCTTGTGTCTAGATCGCGTCCAAAAGCGTTTTCTTTAGCATCTTGCACTTTGCAATGGCATTATCCAAAAAATCCGCTCCTATGGAGGCAGACTTAAATATTTTAAAATTAAATTTCTCGCCAGTCGGTTTGAACCTAATGACTCAATGTGTCTTTTTAAGATTGTCAATTACAATATTGATTATTCCCCATTTTAAATTTCGAGTGCCTTCGAGGCTTCCGCTCACACCAATTACACCACTGTGTTCACCATTAAGGAGGACAGTTCTAGTTGCCAATTCTCCGTGTGTTAGGTTGTGCAAAGTGGTAAATAGCTGCTACGACCTAGTTGATATCCACTTTGATTGATTCATCATAAATCGAATTTCAGCTCTTCCAGACCGTGTTTAACTTACTAGATTACTTCTGAAAGTATCGACAAAGCTTCCTAAAATTGTTAAACAAATACTGATTGCCTGTTCAATAGTCACTGTGATAGAAAGTTGCTTAATCTGTATTTTTTTTTGTTATACTATTTCACGCTGTCTGCCTTAATTAAAAATGTAAATTATTGTTGGCGGACCGAAATAAATAAACAAATAGTTCGGGAATTAGGTGTATCAATACTAATATAATAAAGCTAAAGAACATTTTTGTTTGATTGTTTGTTTAAACGCGCTAATCTCTGGAACTGCCAGTCAGATTTGAATAATTCTTTTGTATTAGATAGAGTATTCATTAAGAAAGGTTATAGGCTAATTAACATCACGCTACGACCCTTAGGAGCGTGCAGTGACCCTTAACACAGGTGAAACTGGGAGGAACGGCTAGTGGTATATAGTATATAATATAAGGTATACTATATATCTTTTTATTTACCTGACGTTCTAATCCAGCTGCAGTAACTAGGCTATCATAACTTATAAATATTACGGCAATGAACTCCCGATTTACATTTTTTTTTTATTGTTGCACGTCAGAATGACCTCAAACCGCCTGATGGAAAGCTAGAGTGAGGTCCAAAAATACTGAGGACCACCATTATAGATACGGATGATACTATAATGGTCGCCCTCAGCTTGACGGCCTCGAGAGGACGCTTAAAGGACCCGGGATTATATGATGAAGGGAACACGTGTGCTGGTAATGCATTCCACATTTTAATAGTGCGGCAAAGAAAGGAGGTGCTGAACCGTTTGGTCCTAGTTGGGATTTTTTGCACTGTAAGGGGGTGACACCTCAGCCCGCTACGTGTTGTTCTGGATAGGAAAGGAGAGGGTGGGATCAATTGGAAGAGCTCTTCGGAACACTCGCCATGGTAGAGGTGGTAGAATACTGCCAAAGAAGCTACGTTTCTGCGCAACTGCAGGGGTTCAAGGGTGACCTCGGGACTCCCAATGATAGTCGAGAGCCTCAAGAAGGTACTGTGCAGAGCCGTCCCAGAGATGAGAACAGTACTCCACGCAGGAACGGATCTATGTCTTATACAAAAGATATCGCTGCTCCGGCGTGAAAAACCGCCTCATCCTGTTCAGGATACCGAGTTTCCGAGGGGCCGTTTTTATGACGCTCTCGATGTAGTTTTTATTATTCAGTTTACAGCGGACATCCATTCCAAGTATGTTGAGATTGTCCTGCAGTGGTAGTGGTGTATCCAGCAGAGCTGGAAGGGGTAGGAAGGAAGATACCTTGGCAGTAAACGTGCATGCCTGTGTTTTCTTGGTGTTGAACTCGACCAGGTTCTCGGAACCCCATATCTACTGTGCATAGTAGATGCAAATATTAAAAAAGATTCGTTTTCTGCACATATGCAGCAATATTCTTATTACTGTTATTTTAGTGTACGGCTTAAGCCGGGCCCCTTTATTGACCCTTACTAGAGAAAAAGTACCTAAGCTTTTCGCGGGTGCGGCTTTCTATTTTATCATGATAATTACTATAAATTACTCTCGTTATTGCAAAATTTTCTTAACCTGAACACTCAGTCACCTTGCAGTAAATGCATGTTTAGCTCCAGTATGTGCCATGCATGGTTTGGCAGTAACTACAATCGAAGGCATCGGATCAACAAAAACTAGATTGCATCCAGTGCAAGAACGTATAGCCAAGGCCCATGGATCACAGTGCGGTTTTTGTACACCTGGCATTGTTATGTCAATGTACACATTGCTTAGAAGTAAACCCAACATTACCTTTACGGATATGGAAGTTACATTTCAAGGTAACCTTTGCAGATGCACAGGTTACAGAGCGATTATAGAGGGTTACAAGACGTTTCTTGAAGACTGGGAAACCAAAAGAATAAGTAATGGTTCGAATGGTCCAACTAATGAATCAAGCATTGGAGGGAAAAACGGTGCATGTGGTATGGGTAAAGATTGCTGTAAATACAAGACTAATACAGAGGAACCAAATGAAACAGAACATATTTTTAATAGATCCTCATTTTTGCCTTACGATCCAACACAAGAACCTATATTCCCACCTGAATTAAAACTGTCGTCTCAGTACGATGACCATTACTTAATATACAAGGGCCAGAGAGTTACGTGGCATAGGCCCACAGAATTGAATACGATATTAAAATTGAAAAACACACATCCTGATGCTAAAATTGTTGTGGGAAACACTGAAGTTGGAGTTGAAGTCAAATTTAAGCATGCCGTGTATCCAACTATAATAATGCCGAATTGTGTATCAGAATTGAATGAAATTATTGAGACTGATAAAGGTTTAACCGTAGGAGCGGCTGTAACGTTAATGGATATAGAACACACTTTAAGGAAGTATATCCACAATCTACCTCGGTACAAAACCAGAAGTTTTGTAGATATTGTGAATATGCTTAACTGGTTTGCTGGCAAACAGATTAGAAATGTCGCCGCATTAGGTGGAAATATAATGACAGGCAGTCCTATATCAGATTTAAACCCAATTTTGATGTCACTAAAAGTGAAATTTAATCTATTAAGTAAAGACAATGGTCATCGCTCTGTGTTAATGGATGAAACATTTTTCACGGGTTACCGACGAAACGTTGTGAAACCCGATGAAATCTTATTGTCTATTGAAATACCATATTCAAACAGGTATCAATACGTAAAAGCATATAAACAGGCAAAAAGGAGAGAAGACGACATTTCTATAGTAACTGCTGCAATCAATGTGGAATTTGAAGACAATACTGATACTATAAAATACATTAATTTAGCGTTTGGTGGTATGGCTCCCGTTACAAAAATTGCTACAAAAACAGGTGAATCGTTAAAAGGTGAAAAATGGAATGAAACGATGTTAGAAAAAGCGTTTTCATTGCTGATTGAAGAACTACCTTTGAGTCCTTCTGCACCTGGTGGTAACATACAATTTCGTAGAACATTAACAATGAGCTTATTTATGAAAGTCTACATATCTATTGCTAAACAAATATCAGCAGACTATCTTCATAAAGAACTAGTTGTTCCTTATCACAGCAGTGGTGCTGAACAATTTCACGGAGTAGTTCCCAAAAGCTCTCAATATTTCGATTTAGTGGGAGACCAGCAAGTTAAAAGCGATGCAGTTGGAAGACCTATAACACATGTGTCAGCCTATAAGCAGGCAGCTGGTGAAGCGATTTATTGTGATGATATCCCAATTGCCGAAGGTGAACTTTACTTGGCTTTTGTTCTTAGCACAAAATCACACGCTAAATTAGTTTCAGTTAATGCAGAAAAAGCTCTTCAGAATCCAGATGTCATGGCTTTTTACTCAGCGAAAGATATAACTTCTGAGCAAAATGCTATTGGACCAATATTTCATGATGAAGAATTATTTATTAGTGAGAAAGTGACTAGCCAAGGACAAACAATTGGTGTGATTGTAGCAAAAGACCAAGCTACCGCGCAAGAAGCAGCTAGAATGGTAGATATTAAATATGAAGAGCTTGAGCCAGTAATTGTCACAATTGAAGACGCTATAAAACACAATTCAATTTATTCTCAATACCCTAAGACTATAAAGAGAGGGGACGTTAATAAGGCTTTTGAAAATAAAGATTATATTATAATTGAAGGACAGAGTAGAATAGGTGGACAAGAGCACTTTTATTTAGAAACTCATGCTGCCTTTGCAATCCCGAAAAAGGAAGATGATGAATTAGAAATATTTTGTTCAAGTCAACATCCTTCAGAAATCGCGGTAAGCTTTTAAATGCAAAATCGAGTAATCGGGTAACATACATAAAAAAAAGATTCCGACACATTGAGAACCTCCTCCTTTTTTGAAGTCGATTAAAACACTATTTGCCCGCGATTTATTTGAATAAATGGACACTATTGTGTCTACTTTTGTTTCAGAAATTGACGAGTCACATACTGCACGTACCCATGAACAGGATTGTGGCTCGGGTAAAACGTATGGGTGGTGGCTTTGGTGGTAAAGAATCTCGCGGGATGCTTGTAGCTTTACCCGTTGCACTTGCAGCTCATAGGCTGCAAAAACCAGTACGCTGTATGCTTGATCGCGATGAAGACATGCTGATGACAGGCACACGACATCCATTCTTAGTCAAATATAAAGTGGCTTTTACTCGAGAGGGGAAAATAATGGCAGCCAAAGTAGATTTATACAACAATGGTGGATATTCTCTAGATCTCTCCGGCCCTGTAAGTAACAGTTATTATTTGTGGGTGATTCTTGCCTTTTGTTTTACTTCCGGGTCGTTGCTAGCAGCACAAATACCTTAAAAATATAAATGAAAAATTAAAATATCGAAATCCTTGTAGCATCGTCACGATCACATGACAAACCCAACGATTCATATATTTTTAGGGAGATGAACTGGTATAAAAAAACGTATTTATTCATATTTATTTTCAGGTGGTTGAACGTGCCATGTTTCACTATGAAAATGCTTATTATATTCCTAATGCTGAGGTAACTGGTTACGTCTGTAGAACAAATTTACCCTCAAACACAGCGTTCCGAGGATTCGGTGGCCCACAAGGAATGTTTGGTGCTGAAAATATTATAGAAGATATTGCATTTAAGTTAAAAAAGAGTGCCGAAGAGATCCGAAGAATAAATTTGTACTCGGAAAATACTATCACTCACTACGGACAGTCTTTAGAGAATTGTACTTTACAAAGATGTTGGGATGAATGTGTTCAAAAAAGTAAATTAGCTGAGAGGAGATTGAATGTAGAGAAATTCAACAAGTAAGATTTTTTTAAAGAATTTAACTGAAAAATACGTTTACGATAGGGTCATAATCACAGTCAATGAGGTTAAAATGGTAGTATTTGTAGATATCTATACTAGGGAAAATTGTATTTGTTTGCAGAGAACATCGATGGAGAAAGCGTGGAATCTCAATTATCCCTACAAAATTCGGAATTGCCTTTACAGAAAAGTTATTGAATCAAGCCGGAGCTCTAATACTGATATATGTTGATGGATCTGTACTGTTGTCGCACGGAGGAACAGAAATGGGCCAAGGTCTTCATACAAAAATGATACAAGTCGCTTCTCGAGCTCTTGGAATAGACGCATCGAAGATTCACATCAGTGAAACTGCTACAGATAAAGTGCCTAATACTTCAGCAACGGCTGCTAGCGCCGGCTCTGATCTAAACGGTATGGCGGTTCTTCAAGCTTGCGAGCAACTAAACAAACGATTACAACCCTTTAAAGAGAAGAATCCGAGCGGGAAATGGGAAGACTGGGTTCTACAAGCTTGGATTGAGAGAGTCAGTTTAGCCGCATCAGGATTCTATGCAACACCTGAAGTAGGTTACAATTTTAAGGAAAATACAGGAACGCCTTTCAATTACTTTACTTATGCTGCTGCATGTACGGAGGTAGAAATTGATTGCTTAAGTGGTGATCATCTAGTTTTAAGAAGTGATATTGTTATGGATCTAGGTGAAAGTATAAATCCTGCCATTGACATTGGTCAAATCGAAGGAGGTTTTATACAAGGCTACGGTCTTTTCACAATGGAAGAACTTATTTACTCCCCAACGGGCACCCTGTATTCAAGAGGGCCTGGTGCGTATAAAATCCCAGGATTCGGGGACATTCCTCAAGAATTTAACGTATCTTTACTAAAAGGAGCTTCGAATCCTAAAGCTGTATATTCTTCTAAGGTCAGTGAATTTGTAAGTTGTTAAAATTTTAAAATGTTAATTTGTTTTAAATAAGCCTCTCCGATAAACAGGCTGTTGGTGAGCCGCCGCTATTTCTGGCGTCATCGGCATTCTTCGCCATTAAAGAAGCGATAAGAGCGGCGCGCCGTGATGCCGGTGCATCTTTGGAATTCCGATTGGATTCCCCAGCGACATCAGCACGTATACGCATGGCTTGTGAGGATAACATCACGAGAAAGGTAAAAGGTTTAGGTTATGAGTTTAAGTTTTTATTAGGCCCTTTAAGCTGGCACGGCCCATGAATGTATCATGGGCCGTGCCAGCTTGGCTCAGTCCTGCGCTTTACAAGTACCTCACAAACTTCCGAAATATTTTAGAAATACACTTGTCTTTTCTGTGCAGTTTTTGTAAGTAGTAAAGTAATGCTCGTAGGGTTAAGAAATCTAGACACTGAGCGCATAATCGATGGCGTTTCGTGGTCTGTAATTTTGCCGTAAATTCTAATGTTTTAAAGACCCCCCTAAAATTAATAAAATTTAAATATTTACTTAGTGTCTATACCTAATACTTATATTTAAGCACTGAGTACGTATTAAAAGGCAGAAGCTGTTTGTCGTTAGCGTTTGTGGGACATATTTTACATTCATTGACGCATTTGTGTAGGTACGTCAACGGTTGACGAATGTAAACAAGATAATTTTCAAATGAACAAAAGCTGGATTTTTTTTAATAACTAATTTTGTTAGTAGGTAGTAAGTAAGTAACCTACGGTTCAAAGGTGGTTTATACGCTTTAAGTCTACATACGCGATTTCTTTTAAAACGTTATTGAGTAACCTATTCTTATTATTTTTCAGCTCGATGAACCAAAGGAAGGCAGCTTTGTTCCATGGAATATTGCACCCTAATCTACAACAGTCACCTGAGGAACGACATGGTTGTGAAAAAGTTGTTTTGATTTTTTTATTAAAGAAGGTGCTTATTTCTTTTAGTGTTGTTGGTGTAACAATACATAAACACACGAGAAAAATGTAAATTGCATGAAATACTTATACTCATTGTAGATATGATTTATTTATCGATATTTAACGCATGTTATTGTTTTATCTAGATTTCTGTTTATGTATGTCTTATACATTTACCTACGCAATCTTATTAATAAAATGTTGTTATCTTATGTAAATTGTGTAAACAACTGTTATCTAAGTCATTTTCGTAACCGAGTTCAGTTACGTACATACATGACATACGTATGTATTGTTATTCACATTAAATGAGTTGCTGATGTAACATAAATGATATTTTGCCTATGTTTTATTGTGTTCTTAGATATTATACCTACATACATTTAGAGCATTGCACTTTAAGTTGATACTTATTAGGTACTATTATTATCATTTATAAAAAAGAATAGGTTCCCTGAATTAAGAGGAAGAACATCTCTTTTCCTACAGAGTATCGTTTTTAGCAAAATGCGAACGTCCGAAATACGTAATCTTAGGTGTCCAGTTCGACCGCGCGGCCATAGCGTTTTTTTTTAAAAAAAACCATGTCAATTTTTTGTAAAAATTTGTCAAAGTTGATTCCCAAAACCATAAATTTGTCAAAGATACGGTTAAAAAGTTATAAGGGTTTGAACATGGCCGCGCCATTGAAACGCGGCGAACCGCGCGGCCACTGAGATCTTTAAAACTAAGCCTTGTAGAGACCTGAAATTTACGCAAATGCAAGATTTAATTTGTAAAAAATTTGTAAAAATATAAAAAAAATACTCAGGTTTATAGTTTAAGAGCTATAACACTAAAACCGAATGGCCGCGCCATTGAAACGGTGGAGAAAACGCTATCGCCTGTATCTCGCTGAAAAAAAATCGCAGAGGTGTGTAGTTTATTGTAATTACCCAGATTTGAATTTGTCGAAACTAGGAAAAATACAACAAAAATTCCTAGGTTTATATTTCAGGAGCTATAAGACTAAAACGATATGGCCACGCCATCGAAACGGTGAATAAAACGTTATTTCGCCTGTATCTCGCTGAAAAAGCATCGCAGAGGTCTGGAGTTTTTTGTAATACCTAGATTTTAATTTGTCAAAACTAGTAAAAATACAATAAAAATTCTTAAGGTTATATTTCAGAAGCTGTAGAACATTATCAGTATGTGGTGCGATAGGGTGACCATGTCTTATTGTTTACAGAATACTTTCTACTTATTGTTACAGAAATTATAATTCAAGGATTCTAAATAAAATTAAAATGAAACCATAAATATAAAAACAATTATGTTTATTGGTTTAAAAGTCACATAAATCACAGAATGTTACAAATTAAAAAAAAAAAACTCAAAAATCACAGATTGTTTACTTACACCAAGATATAATCAGAAATCACAGATTGTTTACTTACACTAAGATATAATCAAAAATCACAGATTTACTTACACTAAGATATAATCAAAAATCACAGATTGTTTACTTACACTAAGTCAGATATAAAATGAAAAATAGAAAAAATATAAACATAATTTACTTATAATTTAGTTGCGCTATCATTAAATATAAAGTGTTTTAGTCATCATCTATTAAACCATACATTAAATTATGAATTGTAAGAGGTTGTGCAGAACTTTCATGTGTTTCAGTTTTATTGTCGTCGAAGCAAATAAATTTAGAATTATTTATTAGACAATGACACTTGTAATGCCCAATAATACCTACAACCGGGGGAACATATTCCACGGCACCTATGAATCGATATTTTTTTTGCCTTAATTGTATATATTGTGGTATTTCTTCGAGCTTAATTTTGTCTGTGCCGTTGAGATCAAATAAAATAATATCGCTCAATTCATACTTAAATCTCAAGGATTCGTTATTGCATTTCAAACAAATTTTGAAATTGGAGTCATCGATAATAACGGCATCTTCCAGTCCTCCGATTCCGAATAAATTTACGATTTCCATATTTATTGATAAAAACACTATGGTTCTTTTTGAGTGGTTGGCACATGTTTCGGTTACACATTCCTTAGATACATTGGCACTGTACAAATAATCTAAAAGTATGTGTTCAAATATAAAAGCCATATTACTTTCGCATCTATATATATTGTTTTCGCGTTTATAATATTTAGCAATAATTTCCTCTCGTAAATCATAACCATTATTTAAATTTAATATCAAAAAAAATATCGATTCATAGGTGCCGTGGAATATGTTCCCCCGGTTGTAGGTATTATTGGGCATTACAAGTGTCATTGTCTAATAAA